>CM075853.1:118305066-118905066 GCA_037975125.1 Latrodectus hesperus | reverse complement strand
TATACGGTGTATATCTCTATCTATCTATCTATTATTTCAAAGTTTTGATTCCTTTTAAAAGAAGTTGCTCGCTATCTAAATAAACATTAAGGAAGTAAAATTCTAGATGGGGCATGTTGAATGTGTCTTGGTTGTAATGTCCTCCAAGTGCAATGATATTTTGATAAGATATTTTTGGAGCAGGCAGGTCTATTGCTTGGTCTCTGATTCTAAAGGACGAAAGACAACCCCATCCGACTGCTTCTATTTAACTAATGGAACCCAACTCAGGGACGCATGGTGGTGCAACAACCACCACAAACATTAAGTACATTTAAGGTACTTGCTTAGACCAACCTTACGATTGAAATAAAGGTAAAAATGGCAATTATCATGCAATTTACTCTAATTGTTTGAGCTAGAAAATCTTGGCATTTGGAATTAAAATTCATGCAATTTACTCTAATCGTTTGAGGTAGAAAATCTTGGCA
The DNA here is from genome assembly GCA_037975125.1 of Latrodectus hesperus. Lineage (NCBI taxonomy): Eukaryota > Metazoa > Arthropoda > Arachnida > Araneae > Theridiidae > Latrodectus > Latrodectus hesperus. The sequence goes on along the minus strand of CM075853.1, from coordinate 118,904,596 downwards.
TTTGGAATTAAAATTCTTTACCGGATCGTTCGCCGCCCAACTTGTCTAATGCTCTGACGTGCCTGACTGCGAATAAGGAGGTCCTGGGTTCGAATCCCGGTTCGGGTATGGATGTACTTTCTCTCTCTATCTATCATGTCTCTGTCCTTTCCTTGTATGAATGTGGAGTGAATGGTTGCCTATCCTATAAACGGGTCCCTATGGCACGTGTGTACTGAGGAAGTCGGACTCCACTCCAAAATATGGTTCAACTGAAAAAGTGGAGAAGCGCACCCATATTGTGCCAGCCTAACTGGCACACGACAACACCAACCGGATCGCTCATTGGTCAAGGCTAACTATTAAAATCAAATCGATACCTATCACCAATTATGTAAAGGCTATCTCTCTCTCTTATCACTTAATATACATTATAAATTTTCAATAATTGAACAAGTTAATGCTAGTGAAATGTCTGATGATTCAGAAAATAATATGTGAAAAGATTTTTTGAGTTGTAACTTATTACTTTATCGTAAAAAATAAAAGAGAACTTTCAAAGTTATCTCGTAGAAATATTCAAAGTAATATGTAGCTTGTTCTTCGTAAAAATATTTAAAGTAATTTTTTTCACGAAGAAACATAGTAAAGATTTGCGTTTCTTTATAAAAATATTATATGACATAGTTGTTTCTTCGTGAAACAACGTTTTATTCTTCAAAAAAATATTAAGAAATTTTGTCTTCGTAAAAACACAACATAATTATTTTTTATAACGCGTAGCACAACGTATTTGCTTCTTTGTAAAAATACAACATAGCTTATTTTCTACATAAATAGTCAACATGTTAAATTTTTACCAAATATAATATTTGTTTCTTAGTAACAATTTTACATGGCTTGATTGTGTTATTTTTTATGAAAACAAAACACAGTTTCTTGGTAAAAATATAACATAGCTAAGAAATTTCTTCATAAAAGCATGACACAACATTGTTATTTCCTTGCTAATACATAACATAGCTCAGGAGTTTCTTCGTAAAATTTAACAACGTATTTGCTTCTTCATGAAACATGTATGTAATTGTTATTTCGTAAGATCATAACACGTAAAATTTAATTTATCATTAACTTTTCATAAAAACATAACAATCTAATTTTGTAAATACATTTTGGATATATTTCATTTGCAATAATATTAATTTCACACACACACAATGATCTAAGAAAATGAACTGATACTCTAAATCGTGATTTTGAAAGCTGTTTAATGTGTATTAACTTATAAATTTCATTTAAACTTTTTAGTGCCTTATAAAATCATATTTATTGATTGTTGTTGTCGTGTGCCGGCTAGGCTGGCAATATGGGGTGCGCTGCTCCACTTTTCCAACTGAATCATATTTGGTGTGGAGTCCAACTTCTTCAGTACTCACATGCCATAGAAACCCGTTTATAGGGTAGGCAACCATTCACAACTCATTCATACAAGGAAGGGACAAAGACAGGGTAGATAGAGAGAGAAAGTACATCCATGCCGCACGACTGGGAATCGAATCCAGGACCTCCTTATCCGCAGTCAGGCACACTGACCACTAGATAAATTGGGCGGCATATTTATTGATTGATTTATAAGATTAGACAATAGGATATGCTTTTTAAGTTAATTTTAAAGCGTACTCTTTGTTTTATTAAGAAATAGCTCGAATTACTCAATTGTAACTTAACATTAAATTAATTTAAACTATTTTTTATGTAACTACCATTAAACAATAAAAAACCTATTTCCTATTCCCTTAGCTAGAAAAATTAATGAGGTGTTTAATCTCACAAGAATTTAATTCGATTCCTTTTTCTAGCAGACGAAGGCATTTACTTTAATTCTTCGCCTTGTTTATTTAATCGAAAAGAATATCAAATTTGTAAAATTGTTCCTAAATTATTTTCACGTGATAGTTTACTTTTACTTTTAAGATTCCCTTTTGCTCACAAAGACTAATTCAGCCCCTATACTTGCTTTTAAATTAGTAAATACTTGCTTTTTAAATTGGATTCTGAGGAATATTTTTGCCTCAAAGGGGGGATTGAACCCAGGAATTCTTGAGCCAAAGAGCAGAATTTTAACCCTTCAGCTAGACATTAGTTTCACGGGTATAAATGCACCACGTTCGGGTATAAATGCACCACGACTGTTCGCAAATTTAAATATTAGGGATCTGAATTGAATGCATCCAACGACATCGCATCTGAGATCCACAGCAGGGCTACAGCTGCTAACCGATGCTTTTTCGGCTTAAAAATGTACCTAAAATCTAGTTTCGTCAGTCGAAAAACAAAAATTTTGATATACAAATGCCTGATTCGGCTTATTCTCACTTACTCATCTGAAACGTGGACATTGACTGAGAAGGACAAAGAATCCATCTTCATTTTCAAAAGAAAAACTTTATGAAGCATCTTTGGTTGAATAAAATGTGAGAATACATGGCGAAGAAGAACTAATTCTGAGCTCTATAAACTATATAAAGAACCAGATATTGTTAAATTTATCTCAATACAGAGATTAAAATGGGCAGGACACATTTGAGCCGGATGAACGACAATCGGATGACGAAAAAAAATTTTCTTGGCTCGCCCCATTGGCACCAGAAGAAGAGGACGACCAAAACTCCGATGGCGTGACTGCCTTGAAAACGATCTAAAAACACTAAAAGTGACAAACTGGATGACCTTATCCAAAAATGGGGGTCTTGGTATGCACTTCTGAGGAAGGCAAAGGCCCACCCTGGGCTGTCAGACCAATGAAGAATAATAAGAAGAAGAAATGCGTCACGCCGTGGAATGAGTTAAATAATTCCGCAATTTTAGTATGTATTGATATAATTTAAAGTCTAATCATTTACAAAATGTTCTTTTTTACAATTTATTCGAGAACATAACTTTCCTATTTCAGCACCATCCCATTTATTGGCAATATAACATCTGGTAAATAGTAATGCTCACGTACATCCAGAGGAAATAATGAAAAAGTACGCCAAAAAGCGCAACGTTCTGACGTTTTCTTCCGCCGTTCTCAAGCTTTAAATTTACTTTCAGAAAGGATAATGAAGATCTCCGCCTGCAACACGGCTTTCTGACAAGAAACGAATTTTTGAAAACAGAAAAAAGAAAAAAAATAGAAACCCGGGGTCTGTGAGGATCCTGCCTTTATCGGAATAATAATAAAATATTCCTAGGTATATCTCCTTCCTTGAAAGCAACAGTGGCTGTATCTGGAAATAAGTCGTAAGGGGGGGGGGAAGACACGAGGTAGAATAAGATAAAAAAAATCGAGATCGCTTCTTTCCCGAACGAAACAAATTCCACGCCTGCATCTTCGTTTTCCCAGCACAACCCCGAGGGATGAGTAAACGGAAAGCGAGGATTCAGGATGAGAAGGAGGAGGGGGAGGTTGAAGCGGGGTCGTCCAGCAGATTAGAACTGGAGAAGAGGGATGACGGAGCGAGTGGCGCGGGTGGAGGGGGAGGGAACGAGATCGATGCCACACTTTCTCGCGCATCTCCTTTTAACGGGAGCGCGAGAGGGGAGCGAACGGGGGAGATCTTATGGATGGGAGAGCGTGTCGCAGCAACAGATATATTCGCGGGCTCCGGTCTGGGGGCGTCATGGGGAATTAATAAATACGCGGGGGTGGTGGGGGAGTGACGGAAAGGGAAGCCTGACGGGATGATGGGGGAGGGGAGTATCTGAGGAATTTATTTCTCATCCAGAAGGAGATGGGAAAGTTGAACTGTTTCGGGAGTTTCCGAAAAGTTGGCGTGGGGAGAGGTGAGTGGGTGGGGGGACGGAGAACAACGACAAGAGGGGAATGAACAGCACTTTCGGGCTGAGAAAAGCTTACGCGAAAGGGATTTGGATATGCCAAGAAATCGGATTTTTTTTTTCGCCGGATGTGTCATTTCCTGTTGTGTGTTGTGTTCGGTTTCCTAAAAAGGTCGCAGTAGCGCGTGGGCTTGAGAGGAATAATGCCACCGTTTCTTAATAATTGATAGCCACTGAACTCGTCGAGGATTTAGAGTGAAAGATTGTGGCTATTTTTGGTTCGAAATGACGCTAGCTTCTACGTATCGACTGTGGAAGAAATGCAGCACGACTCCAATTATCCGAAACAATTGGGAGGGTATCCCATTCGGATTATAAAAAATTCGGTTAATTGAAATTTTTTCGAAAAAATTATCCATTTAACTTAATTATTGTATGTTGAAAATGAGGGAAAAAAACTATATATTTTTAAAGAAAAATACTTTAATGGAACAAGCAACATTTTTAGATGTTAAGGTACTTACAAGGGCTGTACATTAATCAGTATGTATGTAGAGTGCTGCATATGAGAGTCATTTCTTACTAAGCAACTCGGTCAGAGTAAACAGTTTCACTGCCTTCAGGCAGACATTTCATCCTTTTCAGGCATACAACTCACGTTTTCATTTGACAGAGAGAATTTGTTTCTGATCACATTCGGGCCGACACTTTATACTCTTCAAAGCAAACGGCAAACGCTTCACTAGCTGATGGTCCCGTGTCTACTTCAATTTGGACATCAAAATCATCTTCTTCAAACTTTCAGTAGGATGACCTCAATTTACAATTTAAAATCCAGTGTCTGACTCATAATCCATTCTCCTACATCTTCAGCACTCACTTCTGAATATCCAGGGATTTTCAAAAGAATGTTTCAAAATACCTCAAACAACACATGTGTATCTCTCTCTTATATTCTCCCTTCTCTTACCATTCCTATTCTTGAGATTTTCCCTTTTCTCGTTTAAAATCTCTTCTTCAATCTAATTTATTTTTCTGAAATTCTGAAATTGATTCGAATAATTGAAGTTTAACTGTAGTTGATTCGATTAGATTCAGTGCATTACATTTCTGACATCCAAAGATACTTTTTGAAATTGCTAAACACAGTCTACTGTGTCTCAATTTGAACTGCGCTCTAATGACGAAGCCGACATTAAAGATGATATCCTGCTCTCCAAACTTTCGCACCATACAAACGGAGAATAACTGGACCAGATAAAATACCAACGGACATCAAGATTGCTTTGAAATTTCAGGAATACACCGTTTTAACAATTTATAGTGGAGTATATATTCAATGTCATTTCTTAAATAGCTCCAAAGTCTAAATATTTCATTGCGTGATATCGTTAGTTAGACTCTATTAATTCAGCAACTTTAAGCCTATAACAGGTCTCTCTTGAAATAGTATACATCCCAATTCTATTTGACAACACAATGTCTATTCTGTCTCTATTTCATTCGACTGCAACACTCAAGACTTCTGATGACATTGAATATATTCTGATAACCTATAATCTATAGTGCAAACCAGAAGCTCTTCATGTAAGTATATGCTTATGTTTATGCCCTCACATAGTGGCATACTTCGGTTAAATCAAGTATTGAGCACAGTACTTTCCAAACGAAATAATTTCTTTTAAAAATTTTATATTGAAATTTCTGTCGCAATTATTTCACTTGAAGACGGAATTCATGTCCTCAATTGCATCTTTTAAGAATATCTAGGAAAATGGAGAAAAAAATCATTAATTTTTCTTTTTTTTCCTTCAGAAAATAGGTAAGCAGGTTAGTTTAGAAGTCCCCAAGGATTACAAAGTTTTGTTTTCCGTTGAAAAAGTATTGAGATTAGTATGCAATAAAAAGGATTTTATATTAAAATTTTAAAATAAATGTTGTCTTCATTCCCTTACTGTGTTGTTCGACAAAAATAAAATATCATTCATTTTGCAAAACAAACATTCATTTTTCAAATATTGGAGAGTCGATGAGCTATATTAGGTAAAGCCCTTTATTTGGTTTGCATTTGTAAAATAAATTACCATAAACAATAAGATGTGTGATCATAAACTTATTTCTCCAGTCTTCTGCAGTATAATGTGTACTTCGACTGTACTATGCTCAATAAAATTTACAGTTTTTCTTAAAAATTCATTTCACTCTGGTCTTGAAAAAGAGAGAATAGGTTAATATAAGAACTAATTGTGACACTGGGTTACTTAATCAATTCTCCCATTTCACAAGAAAAGTTTAATGCTTTTAATGTGTAATCTCAAAATTTGTAATTTTAGTTTTTGAGCAAATGGGTCTTTAGATAAAGGAACAGCTTTATTTCCATAAGTCTAATTGACAATAGACCCCACGAAAAACTAATACTCATTGGCCCTCTCAATACGATGTTATTCGAATAAACTAAGTATTGAGCTCGCAACTTTCTAAGCATGAGGAAGACATCTTTCCTTCTTACTGAACTAGCAACTAGAACTAGTGATCCTTGCATGGGTGCCAGGGCACAAAGGTATCGAAGGTAATGAAAAGGCTGATGAACTTGCTAAACAAGGATCGTCTTTTGCTCCCATTGGTGCAGAACCTTTTAGTGGGATCAATTTGAAGACCGCAAAACCAATGTTCTTAGATGGGAAAAACGGAAGATGTATGAAGCTTGGCTCAACACTCCTGGGCAAACCCACGCTAAAAGTATGATCTATGGATCATCAGCGAGGATTGCCTCTGAAATTCTAAGATGTTCTAGGCAAAAGATAGGTTTAATCGTAGGCTTCATAACTGGGCACTACTATTTCAGAAAACACCTCCATAAAATGGGACTGTTTCAGCAAGACCCTATCTGCAGGAAATATCATACGCAAGAGGAAATGGCCAAGCATATCATTCACGAATGCGAGGCTCTTGCCCTCCCTAGATTAACTTCTTTAGGCATCATCCATACTAGAGAATTACACCTAGGGTTATCGGACTTTATTAATAAAGTGGGTCACCCAAGCAACTGGAACTTGGAAACATTGGGGTTGGAGTTAATAGTACAAAATGCTGATAAAAGCAGAGGTGCTCAATGACATACAAACCCAACTCTAAGAAGAAGACATCCAGATTATGGTGGTCTGATTGGTTAGAGAGTCATTTTCACTATCGGAAGTTAGTGATTCGAATCCTGGCTTAACCAAAGATCCCCAGTGCTGGCTAAAAGTGGCTGGGGTACGTTAAATAGTGGTGGTCGCAATGCCTTCCAAGAGAAATGATACCTCTGGGGTAGCATGTCAAGTATTAGAGGGTTCTTGTTTCTAAATGTCGAATATTTCTACACGGTTGCTTCCATCTAACTGGCAGAGCCCAACTCTAGATGAAGCTTGTGCAGCGACAACAACAAGATTGAACTGCTAAAACTAATTACACTACTGGTCATTATCCTTCAGAGAAATAGGTTATGATGTTGGGCGAAACCAAGTAACTGTACGGAACTGTACCCTGACAGGGATGGACACGAACAACAGAATGAAACGATAGAGTCTGCAGACGCGAATTTCCCTATTTGATAACCTAAGGTACAGACCAGATCTCCGCCGTGAATGTCTACATGTCTGTGACGAATCTCGCTTCTGCTTGCAACTTCATGATAAATGAATTCGAGTTTAATGAAATAATGAAATGCCAATACCGGGTACCGGTATTGGCTTTCGTTCCTGCCTCTTTCTAACATAACGAAAATGATTAAAATTTCAATTTTTTAAATAGTGAATTATTGTTTTTATTATAAAGGAAATAACTGTGTAAAATGAAAAGGATTGAATTTTCAAATAACAAAACAAGTTTTGCGCGGTTTGTCATATATTCATATCATTTATTAACATAATATTTCTAAGTTTTAAATACGCGCATTTTTATATTTAAAAATAATTGTAAAATAGAAACATGATACAAAATTTTTGATTTTTTTATAGTTTTATAATTCAAGAGGCCGAAAAAGCTTACTCAGGAAACGCATCTGTATCGTGTCCAAACACCTGGTTCGATACCTGTACTAGCTGATCGTCATTCAAAAAAGAGATCCTCACATTTAAAAATCCATTCTAATATCCCTCCACTGATATAGAATAAGGAATTCTTCCTTATGTGTGTTGAATTTAGTTCAAAATAACGATATGTGGCTGACTGTGTTCATTGTCTTCTCAGCTGGCAGAAATAAGCACTCGTAAATTATTGGGTGACTTAATCTAGCTTAACTTTGGATAATTCAGTGATTAAACAAGGCGGTGATTTATACAATATAGGAATATTTTAATCGCCTTTTTTATCTAAAATATAAATGTTCTTAAAGGCAATATTCGGCAAATTGTAGCATCAAATAAAAAATTCATATATTGCTTTCTAAAAAAATTAAGACTAGGAAAAATGACGATCTTTACTTAATTTTTTTCAAAGTGCTGTTTCACACCACGAAATAAAGTCACTTGTGCGGATAGACTAAAAGTATTGGAAATAGAAGTATATGGAATGAGGTATGTGGTTCGTTTGAAAATACCTTTCAGTTTCGAATTTATTAAATATTTCATTGCATATTCGATTTTCAAGGAACTTGTGATCGAGAGCATCGTGAAGAAGACGGAAACACGTTCATTGAAATGGACAAAAGCAACAATTTATCAATATATATATATATATATATATATATATATATATATATATATATATATATATATATATATATATATATATATATATATGGCGTTGCCTTCTTTTTACATTTTCAAAATGGCAATATATGTACACATATATTGCAATTTTGAAAATGTAGAAAGAAGACAACGCCAAACTTATTTTTTTCTTGACCCTCAAAGGCTATTTTAAAATGTGAAAGAATCACAAGCCTTCGTTCTTGAAGAGCGCAGAATTCCCGAATGATTTATAATGTGGCATTAGATTATCCAAATTAATGATAATTCAAATTAATGTTAATTCCGGTTTAAATGAATTTACAAACTCTGTAATGAAGCATTTTAATGATTACCGTCTGCATCTTAAATGAATCAGAGGTAAACATCCTGAATATAAATTGCATTCCATGTATGCAGTTGTCTCCGATTCTACATCTTACAAATATTCTGGGGATGCTTAAAATAAGGATTTTTCTTATATAAACTAGTGAACCTAAGATTCTGGAGGAAAAAATGTTTCTAGTGGTTGGAAAAAATTCGATTTGGAAAAATAACGATATACTTGCTATTTTCTTAGCTTTGCTCAAAACGTTGATTTTTACCACGAAAGAAGATAATTAAAAACAAATCGAATGAGTTATTAATAGATTGAAGATTTCTTTTATTTACGAAGTTATCAAATATTGAAGTTTTGAATGCTTTCATCTGTATTTTAATGGATTTCCCTAAAAGAAAATGGACATTGTGATGGGCCAAAACAATGCTTTCTTAAAAATCAAAAATAAATAAATTAATAAATAAAAAAAGAAAAAAGAAAGAAAAAAATGATCCTTTGGTAAAATTAACAGCAGCTCATTAGATTCACGCCGCTTCCCAAGAAGCAATTGAGGGAAGTGATTGAGAAGGTGATGACATTCGCCCTCATCTGTGACGTCAAAAGTCCTTCTCGCTGATGTGGACAGTTCAGGTGTGACCTCATCACGTGACCTGGTTCAAAACTACGAGTCGCTTGGTTATGAGCGAAATTTTAAATCCATTAGCCTTCAGGTACAATCCTGTATTCCCCTAAACGGCTGTGGAAACGTAGACAGAAATAATCTGATGCAAGTAACTTTATTTATTTCCAGTGATGTTACGCGTAGAAAAACAATTGGACGCTTCTTTCTGTAAGTTTCAGAGAAAAGTTTCATAGCAGAACATTACATTACGTCACAGCATAAGCACTTTTACAGTGAGCTCAAATTGGTATTCATTATGTCTTAGATCGATGTGGGTTCCCAAACTTTTTTTTCTCGTGGACCACTTTCAAAGTTTTACTATTTTCGGTAGACTCCTGCTGCTGCATTTCTACTGTATTTCCAACACTCCTAAAAAATATCACCCTAAATTAGAGTGTTAATAAAAGAAAGTAGCATATTTTCTTGTGTCCTATGTATTACAATAATACTTGTGTTTATAGAAAATTATAAAAATTTATTATTACCAATAATCAACAATTGATAAAAAATCAACAATGAGCACTGAAATGTAAATCAGCAATGAAAGATAGTCATACTTTTAATGAGATGGTGCATGGGCGGCACTTTGCAAGTCTCGACATGTGGTGTACTCTTGTACTATAATCTATTGTTCTATTCAATTTTATATTTGAACTGAATCTCGAATATTTTTGAGTACCTACCTAGTGAAGGATGTTACCTGCCTACGTTGATAAGTAATTCCAAGCTAAAATTTTGCTCTTTATTATGAAAACCAGAGAAAATATTTTGTGGACCCCCACTTACAACTTGTGAACCTTTGTTTTCTTTTCACATCTAGGTGGACCCCTTTGTGGTCTCTTATGGACCCCTGGGGGTCCACCTGGACCACTTTGGGAACCTATGTTTCAGATTAATAACAAGTGCTACTATCAAAATAAAATGAAGCATTGCTTTTATGTTAATTCAGCAAATTATTTCATTACATTTCATCCAGCCGTTCTCAATTCAAATCCGAACACAAATTCGATAGACATGCGCATTTTTTCATATAGGTTTTTACAGACTTTACTGAAAGCCAAGCAGATGTAAGTAAATTATTCTGTGGAATCATTGGAATCTTTTGACAACAGCAGCTTTTCTTTTAGGGCGTATGAAAACGTCAAATGAACATTTAAATTGCAGATTTCACTCGGTTTGGATTTTTTTTTCCCAACCCTTTCCATCAAACGGTAGCACGCAAGCATCAAAGAAAGAAATTAATTTCTGAGACTACTGTACTTGGTGGCGATTCCACCCACGTGTCCGAAGTTTCTTATAATAAATCAAAGCAGACCTTTCATCGAAAAACGAAACCGCGACTATAAAATGTGGCGCCGCCTATCGTCGAGACTGCCGAACCCGCTTCTCTCTCACTACTTCCTTGTTATAGCCTCTCTGCTTGGCGATCTTTTTTCTCCCACTTGGCAGATTCTTTTTTGTTCTTTACTGTTTTTTTCTTTTATGTTGCTCGGTACGGCGGAAAGCATGAAAGGGAAAGGAAATAATAAAAATAAAAAAAGGTGGGCGGTTATTATTATTTTTGCTCTTCTCTTTCGCAACACGTCTGCGGCGAAGAGGGAAGAATTATCGCATCGTGTGGAAAGAGAGTTGTTGACAAAAATCCTCCATTCTCCACGTATTTGTTTTTTTGGGGGTCCTCCTTAGTAACCAATTAATGCGGTTAGGGAAAAAGTTTTTCTTTTTTCCCGCTTCGCTCGCTCTTACAGAAGTTGTTATAACTAATGGGCAGGTCTTATGAACCAGAAGGGGAAAAAAATTAAATAACTGCGTACTTCAGGTTGAACAGAACTTGAGAGGCGAAGGAGAGGAAAAAATATGCAAGCGAGGATTATTTTGATACCTTTCTGCATAAAAAAAGAAGCTTAACACTTACTTTTTTTTCGGAAGTAAGAAAAAATAATATGAATTTGCAAGTTTGTGGACAGATTGCATTTGGAATTTTTTTTTTGACTCCACGGTGGTAAAAGTACTTTCAAAGACGTCCCTAAATGCATATTTTAATTGGCTTATATTCTAAATCCCGCAAATAACAAATTTTGTCAGTTACCATGAAAGTTCATTCTTGTTCCTCCTGAAAGCATTATTGTTGTCAGTTGAGACACAGTTTTTATCACAAAGCTGGAAACGATTTTAAGCCCGGTGGCTTAATGGCAGCGTTTCACGCTCCCAAGACACAGGTCCGAGGTTCGATCCTCGGGCTGGGCAAGGTTGACTCAGCCTTTCATCCCTTCAGTGGGTCGATTAACTGAGTACCAAGCATACTTGGGAACTAAACACTGGGAGTCTTACGTTAGGCTGACCACCTAACTGGGACATATGCTTCGCACCCCATGGCCCTCGGCCATGAACACAGTTATGGGCACTGTAGGCTTTGGCCCATATGGGCTGTCGTGCCATGGAGTTTAGTTTTTGGAAACGATTTCTCATGAATGTTGTTTCCCAGATTCCTTTCATAAACACCCACATAGATGTTCACATACATAAGTATTCATATTTCAAAAATTTTATACACTTACATATACAAATCCTATAACGTATCTTTTACTTATTTCTGCTCATATTTAATACAGTAAACCTTTTTGTAAAATTATACATCTAAAGGGCTCGATAAGAGTTTTTAGAATCGAACTTGATGACAAAGTAGGTAAGAAAATTTTATTTTGCTGTGTCTGGTGCATTTCTTGAAACTAAATCTTTATATTGTCGATTCGATAAATGCCTTCAATTAGCTTCTTAGTGAGAGATAATGCAGCTACTTGTAAAATACCTTAGTATATATATATATATGTATATATATATATATATATATATATATATATGTGTGTGTGTGTGTGTGTGTGTGTGTGTGTGTGTGTGTGTGTGTGTGTGTGTGTGTGTGTGTGTGTGTGTGTGTGTGTGTGTGTGTGTGTGTGTGTGTGTGTATGTATATATTGGTGGTTTTTGAATAATTTGACAGCCTTTCAAAAAAATCAGTCGTTTTTGTACGGTTGATATTTATTTAAGACCCATAAACGTAGAAAAAAATATTTTGTTTCCGAATAGACTTAATATTTTTTGACAGAATCATTTTGTGAAACAATTTTAATTATTCATTTTTATATTCAGTTATCGCTATGTCAATTAGCTTTTAATTAACATTTTTAATTATAATTATTTCAATTAAGAAGAGGTTGTGGGGGTCTGGTTACTTAGGGAGTTCATTGTTATCAATTGAAGCTAGTGATTTCCAATCCCAGCTAACACAATGGAAGATTAGTCGTGTTAGCTGTCTAGGTTAAATAGCTCGTGGTAGCAATGTCCTCCATGTGAAATGATACTTCTAAGAATGGCAGACCAAGTCTGGGTGTCTTCTGCTTACGAAAACCCACTTTCGTGATTATGATGGCAGATGCACTGGATGCTCCATTATTTAAGGTGCCATTATTCCGTTCCTCGCAGTGTTCGAAAGGAGAAATCTTAGTAACTGGCATTATACAACAACAACATTTCATTTAAGAACAAGAAATTGATAATGTTAATTCACTCTTCAAATAAGATAGATTTATAAAGATCCCTTTTTTGGTATGGTGTAAGACAGCGTTTAGCATGTAATACAGCTTGGATTCGCCTTGAAATTGGTTTATAAAAATACTAAATAGTGTTCAGAAAAATATACCATTCTTCATGGATATATTGAGTAAAGTTCTGTAAGAGATGTGCTGTGTTGGAGGATATTGATTCAGCATGAACGCTCCAAAATAACCTGTAACAACTCAATTATTGAAGTCAGGTGACTGTGCTCGGGCCACGGAAAATAATTAACTTCATTCTCACGTTCCTCAAACCATGGTTGGGGAAATCCGGCTGCATGAATAGATTCATTATTTCTTGCAAGAAACAACGTTTGTATCCTAGCATGGACATGGTCAGATAAACTTTCTCTATACTTCTCCATAATGATCTTTCTTTTCAGGGTTACGATTGGTCCAGCAGAAACCACAACACGGGTGCTCATATGATGACTCATCCACCACCACCCTTGACAACTAGAAGGAGACTCTCAAGATCATACGTTTAAGCATGTGTCCTCTCCAAGCGTACACTCGTCTTGTTATAGAAACAAGTGTGAAAAACGATTCGTCTCGGACCACATTACTTTCTTCCACTTATCCATCGACCAGGTTTTGTAAATGTTACACCACTGTAGATGACTTTTGCATTAACGTCTATAACATGTGATTTTTGTTGTATTATATTTTGGATTTTTGAAGCAGTTTTACTATATATATAATTATATTTTTGTTCAATAATATTCTTAATCTGATAAATACAATTGCTCAGATTGAGGTGCAGCAAAATATTAACTGAATTAGCTCTGAACAATTTATAATATTCTAAATATTCTACAATTTATCAACGACACCAATTGCTAAGTGTTCAATTTTATACTATTCAGGCATATTGTAAATTTAGTTATTTACCTATAAGCAACGCAGACCTTTGGCATTGTGAAAAATACAGTGTTACATAATGCAGTTAAAGTATGTGTTTTATACATGTATATATTGTAAATCTGTCACATTTCTTTGCCCTTTTTCCTACTCTTTTACATAAACTTAGTAATATTGCTTGTATATATATGTTATAGTCTGCTTATATCATCTGTTACAACCAAGATCATGATAACTAATAGGGATTTATATAGCCAAGGTTACTTGAAATTTTTTTGGAAAAAGCTATTTTTACATTTTTAGTGCAATATTTACCCCAAGTATTTCAGCGCATGTCTCTATCTATGTCTATAGCAAGTTATATGGGAATTGCACAGGACAGTGACAGTCACAGGAAAATCCAGATGCAGAAATTGCACAGGACAGGGCTGATTGACACAGGAGAATCCAGATGCTGGTTGAAGTCTGTATTCAGATTTGATGCAGTTGTTTGCTTCTAATACAGCTTCAATATTTGCGGGTCTCATTCACTGAGTCCCCCTTTCCCTTCACTAGTTTGCTTTGCTTAAGTAGTCCACATTATTTTACTTTTTTTTAAAACAAGATTTACAGAACTTTGATAAAGCCACACGCATACTACTCCAAAATATATAGATGTCTATTAATAATGAAAAAAAGATAATTAGTTACAACTATTATATTTTAATGCTTATAAAGAGCATTGAAAATATCACTTTTATTCACAGGTGTTATTCTTTTGATAGCGCAGTCGCAGTGCATCGTTCTCAGGCCACAAGTCTGAAGTTCGATCCTCGGGTTAGGCAATCTCCATTTCATCCCTTCAGTGGGTTGTAAACTGACTACCAAACCTGCTTGGGAACTAAGCACTTGGGGTTTCGCGTTAGGCTGATCACCTAACATGACATATACTTCGCATCCCAGGGTCTTCGGCCAGGAAAACAGATGTAGGCCTTATGGCGGTCACATATGGGCTGTCGTACCGCAGGTTTAATTTTATTGTTTTGATTACCACTTGTATATAAATCTTGATAAAATTAATTTTTATTTCTTTTCATTTCAATATGGTTATAATTAATATTATTTAATTCCGTAAACTAATTAATTAATTAATCTCGTAAAAAAATGTGGGGGAAAAAGCAAATGTAATAACGTTACGTGTACTCAGAATTGCTTCTTTCAAAATTTTAAATAACACGAAAAAAGGATTTTGTTTCTATTTATTCATTGTCGTGTGTCAGCTAGGCTGGCAACAAGGGGTGCGCTGCTCCACTTTTCCAATTGAACCCTATTTTGGTGTGGAGTCCGACTTCCTCAGTACACACATGCCATAGGGACCCGTTTATAGGGTAGGCAACCATTTTCACCTCATTTATACAAGGAAAGGACAAAGAGAAAATAGATAGAGAGAGAAAGTACATCTATGCTCGAACCAGGACTCGAACCCAGGACCTCCTTATCCGCGGTCAGGCACGCTGACCATTAGACAAGTTGGTCGGCGTTTCTATTTATTACTGATTTCAAAAGAGTAATTATAAATCAATGCAAATCACTATATTTTTTTCCAGAATGGCAAAGCGATAGAGTCCAATCGCACCTTTTGGCAGTCACCGCTAATTACTCGAACAACAGCTTTTCAACCGAGCGGGGGAAAATAAATTTTGTCAGAAGCGAGCGCTTCGAGAAGCGGCGAGGCGAAAAGACAGACACGGCCACCCAGACACCACGGCAGCGACGCAGGGAAACGACCACACACACATTAGCCGCTTCCGGAAATGACGAGGCGGCCACAAACACAATTGATCTGAAGCGTCATTAAGGAATTGCACAGGGTGGAAAATGGGGGCAACTGCTGCACTAACTGCACGGAAACGCATGGATGATCACGGCGGAGATTTTATGGCTAGCTTCTTAAGGAAGTTGCTCCATAAATATAGGTAGTGGCGGTGAAACATGTTCGCAATTTTAAATAAAATTTTTGATTTAAATTTTTTTTTAAAATTTTGAAATATAGGTCATTTTATTGCTAAGTTGACACTCAGGAAGTGAATCAAAGATTTTTCTTTCGTAATCTTTCGATCACCATCTTTGGACTTGACGAGAATGTCACTGAATATCAAGCAAGCTGATTTCGTCTGTTTACTGGAAAATAATTCAAAATGTCATTTGAGCTGTCTTAAATTAGAATAGTTTTATAGTTTAAGGAAATTTTAAATGAATGATAGGCTTTAATAAAAGATGAAAGAGATCATAATGAAAATCTGCAAAATAAACGATAGAATTTCACCGGACGTTAATGTTTTAAAAATAATTTTGATCTGAGATTAAAATAAAGAAATTTAAAATAATTGTAAAAAAAAGCTTCAAAATTCTATTATTTTGTAAATGAGGCCGCAGTGGTTGATTAGGGAGTCGTTCTCATTAGCAAGGTAGTGAGTTCGAATCCCGGCAGATCAAAGAACCGTTGTGTTTGCTAAAAGTGGCTGGTGCACGTAAAACTGGGCGTGGTCGCAATATCTTCCAAATAGAATGATACCTCTGAGGGTGGCCGGCAAAGTATTGAGGTTTTTCTGCTTGGTCCTGCTTCAAAACCACGAAGATACCAACCAGCTGTTTTGATCTAACTGGTATAGCCCAACTCAGAGTACAGGGAAGCATGCTGGTACAGCAACAACAATCATCCAATAAACGACATATACGTAGCCACTTGAGGGCTGTACCTTAGATTATCAAGTGAGATACTGCTTTACCCCGTAATATATCTGGTTGTTGTGAACAGCATTGCAACAAATTTCTAAACATAGGATTACAGTACTGCATTTCAATAGGGTTCAAACGTTCGAAATTACAGCAGCAAAATATTTTTGACAAAATTTATACAGAATTTCAACTATGGGAAATGACATAAAACAAATATTGCACTACAAATTGTAAAAATAGTAATATATATATATATATATATATATATATATATATATATATATATATATATATATATATATATATATATATATATATATATATATATATATATTTATTTATTTATTTTTGGCTTCTTTGCATTTATTCCAATATTTAATAGGTTCTGATTTGCAGATATTAGTATTTTGAAACTATATTTGTAGTTTCTTATACTGTGGGTTTGTTTACTTAGCTTCGATATATATTTTCACTTTAATTTTTGAAATACGCAGTGGACCACCCAAATTGCAACACCGAAAAAGACTAGAGATATCACAACAAAAAACTTATTTTGTAGATAACATGTTGACCAAGTATCAAACGATTAAATTTATAGACTTCTGTGAAGAGGGGTTCCTGCCAAAATCAATAGTCAGAGTAGCCACCATTGTTGGAGATCACCGCTGCCACACGCCTCGGCATTGATTCAAGGAGACTTCGGATGTGTTCTTGAAGTAGAGCAGACCAAGCAGCTTCCACACGTTGCCAAAGTTGATCTTGTGTGGTAGCTGGGGATGTAATCTGAGTCAATCGTTGAGCAACCATGGACCCATTTTTTGTATCGGCGTAAGCTCTGGAAAGCGTGGTGGCTAGAGAAGCAATTCAATCTGGCAATTGAAGAAAAACACTTGGACAATGCGTGCCACATGTTGTCGTGCAATATTTTTTTAAATATGGCTGTGGGCAAGCCCTGAATTTAAGGAAGGACAACTAGCTTTAACACCTCGGAGATGTAGCGATGGCTGTTCAAAGTACCAACAATGCGTACTAGAGGAGGGCAAGAGTGACATCCAATATCAACCCATACCATAATACCCGGTGCAGGACAAGTGTGGCGATGCATAACGCAGCTGTTCAACATCCTCATCAATTATAGATGCGGTGAGGACGCATCTATAATTCTTATGGTTCAAAACATGGTAACATTCTATTTACCTTTCTTCGTGGGAGCATGGGATCTCAACCTGATGTCATTCATGCTCAATTGGCGAAAAGGGCTGCAAGATTTCTAGCAATTACTAAGTTGCTAATTTCTAGTAACAGGAATACGCTCTTCGGGGTAAAGATTTCAATCCCAGCCACTCATGAGCAATCGAAGATGGATGCAGCGCTTCCACTGTCTGCAGGTACACCTTTTGGAAAAATACTTAGGAGTTTCCATCCTTACCACTAGTAGCCCCTGATCATTAGCGATGAAAACAGTTTTGCCTGATTTGTTTGTAATATAGTGGTTAAATTTCCCTTTTGAGGGATAATCAGACCAGTACTTAGGGTTTAAAGTGGATTCCAATCTACTATAGGCAATTATAAGTGAGAAGGGAATTTAATCCATAAACTGTTGAGCTGTAGTCTAGAACGTCAATCTTTTAATTGCAAACTCAACTTAAATTAGTCTTCTCAGAAAATAAATACAAGGCAAATGGACTTTTGTCTCTATGCCTGCGCTTACAATGCTGTGTTTAGGTGTCGAAATGTATTTATTTGTGAGGAAGGGCCTCTTTTGCTATTGAGATTTTTATGTGTCAGTAGGGGGCTAATCAAAATAAGAAACTCTTAAGTATTTCTTAAAATATTTTCGTTAAATCAAAAAAGGCCTATATATAGACCACAGTAAGCCCGAGCAAAAATTTCATCAAAAATTTTTGCTCGGGCTGAAGAAGCAGGGACCAAGCAGCAGACTTCCAATACTTGGTCTGCCACTTCCAGAGGTATCATTGCACTTGGAGGACATTGCGATCACTCCCAGTTTTAACGTGCCCCAGCCACTATTAGTGAACACGATTGATCTTCGGTTAACCCGGATTCGAACTCACTAACTTTCGATAATGAGAACAACGCCTTAACCCACCAGGCCACTGCGGCCTGGTAGGACAATACTCTTTCAGAGCATAGGGTCCCGGGTTCAATTCCAATTCAATGTAGAACAACGGGAGATGGATGTTGCACTTCTTCCTTCCGCATGTACGTCTAAGGTGGCTGCTTGGAAAGAAGCGAAATATGGGTAAAATGAAATGCCAACATGTTTTCTGATTTATTGGGCAAAGAAGAAACTATCAAATATTAAAGATTCAGACATTATAAATCCTCATTTTTCCCGTCTATTTGGTTTCCTCATCAAAATGTCGCAGGGATTTTTATTTCTGAACTCGGATGATAGTTTCGTGTCAAAACGTAAGCCGGTTTACCACCAAAATATGGCAACCAGAAGGACGCCTGTAAACATAGTGTTGCATGTTTTATGCTTTTCCCCCTTCTAACGGGAAGTTAATTACAGGACGCGAGCTAATGAAGGATGCAGTGCGCCGAGCATTATGCATTCCGTCTCGAAAGAAAACTCCCCGACATGTCTTCGCCTCAGAGCGAAAGAATGAGAAGAATATCCGCGGTGTTCTTTTGGAGGGCGTACAACCTGCTTCCGTTCGATCGGAGGCAAACACAAAGAGCATTGTGGGAGCAGACTTAAAATTTCACTGCTAACTCCTCACTTCCGAAAGTGGAACAAAGACGGAGCAAAAACAATGGAGTGCCCACCCCCTTCCGCCTACTCCTCCCCCCTCATTTTGTTTAGTTTTCTTGGAGAGAGAAAATTCTCCGCGCACATCGAAAAGTCTGGTTTCTTCTTTTCTGCCCTCATAAGCCGCTTCTATGAGGCTTTTGGAGTCACGCGGAACACAGAACAAGGTTCTTATGATTAGTTCGCTAATTAATTAGTTTTCCCCTTTGAAAAGGCAGATTAGACGCCATCTTCAAACAGAATTAAGTCCGCCGCACCTACTTCAAGGCTGGGAGGGAGGGGGGGACAAGTTATTTTTACCTCCCGTGCACTCACTCACCGCTGTTGTTCCTTCGCCCTTCCGCACAAAAGCTGCTCTCCGACGAAAACAGCTTTCAACCGTTTTCTTCGAAACAATCTCTCCTGCTGGCCGCCGCGGAAACTTTGCAGAAAGTTTGTACAGACATCTGTACGAAACGCTAATTTCTATTGCGTATTCTCATGCCTACCGTAAAGAAACGAGGTAAAGTCGCTCTGCGGCACCTTTTTTCTAAAACGGCTGCTTACAGCTAACAGTCTCATTGTTTAAATAAAGGTCAAGTGAAGAGGTCGATTGCTGAGCTGGCAATTACTTCTCACCACATGCCACGACTGGTGAAATACTGGACCGCATAATGTGCATTCACCTTTTGAGTAGGACGGTCTTTGACAGTGTGCGACGCTGTCACTAAAAGTGATGCTCATGCCCAACAACATTAGTGTTGCCAATTCTTAGAAATAATAATAGTATAAAGTATGTTACAACATTTAGTTTTATTAAAATAAAGAACTTTATGAAACTACACTTATCTGTTAGTAAGATCAAATGTTTATATAGTAAATGCTCTCTATTTTTCTGGTGAATATCAATTGTACAGCTAACAGATAAGTTAATATTGCTCATATTTACAAAATTATAAAAAAAGAGAAACAAATCGAAACAGATACGCATTTGAACAATTAATACACACGCAATATAGTTTAAATAAAATCTCTGATACTACTTACATTCAGTAACAACCATAATTATTTCTTGTGGAATAATAAAATATATTATGCCTTCTCTACAAATTTAATTTATTATTATTATTTTTTGAATTTTTTTCTATATCTTTAGTGTTTTTTTCTGCAAAACATATATTGCAATTAATTTTGAACTCAAACATCACAGATAAACTGCCCGCTGAGAAGCGGATTTTGGTTAGTTTGATTTGAAGCTCAATAATAATTTTTGGCACACGAGGGCTATAATTAGACCTGAACTTACAGCTAAAAGGGAATTTTGAATCATTACAAACATTCATAGCCAAGGTGGGTTTCAAAAACCCACACACACACATGTATATATGTATATGTGGGATTGAAAGCGCCATCAGAGGGCCATTTAATGTTTGCCGCCGGACATGCTGAGAGAAGGGAGGAGAACGATGATGTGATGGACGAAAAAAGACGCGAATGGATATTGAAGTTGTTTCGAATTATAACTAAGATGTTAGATCGTGATTTAATATTCCTTTGTAAATATGTAAATATCTTTATCTTGTCCTTTGAAAATATAATTAAAATAATTCAACATTTATCGGTCATTAATCCAGATAATGAGTCCACCTGAACCCACATATATATATGTGTGTGTGTTGTGTATATATTTATATATACACGTTCAATATGATCGGTAAAAGAATCTCAGATTTAGTACTATCCACAGTTAAGAAACGAGTATCATGTTTCAGTATTTTACGTGATCATCTATTGATTGAGAGCCGCCCAACTTGTCTAGTAGTCAGCGTGCCAGACAGAAGATAAGGAGGTCCTGGGTTCGAATCCCAGTTCGGGCATGGATGTACTTTCTCTCTCTATCTATCCTGTCTTTGTCCCTTCCTTGTATGAAAGGGTTGTGAATGGTTGCCTACCCTATGTAATATTTTTCTAATAAAATTCTCTTATCGCTAATCATATTTATCAATTCATCTTAATAATAAATTCAAATTCTAAATAAGCTTACCTTGTGCAGGTTTTTAATTTATTTATTAACATAGGGCATACTTAAACAGGACAAGACATGGAACAAGAACACCTACATCGCAAGGCGTAGAATCTTATTCTGTTTGTAAACAAAGATATTCGTGCAGTGCGCCCTCTATAGACTTATAGTTGCAACACCCTATAAACGAGTATCTATTGCATGTGTGTACTGATGAAGTCGGACTGCACACCAAAAATATGGTTCAGTTGGAAATGTGGAGCAGCGCACCCCATATAGCCAGTCTAGCTGGCACAAGACGACAACAACAACATCTATTGATTGAGAAGGGAGGTTTCTAAAGTTAGTTCCACGTGTGTCATGAGTATTGTCCACGACCTGGTCTGGTCTAGCCTGCTGTCTTCCCCTTGTGTAGGATTTTTTTAAAGATTCGTGGGCTTCTGGACCTGGTCTAGCCTGCTGCCAGATCATGAATAAAGAGACAACAGCAATCTACGATCCACAATATGTTTTCCTTGAAAATGGTAAATTCTCTGTGAATATTAAATAACTTTACAATATTCGTTAACTGTTAGGCTATACTCTATTCGGAGTCAAATACTGTAAATGTGAGAAAATTATTACAACGATTTTCATCAATAAAATTAAATTTAAGTTTTTTGTAACTATTTCTATTGCGGGCCTACTTCGGCCTATTGATAAGTATCTTCGTGTGAAAAGTTTCGGGTTCTATCCCAACCCAGATCGTTTCCCCAGTTTTCCGGGTTTTTGCCCTTGTCGCACTTGAATATGACCCGCTATTTATGAAAAATCTATCAGACAGGACAGGCAATGAGATGTTCTCAGAATTACGCTGTGAAATTTAAATTGCTTTGGTACGGTAGTAAGCTTCCTACAATACGATGTCAAAATGTTTCTAATAGAAATATTAAGATCCATTAAAAAATACATGTCAGTAGTAATACGCACATTAATCAAAAATTTATTTATCGTTCTTTGACCACTAGTTATAACTGGACGAAGTTTCATAGTTAAAAATAAATTTTGTGTCACCACAAACATCCATGCTGAAGGGACCAACCGAACAAACGATCTTCAGGTTAAAAGGTTTACCAATCAGCAATCATTTTGGCCAATGAAGAAATATTCTTAAAAACAGTGAATACAAGGCAGTTTATTTATCTTTTTCTAAATTCCACCTCCTCTGTGCAACTTGGTTAATCTTTCTACAACAGACATGTTAACATAAATTTGAAAAAAAAAACCAAGTCCAATACTCAGTTTCATCGATGTGGTTCTAACAGAAAAAGAATACTCTTAATTACAATCTCAATAACAGTGTGAATCGTCTTACTACACAAGTGAGTTTCTTTTTTCAATACTATTTCCAACAGAGAGCACAATCAGAAAACAGTTTCATGCTATATTAACTTTTCTAATGTCAACCCACTATCGCAGAATTATACTTTAAGCTCTTAGTTAAAGACACACAAGGCTTAGATTTGTAATTATGATATTTTTGTTCCTTTATTTAAATTGCTCTATTTGAAATTAGTCGAGGGTACATAAGCTTAAAGAATGTTTCTGTTGATTATATTTTAGATATGAAAGATTTAACAAATTCTATTGTTTGATAATAACCTGTGAACAATACGAATGTATAATATATTATATAATATATGAATAAATGCATATTTATATCATTTTGGTAAAAATTTTGTTGAATTGTTTTGAATCGGTTATTCTCAACTGGAAATGATTCAATATTTGCAGGGATGACCTTCGTTCTATTGAAAATTGGGGTTAAATGATTTTAAATACACACAAGTTCGATTGACGCAAAACATAAAGACAGAATTTAAATTTCATGAAATAATCCCGAATCTTTTGAACGAAAAATTCTTAGAAAAAGTTTTGGTTCATTACAGTTAAATAATAAGAAGCTCTTATCAGTCATTAAAATATAGTAAGATTCATCAAAAATTCTGAGCTCTATAAACTATATAAAGAACCAGATATTGTTAAATTTATCTCAATACAGAGATTAAAATGGGCAGGACATTTGAACCGGATGAACGACAATTGGGTGACGAAAAAATTTTTCTTGGCTCGCCCCATTGGCACCAGAAGAAGAGGACGACCGAAACTCCGATGGCGTGACTGCCTTGAAAACGACCTAAAAACACTAAAAGTGACAAACTGGATGACCTTATCCAAAAATAGGGGGTCCTGGTATGCACTTCTGGGGAAGGCAAAGGCCCGCCCTGGGCTGTCAGGCTAATGAAGAAGAAGAAGAAGATTCATCAAATCACAGAGATTTTCAGGAATTGGGCACATTGAAATATCACCTGATAACCAAGTGCTTAAAACCTTGGATTAGGAGATTCTGCGCAATAAGCCAAGAAAAAAGTGGTTTGATGATGTTTTGAACGATCTTCAAACCTTAAAGGTCTCCAACTGGAAAATTAAAGTCAGAGTCTGAGCTTTCTGGAGGGATATTATGCAGCAGGCTAAGACCTACCTTAGACTATAATCCCAGTGACAAAGAAGAACCCAGAAGCAATATTAAAAACTGACTTCCAAGCAACAAGTTCTCCAAAAATAAAGTGTTTAAAGTTGTATTACATACTATTTTTGTATTTAATAGATCTGAAAAATAAATAAATGAATGTAATTTAACTATCATTCCATAATATTTTTCAATATATTTTAAATATTGTTGCAATAAAGGCATAAATGAAAATATGCATTTGAAAGAAACAAAAAAATGGAGGAAGTTGGATTTTGCTTAGAAAATAAAAAAGATGTTTGTTTATGAATAAAAGTAAAGTGTTTGTGAATTATAGAAGTTAAACTACCTCTTATTTATGAAAAAGTTATTTATTTATTACAAATCCCCCCCCAAAAAAGTGGCTATGCCGCCTTTAGTTTTCTGGCCTTCCAATAACTCTGAAAACAGTAGATATTCAAAATACAAATGGGCGGTGGTCGCCGAGTGGTCAGGGTATCGACCTTCCATCCGGAAGGGTGGGGTTCGATTCCCAATGCCGCCAAAGACCACCGAGTACATGCGATATACGTGCTCGTTAAATCTGTTGAATCGAAAGTTCTGTGGTCGGTCGTTGAGCAGTTACCATGGGTGCAATGGTCTGGAGAAATTTATTCCCCCTTCAAATAAATTCCAAAATTGAGGAAGTAGCTCCTCTGGTGCTGCCATCTATCGGAGGATTCGAAGAGCAAAAGTCGTACTTTCACCTTTATGGTGCTCTGATTAAACGAAAGACTCTCCCAACTGACTTCAATTCGCATAGCCAAGTCATAGCGAGCTTGGCTTGTCCAAGTGTGTCATGAGTTACAACAAAAATACAAATGCATGGCACGACGAATTAAAATGATTAGCATCGAGAAAGTTTGAAAGCTGAGTGGAGAAGTTTGTAATGATATGCGTTGGGAGAGTGGTAGAATGTATGTAATTGTAGATTACGGTCAAATTTAACTTAGAGAGCTAAACATGACATTATAAAATCAAAAACAAACTATCTAAAAGGTAAATTTTCTCATAAGCATATGATTTATGAAAATAGTTGAAATTGATTTCTTCAAAGGTAGATAAATGACTGGACTTTATAACATACTAATTTCAAGCCATGCTAACTTGATATTGAACTCTAAATACTAGTGTTTTAAACTGTATAAAGAGTATATTGCATTTTATTTAAAAAAAAACCTTACCTACTAATCCCAGTTAAAGTGTGGACGTTGCTTAGGATTTCAAAATCGCTTGAAATTAGTAGTCCTTTTTAGCATTAAGATTGTACGCATAGAGTGATTGTCGATTAACAAGCCTAACTACCATCTTCATTTTATTAGGCTCTTCCGACCCCACAGCTGATGTTTTTTCTCTTATAAGCCGTGAAAACTGATAAATAAAATAAAATTGATTAAAGTGGCCTAGTGATAGGACGATGCCTCTACAGAGCGAAAAGTCCCAGGTTCGGTACCAGTCACTGATGAACAATGAGAGATGGTTATGTTCTACCTTCTGCATGTTGTTACTTACTTCCTTATACCTATAGTCAGGCGCTACCATTTAGTGGCATCGTCTGGGGGGAATGTAAATAATTTAGAAGCAGGAATCAAGCGTAAGACCTCCTAATACTTGACCTGCCATCTCCAAAAGTACTATTTCACTAGATGGACGTTGCTACATATTTAACATGTCCCAGGTGCTAATAGCAAACACGTCGGATCTTTGGTTAAGTTGGGATTCGAATTTACTGCACTCTGATAGTAAGAATGACACCCTAACAATCTAGGCCATTGTGACACTATGCCTGCTGCATGTCTGCTTATGACTTCTGCTTGCACGCCTGTTTAGGTAGGTGTTAAGAAGTTTTCCTGGTTTTCTCCCTTGGTACATGTGAATACACACCACAATTTATGAAGTCCTTTAGAAAGACAATTATGTAATTTGGATATTGTATAGCCAGTAATATTATAAAGCCAATGAAATCCATTTTCCGTTATACTGTCCACTATGTGATGCCAAAATAAAATAAATCTATGTAAAAATACAATATAATTCCGAATTAGCTTTTTTATTTCCGCTCATAAAATTTTGCAATTTGAAAGACATTTAATGAGTGACGCTTACAACAACTTTAAAATAAAACTATTTATGTTAGTACATATATATATATATATATATATATATATATATATATATATATATATATATATATATATATATATATATATATATATACATATAGTTTTTAACAAAAATTTTTAATAACTTGTATTTTTGAATTCAAAAAATTATATAAATTTTAATAATTATTTTCCAATTAATTATTTCAACTTAACAATGGATGAATATTAATTTCGTATGACATTTTTAGATATTTCAAACATGTTTTTTTAACTGATATTTATGATTATTATTTTTTTGATTTTGTAATTTTAAAAATAGATTCAGCCAGTACAAGAAGCAAACATAAAACAAGAAATGTTCACTCATTTTTTGAGTAATAAATCGATTGTTGTTTCAACATTTTTATAAATATTTCAGGATAAGGAAATATATCAGAAGAAACAGTTTGTTTTGTAAAAAAAGTCTTATGTAAATATATAAAATATACTAAATATACAAGTTTATTTGTTTTTCGAACTGTGTTGATAGATTGACGTTTTAAAAACATTTGTTGAGGTTGTCAACTAACGCAAGTTAAAAGAGGAAAACCATATGTATAATATCTTTTGAGATTGTTAAATTTATGGAGCGGAAAAAATTTATGATCAGCCGATTTTTCTGCCATCACATTTTTGCTTAACAATCCCTGATGTTACAGGATCTTTTGTTTCAAGCAATTAAAATCCAGTGCCTTCTTTACGAAAACTGTTTAAATTATTTTGATAAATTTAAAAAAGGATGATAAAGGAGAGAGAGAGAGCAAAAGATTTTAAAATTAAGTAGTCCTTAAATTTAAAGTGAATAATCGTTATATTTCTTTTATAGTTGTCCTATAGCCGTGAAGAGTTTTTGTAGCTTCATTTATGACTGCTTTTCATTCCTATCCTATTTCTCTCTTTCTCTCTCTCTCTCTCATAAATGTAGAAAATTCGCGCTATAATTAAGAAAAAAAAACCTTTATAAAATAATCGAATATATACATAAAAATAGAATCTTAAATTTTGCTGAATCTAGATTGTTCTAAAAAATTCTCAAACACACACTTTTAAGTCGTGGTCGCAATGTCCTCCATATGAAGTGATACCTATGGAGGTGTCTGGGGGACACTTCTGCTTGAGCCTTCTACATTAAGAAAACTCATATTCAGGGCCATGATTTCAAAACCACTGGGTGGTCATTACATAAGGTACATTTACTTCCGCTCCTGGTAGTGCTGAAAGACGGAAATCTTAGTAGCCGAGACTTTTATAACAATATAAACAATTTATAATAATACTCGTTTTCCTTTTTCCTCATAATTTTTTATAAATTATTTTGCTATTCTTTTTCTAGTTAGTATCTAATTGAATTATAACATCATATATATATATATATATATATATATATATATATATATATATATATATATAGTTAATAGTATAATTTATAAAATATGCAAAGAATATAACATAATGAGATAAAAAACAATGAAAAATGCCAAATAGAAAATAATACATTGAAAAATTAAATGTCAAAAGTAGAATATCAGATGGAAGACAACACATTGAAATATTATAGCATTGAAATATTGAATGGAAAACTATATATTGAAATATCAAATGGAAAATAACACATTGAAAAAATACAATGAAAAGAATTACATTGAAAACACTTTAAAGAAAGATAAATATAAATGGAATAAAGTACCAATATGGCCAGCTTCATCAGGGGGTGCTGACCACATTGGCACAAATTATGGCTTTTCTGCAATGGCCCAAGACATAGTCTTAAAAAAGCCATCACACCCCAAAGCCATACCAAAAATCAAACCAAAGCATCAAACAAGAAAAGAAGCAAAACCCAATCCAAAAATATGCAAGTAGAATTCAATCCAATATATACAAGTCAAAATCCAAAGCCGTTAAAATACAAAATAATCATTAGATTTAAATCACATCCAATTACAAATCCAAAACTGCAAGAACCTCACCAAACATATAAATTAGTAACTAAGTGTAAACACTATCGGCATTTCAAGCTTCTTATAAGACCTTCAAGGCTTGGGTGACCCTTCTGTAGTATAAAAACTACGCCTTACTTCACTCTTATAAGCAATGCTCTATTAGCCAAATAGTGCTTAATAAAATTAGTTGGAATGTTATTATGAGTTAAAATATTTTCTAGTCTGTTTTTTTGTTTATATATATATATATATATATATATATATATATATATATATATATATATATATATATATATATATATAGAGAGAGAGAGAGAGAGAGAGAGAGAGAGAGAGAGAGAGACAGAGAGCTCCAGTGGATCAGTAGCTTCACGCCGCTTCCCGTAAGCTCAGCAAAGTGAAACATCATTTGCCGCGGGCAGTGGTTGGGAGGGTGACCACGGTGTACTCTCCTTCACTGGGTTGCTGGAACTCCGTGGGTTGGGGAAGTGTCCACGTTAATATGTGACGTCCAAAGTCCTTCCGCTGGTGTGGCGTGGATGTGGAGAGGAAGGGGCCAGCTCAGGTGCGGCCACGAAGGTGAAAGTCGTACTTTCACCTTCGTGGTGCTCTGATACAAACGAAAGACGCTCTCTATTGACTTAATTCGCACTGCTAAAGGCATAGCTAGCTTGGCTTGTCCAAGTGTCACACATAAGCAACAACAACATATATATATATATATATATATATATATATATATATATATATATATATATATATATATATATATATATATATATATATATATATATATAGATGTATGTATATATATATGGAACAAAAATATATAATTATACCCAAGAGTGTAAAATTTAAACACCAAGCATTGCTTTTTTCTTTTTGCTATAATTCTACATGAAATCGTCTTTCAGCCATGGAATTCAGAAATGCGAAACAGTATTTTGTACTTATGAGATAACGGAAGCTCAGTTGCGGAAAAATGAGCGCGATGACAATATGAAATGAAATTTAAAAAAAAAACTTCTTTTCTAAAAAGGATTCTAAAAAAGAAAATAAAAAAAGGATTCTTTTCGGTTACACATAATTGTCTTTTGTTGCATCACCGTACTTCCCAGTACTTAGCTCTGATTTGGACTCTACCAGTTAGACAGAAGGAACCAGTTGGGATGATTTAGAAGCAGACACCAAACAGAAGATTCTTTAATACTGGTAAAGTCTTAGTCCACACAGTTCTTTCATCTCATTTTGGTGTTTCCTCTTGGTACTTTATTAAAAGGAGTTGTATTAAAAAATCTTAATGCTGTTTGTTCTAGGCTCATTCTTGCTACATACCCTGTCTGTATTATTCTGATTAGTTTGATGGACATGATAATGTCCTCGCTATTAAAAAATCTTATGATTAAAATATTATCGCTATTAAAATTATCTCTTTTTCTCCAATTGTTATTATCGAGACAGGTGGTTATAACAAGTGGTTCGCTAAACCTTCCTTCCGAAGATCACTAAGAGTTCTTCCTTTTTTTTCAGGTCCATGTCTCTGAGGCACCAACTCTTCATACAGCTTTTTTTTTATTTAAAGAGATTTTAGTTATAATCTTAAACAGAAAAAGCAGCGATTGGCTGCGATAATTCTTTTTCTGGTTTCAGAATTTAGGTTATTTTGATAGTTTATTTCTGATATTAGAGAGGTGAATTTTTTTTTTCCACAGACAAAAATTTAAAAGAATGTATTTCAAACAATATAAGGGTGGCTTCCATCCTATCACAATACGCGTATTTAGTTTTCACCACATTTTCTCTCTGCTGATTACTCTTGTCCCAAAAAGTTTTCACGCAGAGCAGCCCTAGATTTAGCAATTATGTTCGCAACATTGGCTCATGCCAAAATATGCTCTGATTAACTAAATATAGTGCCCTACGGTATCTTTGCCAGCATCTTTTATTGACTTCTATGTTAAGCAATGGACTTGCCAATGCACCCGACACTGTCTAACTTCATTAAGAATTTCAAAAGAGGTGGATAATTTCCATTGAACAAAGGAGATGGTTTCAGCCAGTGTGAGCGTTACAAGTTTGATTAATTTTGATGCAAAATTAACGAATTTTCATCCGGGTTTCAAAGAAATAAATATTATATCAGCAGGTATGGTATTTTTGATTTTTCGATAAGTTTTTTTAACAAGCATTAAGTCTTTAAATATTCGAATTGTAGATTTTTCTCATTGTCCTGTGCTATCATTATTGCACAGTATATAATTCAGATACTATAAATACAAATCTATACAGATTTTTGTTCGCTTCTCTATGCTGTTATTGATACAACATTACGTAATAAAGACATTTTATATACAAATTTATGAAGTTTTTGTCTCAGTTCTATATGCCATCATTTATTGGACAGTATGTAATGAGCTATCTTATAGATAGATATGTGCAGCTTTTGTCTCAGTTCATTATGCTATCATTTATTATACAATATGTATGTATGTATGCATATATATATATATATATATATATATATATATATATATATATATATATATATATATATATATATATATATATATATATATATATATATATATATATATATATATATATATATATATATGTATACAGTATATTATATATAAAGATTGTTTATATTCAAATCTGTGCAATTTTTTTCTCACTTATCAATGTTATCATTTATTGTATAGTACGTAATAAATATAGCTTATATATATAAATCTATACTGGTTTCTTGTCATTTCTGTTATTTACTAATTATTTCACAGTATGAAATTACGATAGCTTATATATAACACGCCTATTCAGGTATTTTTGTCATTTTTCTATTTACCCCAAATTATATACTCTTTTATGCAGTTATCGGATCTTATGACAATTCAAGCAATTATAAAAACTATTTTTCGCGCACAATTGCAAAAATAAGTTCTATCATTTATTGCTCTGTTTATAATTAAGATATCTCAAATATTGCAAGTCGGTTTTCTACATCATCAATTATGGTCGCTTCGAAACATTTCATTGTTTATGAACACAAAATTGGCTTCAAAATAAAAGAGCGCTCAGAACTTCCATTCAGTATCGTATGCTTTCAAATCCCATATCGAGTGTAGATTTTTGAATGGTTGGGAATGTAACCATGTTATATGACCTTTGTGTGCAAAGTATAATTATAGTGAGTGACACATTAACCAAACCAATCTTAATTTTTCAGGCCATTATTTCAATGTAATACAACAGCCAAAGCCTAGTGTGTAGAAGAATTGTCTTCGATTCACCGATTAGTTAGTTCAATGTTTTCAATGTTTGTAGCAGTTAGGAATTCACTTTAAACTGTTGATGCCGGTCTAATTACTTCTTCTTTGCAAAAATGAACTGTTGAGCGACAATCAAATCAAGGAATCAGCAGCTGTAACAGAAGGTTTCTCACACCATTTGCGAAAAATCGATTCTGTTTTGAAAATAGTTTCTTTTGATGCTCACACCATTCGTTTCTCAGAAACGGTAAAAATATAAAATAAAAATTAGGCTGCACTAGCAGTTGTGCAGTTTTCTTCGAAACAGAAGCGTCTTCCAATTCGGGCGCTGAAACAGCGCAGAAGGAACTGCTAAGAATTACGATGAATTTTCTAATTGCTCTAATGCGCATAACTGCAAGGAAAAAGACGAGTGCGTCTCGAACAACTCCGTTTAAATAAAAAAAATAATAATAAAAGCAATAATAAATAACGAAACTCCTGTTTTTTATCCCCCAGTTCATCTTGTTGAAGGCAGCTACTTTCGGTCGCCCTTTTTTCGCCTGCTTTTTAGCCAAACATTCCTGCCATCGCTTGCCGAGGGAATTCCTAGCGCCGAAAGAACAGGCGTTGTTCCGATTCAGACATTAATTAATTAGAGGCAGCAAGAATTCTCTTTTCTCTTTCTTCGCCAAAATAGTTATGGCGTTGTCGTAGCCGCGTTTCCCAAAGTTTTGTTGGCGACCGTTCTTCTCCTTTTTCGCTTCTCCATCTGAATTTAAAAGGAAGAGAGGTTTGTTTGACACGCCTTTCATTTTTTTTTCTTTCCTAAACTTTTTTTTCTTGTCTACAAACGATGAAGGAAAGTTTTGAGGTATGAAAATATTTTTGGCATTTTTTTTTTTTTTTACGTGAAAGTGCTGAAGAATTCTAAAATTGTGCTTTTCTTCTTTAGAATGAAATAAGGGTAACAGCGGTATATTCTGGAAAAGTGGAAATAAGGAGAAAAAAAGTCGTTTGCTTTCTTGCCTACTCTGTTTTAACCACATTTGGAAGAAAGTTTTTTCCCCAGCATGAAAATAAAACTTTTTTTTAAGAGTGATTTTTTTTTTACTCTGGAAATATATATTTCAGTTTTTAAATATTTTACTAACGCTGAAATGTGCTCTGTGCATTCCAAAAATTTTATTGGAATTATCATATATATATATATATATATATATATATATACAATAACTTTTGTAAAAATAAGAAATATTAAAAAAAATACGCAGAAATTATTATTTCATATTTTGACCTTTATCTCTTTCTTTTCAAGAGAAAACGTTTCGCAATTTTTTCATGGTTTATTTATGTAAAATGATATATTTACGTTCTAAAAGAAATTTCGAAATACATAATTCACGTCAACCGAAACCACATTTCTTGGCATTTAACTTAAATATCTTGTCTGCTTACATGCATATTTAATATAGATTTTATTTTAGATTTATTGAACTATTTACTGAATAACCGTTGTATTGTAGTAAAGAGTGTAAAAAATAAGAAAAGAAATTTATTTAAAAAATATTCTATATCCCATACCCCAATATATTTATTAGAAAATACTTATTTTCTAATAAATGTGTGAATATAGGATATAGAATATTTCATTAGAAAATGCTTATATTGTGAAAACCGGCTTATTAACTGTAACCAAGAACTTTTGCTTTCGTTCTCTGGCAGAGGTGGGAACACAGGAACAGAATGGCATTCGTGTTCGAACGAGGAGAGAAGAAGGTTTATATGGAGAAAGTATCATGGATTGCGGAGAATTTTCTCTCCAACAGTATAGTCCAGTATGAATTGTTCTATTATAATTATTATTTTTTCTTTTATCTGTGTACAAAATGCGTCCTTAGCGACTAAATTATTGCTGCTCTACAACTTTGTAACTGACGGCGCTCCTATATGACACGAGAAATATCTTGTTCCTCGACCCCTTCTTTTATGAAGGTCACCTTTCCAAGCTTAAGATAATGACATCAGGTTTTACTGGCTGCCCTGTATGTTAATAGTGTAGTTCGACCGAACATCTTAATATTAAATGCTTGTTTCAACACGAAAATATATAAATTGCTAGATGTTTATTTCCGAGTTGATAATATTGATTCACTATCAATCAATATTGTAGACTCATTATTTCTTAATTATATGTAAACTTACTATTTTAGAATATAAAATATATAAAATCTATATATTCTAAAACATTAAATCTCTTCTATCAATTATAAATATGATATTTAATGTTTTAGAATATAACATATTTAATGTTTTAGAATTATTTCTATACAATTTGCATAGAAGTAACTAAAATAGGTGCTAATAATTCCTTACATGCGTAAATGTTTTTCTTGCTTTTCGTCTGTAAATACTTAATCGTACAATACGTGAAATATTATATTTACAGTTTTATACAACACATACTTACCGTCAAAATTTCTATAATTTGTTTATATTACCAGAGTTTTTGCACCAGTAATTTTCCAACACTGCATAAAATTTCTGTTGCACTTTAAATTTGTTTAGTTTGTTATATTTAAGCTTCGAAATTCTGGGTGCGATTTTTTACTTTTAAAATTTTATTTTGTAAACTTCAACAATTTTATATTAAATTCGTACATTTAATAAAAAAAATCGCTATGGTTGTAGTTATTGGAAAAACTGGATTCATGAAATGACTATATGCTTGAACCCCAGTCGCAGTGCTACAAGTATAACTCCAAGGCTATGCTTGAACCCTAGTTACAGTGCTACAAGTAAAAACTGACTGCAGACATGACAGAGCGACCCATCTGCAGGGCAACATGGCGAAGTGCCAGCAGCTCATGGTCAATCTGCTTTTAGTAAAGGAAAATTTTACTTTTAGCCATTGGAAAAAAAAAAAAACACTAGTAGCATTTTTTCTATTTAATCTGTCTTTTCGTAAGCAATTTTATTTTATCGTTTAATTATTTTTGTTAGTCTTTTGTGACAACTGCAATTAATAAGAAACTACTTTTTTATCATGTCAAAATCTTTTTCTCGTGAAATAAGCTGTCTGAACTAAGATATTAAGAATTTTTATTTTTTTAATTTTAAGCTTATATTTTATTGACCAAAGTGATCTATATAGTTCACAATTTTTTAAAAATTTCAAAATTATATAGTCCATATATATCAAAATTATTTTGCCTTAATAAAGCAAACCAGGGGCAATGACTGCCCATATGGGGAACGGGGCCTACACAGTGCCCATATTTGTTTTCCTGACCCAGGGCTCCTAGGATACAAGCCATATGTCTGATTAGGTGCTCAGTCGAACTTGAAACCTTCATGTAAAGCTCCCACAAGCATGCCTGGAACTCAGTTTTATTAACCCTCTGAAAAGCTGAGACAACCTTGCCCAACCCGAGCGTGAAGCGCTACTACTAAGCCTCCTGGCTTTATATTTTGCTTTAATAACTTATCAGTACAATGCATTAATGTTATTTTACACATATGGTGTTGTATTATAGAATTTGAGGCACAGTGTTACATTTTTAAAAAATGTTAATAATAAAAGCTAGTAATAATATAATGAAATGCTCAAAATTCGTTTCTTATTACAAACTAGTAAGCCAACTTCCCAGTGAAAAAACTATACTAAGCTTTCAGGAAAAATTGTGATTGGAAAAATAATGATATTTACTATTTACCTAATAAATTTTTATAATTTACTTTTCATTCCTATTATTTACTTGATTTATTTCTACTATTTACTTAATTCTTTGTTCAAAATACTATTTTGCTCAAAGAAATGATGCCTCAAATAAAATCCAATATAAAAAAAATAAGAAGATTTATTCATTGTCGTGTGCCAGCTAGGCTGGTAACATGGGATGCGCTGCTCCACTTTTCCAAATGAACCATATTTTGGTGTGGAGTCCGACTTCCTCAGTACACACATGCCATAGGGACCCGTTTATAGGGTAGGCAACTATTCACAACCCATTCATACAAGAAAAGGACAAAGACAGGATAGATAGAAAGAGAAAGTACATCCATGCCCGAACCGGGATTCGAACCCAGGACCTCCTTATCCACAGTCAGACACACTGACTACTAAACAAGTTGGTCGGCACTTAAAAACATATAAGATACAATTGAGGAATAGAAGATTGAAAATTCCCTTTAATTATATGAAGTTATTAAATACTGAAAGGCCTTTATTTCGCATTCCAGTGCATTAAGATTGGTGACCTACTGGAAAAACCAAATCACGTTTTGCTGTAATAAAAAAACAATTTCAGAATTCAAAAATAATTTTTTTAAAAAATAACATATTAATATAGAAAGAGGAGGGATTTAATTCAGTATATGGTTTTTTCCTCCATGAATATATGGCAGTTTAAGAAAAAAGGAATAATCACAATCCTCCGATCTTGAAGGTGGAAAGAATCGTGGCAGAAGCAATTTTACAGGACGTTCGAATTAGTTTAATTTAGGTTTAATTTGATTACAAATGTTGTAGAGAGAGTTATATTCAGAATAATTGAAATTTATGTTATATTCAGAATTTGGAAATTTATGTGAACTAATGTTTCGATTTTTACATATCATGTAATTATCTTTGGAAAATCAGAATTTTTATTCTAACAAGAGGTCATGCTTGCCTAAGAGGCATAAATCGTTTCAGAATAATGGTGGATATATAGTGTGAAACCTCTACACAACACATGATATAAATCTGCTAACGCCCCCAATGAAGAAATCTAAATTACTTTATTTACTCTACGAATATTGGTAACTTACAATTTTAAAATATATTTCTGGAATTAATCTAATATTACTATGTGGATTTATACTAAAGCTGCCGATCAAATTGTCTAGTGATCAGCGTGCCTGACTACGGATAAGGAAGTCCTGGGTTCGAATCCCGGTTCGGGCATGAATGTACTTTCTCTCTCTATCTATCCTGTCTTTGTCCTTTCCTTGTATGAATGAGGCGCGAATGGTTGCCTACCCTATGAACGAGTCTCTATGGCATGTGTGTACTGAGGAAGTCGGACTCCACACCAAAATGTGGTTCAGTTGGAAAAGTGGAGCAGCGCACCTCATATTGCCAGTCTAGCTGACACACGACAATGAATGAATGAATACTAAAGCTAATATATCCTTATCTTTCGAGCTTTGAGTGATCTAATGGTAGGGTTTCACCTTCCCGTGAGCTTAAGTGGGGTGTGGAACTCTTTCGTACTCTTGCCATAAAATGCTTTCATCTTGTATATTCATCTTTAAATTATTAAGAATGCACTTATTAATTTTAATTCATTCAAATTTGTTTTTTTCTCCTAAAAAAGATTAAATCATAATAAATATATAAATAAAACTTGAATGTACTAAATAACTTTGTGTTGTAGATATAACCATTTTGTATATATATTTCAACTTGTAAATTGGACTCACAATTATTGCTTCAAAAATTGAAATTAGTGTCGAAGTATCTGGATCTCATATTTGAGATTTAACCTTTTTTTCGCAATTATAACCAAGAACTCTTTCATACTTATCAGCTATTTGTTTTTGGATCTATATTTTGTGCTTCATTAATCAAGAGTTGCCAAGTACTTATTTTACAAGTTTATTGATACAGCAGAGCAGTGCCTATCGAATATATTTTTCCCTTTTTTGTAAATGTAAAAATTTGTAAAAAAATATTTTTCCCGTTTTTGTAAAATAAACCCTATTCTTTGGAAATAAATTTATAAATATGGTACCCAGCGGGTGCCTGGCGTCCATACTATACATGAAGATATCGGTGCTCAAGGAATACTTGCTCAATTTTATATATATATATATATATATATATATATATATATATATATATATATATATATATATATATATATATATATATATAAATATATATAATTATTCATACTTCACTAATTATATATGTGTGTCTTAAATATTATAAAGTTATTTTAAAACAGTTACATATATCATATTATAATTATTATGATTAACACACAATTTAGATTATATTCAATTTAAATTAGGGTGGTTCCAAAAGAACCTAGCACCTCGACCATAGGTCTATTGTACTATACCCCTCAGAAAGCCCTATTTGAAGAGACCAGTGGCTGCAGCAAAGTTCTGCATACATTTTACAGGAATTTCCTGAAACATCCAAGGTTCAATCAAGTTCTGACCCAGGTGTTCAAATCTATGTGCAGAAACGGTTTCACATTCACATAAGATGTGTATTGAAGTTTCTTCCATATAATGACAACCTCTACAAGTGGGATTATCTGAGACTCCCCTTATGGTGAGATGTCTTTTAAGGTGGCAGTGTCCTGTAAGTAGTCCCACTGCTTTCCTTAGGCTGTTGCTATTGAGCTTTAATAATTCTTTTTACCTTTTGCTAGGGCACGTGCTATTTAATAGCCTTGCTTGTATTTGATCATTGGCATTGTACTAGTTCATAAACTGTTGTTCTCTGAAGAGATCAAAGACATTCTTTCTGATCAATTCTTTTGAAATACCTACCACTGGTTCAGGACCAAAAAAGTCAGTTGTTGATCCAGTCCTTGCTAGCTCATCAGTTAATTCATTGCCAGGAACACCAGAGTGCCCAGGCACCCACATTAAAGTGGTGGGGTTATTATTAGCTAATTTACACAGAGTGAGATAACATTCCCAGACAAGAACAGAAGTTACAGTAGACTTCTGTAGAGCTAGTAATGCAGCTTGACTGTCAGAGAAGATGATTATTCTTTTACGAGAATAGTTTCTGTCCAAGCATATTCTACTGCACATAAGAATGGCAAAGACTTCTGCTTGAAATACAGTTGTATATTTACCCAAAGGGAATGATAACTTTGTGCCATCAGCTGGACAACAAATACCAGCCCCAGTATTGGAATTCATTTTTGAGCCATCAATATACCAGTAAATACAGCTTTCACTGATAGCAACATTATTCCAGTCTTCTCTCAAGGGAAATTTGATTGTATAAGGCTTATCAAAAGCATACTTAACAATCGTGTAATCAGTAGGCATACTTATAATAAAAGAATGACTAGTTACGTCAGCATTGAGGTTTCCCCAGGATAAAAATCTAGAGTAGTCCTTCCACTGACCTGTACTTTTAAGCCTCTTCATGGTAAGTACAGCTTCTGCTTCAATACGCATATAAAGAGGATGCATACCAAGCAGAAGCTCCAGTGTAGATGTGGGAGTTGTACTAATACACCCAGAGATAGCTACACAAAGCATCCTTTGAAATTTTGTTAATTCTGCTTTAGCAGTTTCTTTTTTGATTTTAGACCACTGAGCTATACAATTTAGATTAGAAACTATGAAGATGAAATTGGAGATATGTACCCACAATGGCACAGAAGCTCCGTTTGCCTAACAGACAACTTGCGTCCGTTAGATAATGGAAAGCATAATTAATTAAGGCTGTTGTTGTTATCGTGTGCCAGTTAGGCTGGCATTATGGGGTGCGCTGCTGCACTTTTAAATTTAGGATAGATAGAGAGAGAAAGTACATCCATGCCCGAACCGGGATTCGAACCCAGGACTTCCCTATCCGCAGTCAGGCACTCTGACCACTAGACAAGTTGGGCGGTGATTAAGTCTGTAGTAATACTTTTTGATATTCACCATCTAAATTACCTTGGGAGAAGTTTTTCACAGACACATTCACGTTTCGCGAGGGTGGAAACCTGAAAAACTCCCACGCACTCACCATGACAGACATACAAACTAAAGGCAGAAGCGCAACTTCCGTCTTACCTCTGCAACAGTGTTTTTGGTCGAACCCGGAACTTTTCACACTAAACAGTGCTATCCTCTACCACTAGATCACGGTTACCTGTTGAAGTTTAGTACTTTTTGATAAAGCTGTAATAGAGGCAACTTAATCACTTAATCATCCTGTAAATCTTTTTTTACGATAAATTTCATATTATGCCTTCGTGAGCGTATCGAATTTATGTGCTTCGCCTTAGCAAATCAAGCTGTTTCCTTGTGACCCTGAAGAATCTCAAGCACTCACCCCGATAAATGCAGAAAAAAGTAACATCTAACTTTGCAGCACGATAATGACTAAAATCGGACCACAGACTTTCCAGATCGTAGACTGCAGTTTATGATATACTTCTTTAACATTTCGGAGAGGATAGCTCAACAGGTGGAAGTCCGTCGAAAGGCATTTGAACAATCACCGTTTATTGTATTCCGAGAGAACATTTCATATAGTAAACGCAGAAAACTTTCAAGCATCTACCACGATAGATATGTATATAGAAGAGCAACATTCTTCCATTGTTTAACAAATGCTATGATCGAACACTAGATTTCCTATTTGGAAAAGCGCATATCTACCACAAGACAGTAGTTATTAGGCAGCGATGGCCTGGTTGATTAGGGATTTGTCCTCATTATTGGAAGATCATGAGTTCGAATCCAGAGTTAGCTGAAGATCCGCAGGATGGCTGGGGCATATTAAATCGGTCACAATGTACTCCAAGTGAAATGATACCTCTTTAGGCGGCAGAACAAGAATTGGGAGTCTTCTGCTTGGTGCCTCCTTCAAAAATCACGTCGGCTCCATCCGGATGCTTCTATCTAAGGCAAATTCAGTAGACAATCCGATTAAGACGCCGTCTTATAGTAGACAAATGCGATCTCCTCGATGTCTTAGTGTGA
This sequence comes from Latrodectus hesperus, assembly GCA_037975125.1. Lineage (NCBI taxonomy): Eukaryota > Metazoa > Arthropoda > Arachnida > Araneae > Theridiidae > Latrodectus > Latrodectus hesperus. Next base: position 118,864,519 of record CM075853.1, on the reverse strand, counting down.
CGTAGTTAAAACGCTGTATCTGACGTCATGGAATTTTAATCCAATGGGAGCGCTGTCTCGCAGAAAGTTGTCAGATATTTCGAACCTGCTTGAAATCAAGAATCGTCTCGTGCTCCACCCCTTTTCTGACGTAACAAAGACATTAATGACGTCATTTGGTCTGATGCGATTCTCGCGAGACAACTCTCATGCGATCATCTACGAATTTGCGGACTGCCTTATTGGTGGAGACCAACTCAGGTACAGGGAAGCATGCTGGTGCAACAACTACAAGAAGAGAGTAATGAGCGCCATACAGGACTAATATTCAATATTTATTACTTCCCTTTCTTCTCAGAATTTGAACTCACAAGCAGGACCTAAAATGCAAATCATCGACCCATCAGAAACAAGCTTGTAAGTGCAACTCAAAACTAAAATACACTATTCATAAGGATGTAATGGTAATAATACTTTCTAATAATCATTTTTTGACCGTAATAAAGGAAGAGGTTTGTCACCCTGGAAGAATTAAGCCTGATCACGCTTTCAAGCGGCTGATTTTCCGAAAGGGGTCAAAACAAAGACCAAAAACCTCTTTCGGGCAGACGATTTGGCTTGGTCATCTGTTTACTTTCCCTTTATCTGCAAACGTGCGAAGCGGATCTGGCGATTCAAGTGCTGTTTTGACAGAGCTCAGATAAACTTTCCGCTTACGATAAAAAAATAAATAAAAATAAATAAATAAAAAAAACTCGATTGCAGCTGTCAGTTTTTCTTCTTTTTCGCCGATATCGCAACCAGCTCTTATTTGGGATTTTAACGGAAAAAAATAAATAAAAAAAATGATAAATGCCTTGACATCGCGTGCAGAGGTATTTTATCGCAAATTTTTTACAGCAAAACAATACGCAACTGTGAAATACGTTTGCTGTTATGACATGCAGTTTTCCTTTAGATTGCTTACACAGTGTTTGTATATATATTTTTTTGTTTATTTTTCGTCTTGACACTGCGCTATAGCTACGCACTAAGTCACTGAAGTACTTATTATGAGACTTCGTCCTCGAATAATGTCCCCCTTGATTTTGAAACTCATTCAAACGAAGTGTTCAGTCATGGAGTTGGTACACTTCTTTTCGAATGTTTCAACCACAAAGAATTATCTTGCAATATAGTTTATATGATAATCATGACGTCCTACTAAATCTCATGATACTTATTGATCCTGTCAATATCTCACTCTTTGGGTGCGTCAGAATCGAATCTGTTTCCTTCCAGCTTCAAGACCAAGATTCCATCAAGCTCTCTCGTGGATGTTAAATTACCACTAAAATATTTTAATGAAAATTTAATTCAATAAAATGTTGCATTTTTTTAAAAATTATTATTAATAATTTTGAAGAAGTTGCTTAATAATTGAAAAAAGACCATACTAATAATTATTTCCTTGTATTTTATAGGAAAAATTCTATGAATTTTTTTATAATAAATATAAATTATTAAAATCAAATATAAATGTTTTCATTCCTTTCTGTAGTTTGATTTTGTAAGCTACATTTTAGGGCTAATAATACTGAAATTCAAATACCAAGAAAGCAATGAATTAATTTTGCATCACTTTTATGCTTAACTCTTTAAAAGCAAACTTTTATAGTACAATTATCACAATATTTTTCCACGGTTGCACATATTTCTATTATATATATTTCTGCCAACCAAAAAGACTAAAACAGTAAATTGTTTCTTCAATTTTTTTTGGGGGGGGGAACTACCGTTTAATGACGAGGCCATCACCTAAACTGAGACCCTCTACTCTAACCAGCACTTGTAAATATCTGAGTTTAATAATAAAACTCACAGAATTTATTTAAAGTAAGAGAAAAAATTTAAAAGAAAAATGTGCATAATAGGTGAGAAATACATCAGCGGACGGACACGGGTCTAGACAAGACTTTCAACATTCTCTCAGTAAGAAGATGGTCTTCGGATAATTGGGTATCGAACTCATAATCTTCCAATCAGCGAAAATTGCATCTTTCTTCTCTAAGTTATCATTTTCCCATGATATTTTGCGCTTGAAACACCTATTCTTATTTCAAGCCGACCGATGGCTGAGTGGTTAGCGCTCCTGACTCCTGAGCAGTGGGTCCTGGGTTCGAATCCCGGTTCGAGCATGGATGTTACTTTCTTTCTCTGTACTCTCTTTGTTTCTCTATCCTTTCTTCCGTGTTGATGTATGAATGTGGCCCACCCTATAAACGGGTTTGTGGTGGTATGACGCGGGTAACGCTACTCGTCTCCGTGACTTGGTTCACAGGTGCCCTCTGGGTAACGACAAATGAGTAGCAGTTTCTGGACTTGTTGTGGCATAGGGTTCAACCCTCAAGGCCCACCGTTGGAAAAAAATTCTTATTTCAAGGTTCGATAAAGTCAAACAATTTCTGCTTTTCTACTAATATATCGGGATAAATATATATATTATAATGAAAACTTCGTTCGTCCCAGTTCTCAAAGCTATTGTATTCAGAGTTCGTCGTGGGCACGACATGACAAATGTGCTTCAGTGAAGCAGGGTTCTCGATTTGAATCCCGTCATTGTTCACTCTGCCAGCCGAGTAGAACGGGAAAAGTATGGCGGTTTCAGCCCGGTGACATCTGTTGAGAGGGAGCTTGAAAGTTTCGAATTTCTTTCCATCAAACGTGAATACAATTTGCTTTCATTGAAGCAACTTCAAAGAAGAGAAGGATTTGCATTTACATTCTGCAATTAGTTGAGATATCATCGAAAGAGAACTCCTTTTTTTTTTACGGTTGCATCAGCGATTGTTTTGTAGCTTTTTTGACTGTTTTGTTTTTTTTTTTCCTCGGAACTGTTTTATTTTTAAGCGTATTGAAATTGATTACGTGTTTAGAAATAGCTTAGGGGCAACTGCCGTTAGAAATCAAAATTATTTCATATTTTGCCTAAAAACTGATGGTTGTGGTAAAGTATTTTATTACCTGCCGTGTAAATTGCCTTACAGAAATTTCTATGGCTGTAGCGAGCCGTATTTTTAAGTTGCTCATGAGGAAAGCTAGAAAACTTACAAGCCCTCACTTTACACACAGATAAACATGCATGCAGAAAAAAGAAAAGCAACATTCATCTACTGATATTCAACAATGGCAGAGATCGAATCGAAAACCTTCTACTCTACAGAATGCTGTATTTTTAAGATTTAATATCTTCTAAAAAAGCTTGCAGTCCAACTTGTCTAGTGGTCAGTGTGCCTGACTGCGGATAAGGAGGTCCTGGGTTCGAATCCTGATTCGGGGATGGATGTACTTTCTCTCTATCCTGTCTTTGTCCTTTCCTTGTATGAATGAGGTGTGAATGGTTGCCTACCCTATAAACGGGTACCTATGGCATGTGTGTAGAGCAAAGTCGTACTTTCACCTTCATGGTGCTCTAATTAAAACGAAAGACGCTCCCTATTGACTTAAACTCGCATTGCCAAAATGCATAGCGAGGTTGGCTTGTCCAAGTGAAATTAGTAACAACAACAACAAAAAAGATTTTCATAATGGCTCGCATTTGTGCGCCTCATGTGAAAAGAGCCAGAAAATACACAAGCAGTCAAACCAACCAATGCGCTTGCTCATGACAGAGCCAAATGGTAACGTCTCACTCATCAGACTAAAAACTCCTGCATTTGATTTTAACAATTACTGAACAATAAGAAACGAGTATTATATTTCTACATGCTCACATTTCAAATAGCGTATTTAAAAATTTTCCTAGTCTACTCCCTTGTTTTCCTTGAATACGGCCAATATTCTATGGAAGAGTTCCTCACAAAACGATTAAACGAGCCTGATTGTAAAAAATCATCTCTCAACAGCTTTCAGCTGTTAGGTTATCCACTATGCTATGGGAAACGCCTGTTTCGTGTTATTCAATAGTTTATGGGTTCGATACTTTGTGAAACAAGAAATAAAACTGTATTTTTTGAATTTTCAAATGCATGGTTACTAATGGTTGTTTTCCTTTACTTTCTTTTTAAAAAAAATGGGGCTATATTTTATTTTCCCTACAGAATAAAGAATTTAAAATTTTATTTATATTTTGCCGACATATTATTTTTAAGTGCTGTGTTGTGTTGTTGTTTACGACAGCCAAGCTCGCTATGTCATTGGCTATGTGAATTTAAGTCAATAGAGAGCGTCTTTCGTTTTGGATCAGAGCACCACGAAGGTGAAAGTACGACTTTGCTCTGTTAAGGTGTTTCGTAATTTTGAGCCACGGTCAGGTGACGAGGCCACACCTGAGCTGGCACCCTCCTCTCCACATCCACGCCACACCAGCGAAAGGACTTTAGACGTCACAGATTAACGTGGACACGTCCCCAACCCACGGAGTTTCAACAACCCAGTGAAGGAGAGTACACCGTGGTCACCCTCCCAACCACTGCCCGCGGTAAATGATGCTTCTCTTTGCTGAGCTTACGGGAAGCGGCGTGAAGCTACTGAGCCACTGGAGCTCATTATTTTTAAGTAATTCACCTTAATTGAGATCAAGAAATGAATTTTCTATTTCATTGAAAATTCTTTTTGCTGTGCTTAAGATAAAAATTGCCTTCAATTTAAGCTGAGGAAGCGAAGGAGTAATGAATGCTCTAAATCTAAGACATTATCTGTGTAGGTTCAACTTTTTGGAGGAACATTTCCAAACACAGATCTAAAAATAAATCAAAGAGGCTAGGGATTAGAATAATGGATTAACGAAAACGTTGGGAAAATGTCTTTCGGTTTCTCCATTTAGAATCAACCCACCGCAAGTAAAGAGCTTTATCGCTTGGATTTAAGTGGCAACGCAACCCCTTGCTTCCCATTCAGAGAGATACATTAATTAAAAACTCCTGTAGGTAACCGGAACGCCTTTCCCTCTGGATTAGGACTCCGAGAAGCGCTGACGTATATATATAAAAAATATATATATAAGTAAAAGAAAGAAAAAGAAAAACTTCTTCAAAAGCCGCCCTCAACATGCGAGAAAAGCAAAGACAGGGGCTTGCCTTTGCTCCCTTCCCCTACTCCCACTTTAACCCGAGAAAAGAAAACTAACTCTTAAACTCCCTCCGCCGATTTACTACTCCAAAAGCTGGAAACAAAAACAACAAGAAAGCGCAGAGAGAGAAGAGGGAGAAAAAAAAGTTTATAAAACTTTTTTCTCCCATCCTTCTCCCTTCTTCCACTTCGGCAACAGAACCGTTATCGGGAGGGTGGGTGGAACGGGTGGGGGAGCAATCCCAAAATACGCCCGACGGAACCGCTTTCCAAGGTTCTCCTGATAATGACATGCTGGGGCGACATCCCCCTCTTGTTCGATATTGCGCCCCCCTCTCTGCACCTCCCACGATACTCCGGGCGCTGTTCCCCTTTAGCCCCGTATTTCCTCCTCTACTCTCTCTCGTCAATCCTCCTCCCCCGCCTCTCACTTCAGCTCTTGCGCCCCGCCCCGGCCTTTTCCGCTTGATGACCGGAGGGGCAGGGGCTAGGGGAGGGCGACCGGGGTTGCATGGTTTTCGCAGCTTATCGCCCCCGGCTGTTTTATTTCCACCAATATCGGAAACACGTAGCTCATAAAAGGAGTCGGGGAAAAGGTGGGGGCGGAACGATGGGGGGAGGGAAGAGCCCCGGCATGCTTAATAGCGTCTTCTCTGTCTTTTGACGGTTTTTGTTGTGTACTTTCGCCCAAAGTAAATGCGGAAGTTATTGCGACGAAGAAGCTTCAAAATCTGACTCTCCTTTGAGAATGTTATCATCAAGGATTTGACAAGAGAGCTTTTGTGGAAAAAAAAGGGATAAATAAATGGGATACCTATATAAGTTAAATCCCTCTTTTAAAATGGATAATTTTACTTAGACACTTTTTTTTGGAATTTATTCTTTTCCTTCTGTTCAAAAGTATGAAAATCTATACTTCATTTTAAAAATCGGTACATCAACCAATTTAGCTTATTTTTCCTAAAAAGTTTAAATCTAAGTTTCTTTTTAAAATTTTTAAGAATAATACTAAAAATTACGATTTGGTACAGTTCCAAGTTAAAAATAAGTAATTTGATTACAAAAATTATTTTATTACTTTCCCTCACAAAATTTCAAAATTATAATTTAATGGAAATAATTTTTTCATTGGCTCTCTGATGCAATGTTTTTATCATATCAATTAGCATCGACTACAATTTATGTATTTCAGAGCAAATTTTCTTGGAAACAATTCTACATTTTGAAGTTATTCAATTAAAAGCTAACTCAAATATCGTTATGTTGAGAATTCATGAGAAAAAGCGAGATTTGAGAAACCCGATGTTCAGTGGAATCCATCTCAGTTTTCTTTTGCCCAATTTGAGACCGCTGGCATATGTGCATCAACTATTCGAAGCCATACCGTTTTACGTTGAGTGTCCATTAACCAACTTTGGGTTCTTCACATTGTCATGAATATAAGTAAGAAACGTTTGGATGACAAGGAAGTTAAGAGAACATTAACAAAGCCTTTAACTGCTATCAGACTGACCTTAGTTAGTACCAAATCAGAGACCATTGTCTTCATCAAGCATATACCAATGGAATATTCGGAGTCTTTCTCTGTTCGTTACGATTATTCGTTAACGAACTTTTATTATCCAGAGACTTCTCATATCTTTATTGTTACGTGGGATATGGAAATTCAGAGATGGAGTTTGGACGAAATAGGGGATTGGAGAATAGAGACTAAGCACTAAATCCATCTCAAACCGATCTCAGTTAGTACAGAATCAGAGACCATTGTCTTCATCAAGCATATACCTATGGAATATTCGGAGTCTTACTCTGTTCGTTACGATTAATCGTTAACGAACTTTTATTATCCAAAGACTTCTCATATCTTTATTGTTACGTGGGATATGGAAATTCAGAGATGGAGTTTGGACGAAATAGGGGATTGGAGAATAGAGACTAAGCACTTAATCCATCTCAAACCGATCTCAGTTAGTACAGAATCAGAGACCATTGTCTTCATCAAGCATATACCTATGGAATATTCGGAGTCTTACTCTGTTCATTACGATTAATCGTTAACGAATTTTTATTATCAAGAGACTTCTCATATCTTTATTGTTACGTGGGATATGGAAATTCAGAGATGGAGTTTGGACGAAATAGGGGATTGGAGAATAGAGACTAAGCACTTAATCCATCTCAAACCGATCTTAGTTAGTACAGAATCAGAGACCATTGTCTTCATCAAGCATATACCTATGGAATATTCGGAGTCTTACTCTGTTCATTACGATTATTCGTTAACGAACTTTTATTATCCAAAGACTTCTCATATCTTTATTGTTACGTGGGATATGGAAATTCAGAGATGGAGTTTGGACGAAATAGGGGATTGGAGAATAGAGACTAAGCACTTAATCCATCTCAAACCGATCTCAGTTAGTATTGAATCAGAGACCATTGTCTTCATCAAGCATATACCTATGGAATATTCGGAGTCTTACTCTGTTCGTTACGATTATTCGTTAACGAACTTTTATTATCCAAAGACTTCTCATATCTTTATTGTTACGTGGGATATGGAAATTCAGAGATGGAGTTTGGACGAAATAGGGGATTGGAGAATAGAGACTAAGCACTTAATCCATCTCAAACCGATCTCAGTTAGTACAGAATCAGAGACCATTGTCTTCATCAAGCATATACCTATGGAATATTCGGAGTCTTACTCTGTTCATTACGATTAATCGTTAACGAACTTTTATTATCCAAAGACTTCTCATATCTTTATTGTTACGTGGGATATGGAAATTCAGAGATGGAGTTTGGACGAAATAGGGGATTGGAGAATATAGACTAAGCACTAAACCCATCTCAAACCGATCTTAGTTAGTATTGAATCAGAGACCATTGTCTTCATCAAGCATATACCTATGGAATATTCGGAGTCTTACTCTGTTCATTACGATTAATCGTTAACGAATTTTTATTATCCAGAGACTTCTCATGTCTTTATTGTTACGTGGGATATGGAAATTCAGAGATGGAGTTTGGACGAAATAGGGGATTGGAGAATATAGACTAAGCACTAAACCCATCTCAAACCGATCTTAGTTAGTATTGAATCAGAGACCATTGTCTTCATCAAGCATATACCTATGGAATATTCGGAGTCTTACTCTGTTCATTACGATTAATCGTTAACGAATTTTTATTATCCAGAGACTTCTCATATCTTTATTGTTACGTGGGATATGGAAATTCAGAGATGGAGTTTGGACGAAATAGGGGATTGGAGAATATAGACTAAGCACTAAACCCATCTCAAACCGATCTTAGTTAGTATTGAATCAGAGACCATTGTCTTCATCAAGCATATACCTATGGAATATTCGGAGTCTTACTCTGTTCATTACGATTAATCGTTAACGAATTTTTATTATCCAGAGACTTCTCATATCTTTATTGTTACGTGGGATATGGAAATTCAGAGATGGAGTTTGGACGAAATAGGGGATTGGAGAATATAGACTAAGCACTTAATCCATCTCAAACCGATCTCAGTTAGTACAGAATCAGAGACCATTGTCTTCATCAAGCATATACCTATGGAATATTCGGAGTCTTACTCTGTTCATTACGATTAATCGTTAACGAATTTTTATTATCCAGAAACTTCTCATATCTTTATTGTTACGTGGGATATGGAAATTCAGAGATGGAGTTTGGACGAAATAGGGGATTGGAGAATAGAGACTAAGCACTTAATCCATCTCAAACCGATCTCAGTTAGTATTGAATCAGAGACCATTGTCTTCATCAAGCATATACCTATGGAATATTCGGAGTCTTACTCTGTTCATTACGATTCATCGTTAATGAATTTTTATTATCCAGAGACTTCTCATATCTTTATTGTTACGTGGGATATGGAAATTCAGAGATGGAGTTTGGACGAAATAGGGGATTGGAGAATATAGACTAAGCACTAAACCCATCTCAAACCGATCTTAGTTAGTACAGAATCAGAGACCATTGTCTTCATCAAGCATATACCTATGGAATATTCGGAGTCTTACTCTGTTCATTACGATTAATCGTTAACGAATTTTTATTATCCAGAAACTTCTCATGTCTTTATTGTTACGTGGGATATGGAAATTCAGAGATGGAGTTTGGACGAAATAGGGGATTGGAGAATATAGACTAAGCACTAAACCCATCTCAAACCGATCTTAGTTAGTATTGAATCAGAGACCATTGTCTTCATCAAGCATATACCTATGGAATATTCGGAGTCTTACTCTGTTCATTACGATTAATCGTTAACGAATTTTTATTATCCAGAGACTTCTCATATCTTTATTGTTACGTGGGATATGGAAATTCAGAGATGGAGTTTGGACGAAATAGGGGATTGGAGAATATAGACTAAGCACTAAACCCATCTCAAACCGATCTTAGTTAGTATTGAATCAGAGACCATTGTCTTCATCAAGCATATACCTATGGAATATTCGGAGTCTTACTCTGTTCATTACGATTCATCGTTAACGAATTTTTATTATCCAGAGACTTCTCATATCTTTATTGTTACGTGGGATATGGAAATTCAGAGATGGAGTTTGGACGAAATAGGGGATTGGAGAATATAGACTAAGCACTTAATCCATCTCAAACCGATCTCAGTTAGTACAGAATCAGAGACCATTGTCTTCATCAAGCATATACCTATGGAATATTCGGAGTCTTACTCTGTTCATTACGATTAATCGTTAACGAATTTTTATTATCCAGAAACTTCTCATATCTTTATTGTTACGTGGGATATGGAAATTCAGAGATGGAGTTTGGACGAAATAGGGGATTGGAGAATAGAGACTAAGCACTTAATCCATCTCAAACCGATCTCAGTTATAGAATCAGAGACCATTGTCTTCATCAAGCATATACCTATGGAATATTCGGAGTCTTACTCTGTTCATTACGATTCATCGTTAATGAATTTTTATTATCCAGAGACTTCTCATATCTTTATTGTTACGTGGGATATGGAAATTCAGAGATGGAGTTTGGACGAAATAGGGGATTGGAGAATATAGACTAAGCACTAAACCCATCTCAAACCGATCTTAGTTAGTATTGAATCAGAGACCATTGTCTTCATCAAGCATATACCTATGGAATATTCGGAGTCTTACTCTGTTCATTACGATTCATCGTTAACGAATTTTTATTATCCAGAGACTTCTCATATCTTTATTGTTACGTGGGATATGGAAATTCAGAGATGGAGTTTGGACGAAATAGGGGATTGGAGAATATAGACTAAGCACTTAACCCATCTCAAACCGATCTTAGTTAGTACAGAATCAGAGACCATTGTCTATTGGGCTTTTACCTATGGAGTATTCAGAGTCTTACATTGTTCGTTACGTTTACGAAGTCGTACAATCCAGGGTCTCTTTATATCTCAGTTACAACAGATTCAGAGACCATTGTCTGCAAGAAGTTTATGCGTATGAACTATTCTGTGTCTTTTCACCTTGTGCTGACTGTTCGTGAACATCTGATAGTGTACAATGTTTATTTATATCGTAATGGATATATATATGGTATGGATATTTAGAGATGGATTTTAGACGATATAGATTACAGAAATAGCTTAAGCGTTTGACCCAGATCGATCTTAATTGGTACCTAATCAGAGACCATTGTCTTAACTAGGCGTATACCTATGAACTCTTCATGGTCTCATCATATTATACTGATTGTTCGTTAACCAACTGGCACTATCCGGGGTCTTTTCATATCGTAATGCATATATGTGTATGAAAATTTGAAGATGAATTTTGGTTGGAATAGGTAATAAAAGAACACAACTAGGTAGTTAACCTATCTCAGATCCATCTCAGTTGGTACCAAATCAAAGACCATTGTCTTTAACTGGCTTGTAAGCATAAAATATTCAAGGTCTTATCATAGTTTACTGATAGCTCATGCGAACCATGCTTTTGAAACCTGAACTATGATTAATTTGAAGGAAAATATTATTGTCGGTATTTGAAAGAAAGATTTTAATTAGTATTATTAGGGGTGTAGAGGGGAACTATAACTGGAGAAAGTGAATCAGAATTATATAGGATATATATAAACGACCGGATATTGTTAAATATGTAAAATTAAACAGAATGAAATGGATGGCTTATGTGCTACACACAAATGCATGATGGTAAGACAATAAAAAAATTTTTGCACTTGAGACTTTACTGGAACTTGAAAGCGGAGAAGACTGCTGTCAAAATTGGCTGACTCGGTGTTATATTTTCTAACAACTAATGAGAAGAATTGAAGGTTAAAAATTCATCAGAGATCATAAAAAAATCTCCAGAGGAAAGCATTGGCTCACACTTGGGCTAACTGGCCAATTATGAAGAAGATTACGTCTTTAAAATTAAATTAAAAGTGAGAAAAAAATTATTTCAAAGTTGCAGTAAAAGTGATTTAATACTAAACTATACCTGGCGGCCGAAGATACAAAAGAACGTTTACAATACTCTTAGATAACGTAGTACGTCAAAAATAAGGTATTTTCATCTTCAGTAAAATAAACTCATAATAATACGGTAAAGGTGGGCGGTAACTATTACGGTAAATCAGCGCCGAATGTAATTGTGACTACTTGTTGCTGCTTTAAGTGTGGGTCGTTACTTAACCGTGTTGCGCACAATCTGTGCGCAAAGCTTCCTTGAAGGAAGTCAAGATACACACTCGTAACGTCATTAACTGTATGTAATTCAAAGCCACACTTGCTGATATAGTAGAGAATCGTATTTACGACCTCGTAGGGACTGATGAAATAGTTCTTAAAATAGGAAGTTCATAAAAAAACAAGTGTTAGATCTTAAAACTAAGAAATTTGGTTAAAATTCTATCTCATTTTTTTCATACTTTTAAACTAATTTCGCACTTTTTCTATGTTAAAAAATATTTCAATGCTGTTTTTCACAAAAATGTATTTCAATTTTATTAGTCATTGATCTGGTTTTTTTTTTGTAGGCACCAGCAGAATAACGCCAATTTCTCCTTGTTCGATATCTGAAAGTTATTTCTCATTTTCCTCCATTACGTTCTCACTCATTTAATCATCCTATAACCCTTACTTGCAAATTATATATGAGTTTCTTTGCCGAAGTTATAATTTGTTTTCATTCAACTGAAGAAAGCTAGGAACTCAATTCATCAAGAAAATGTTCTTAGCTTTCTTTGGTTGTGATGGTGACATTACTTAAATGACCTAGATGTCGTTCCTTCTGCGACATCATTCAAAGCATTGATTCACAAGTCCAGTGCTTTTAGATGTCAATTTTATTACGCAATTGCAAGTCATGAGAAAGTAGCTGTCGACATTTTCATTTGAATTACTCAGGTGCAAGTGCTCAGAAGTGGAAATGTGATCAGACGGGACAAATGTGACATGAAGCTAAACTCAAGGGCATGACAGTCGATAGGGTGCTCCAAGGTCAACAGTGATCCGATATGTTTTCTTGACCAGATCTGGGATGCGAAGTATATATCCTATTTAGGTGATCAGCTTAACGCGAAACCCACAATTTTAGTTCCCAAGCATGCTTGATATGCAGTTTTTCGGTCCTCTGAAGAGATAAAAAAACTGAAATTTCTCATGATTCGCTACAAAAAAATTCAGGATTTCAACATCTGCCACGAGGTTAGCTTACCAACGGTTTCCAACCAAGTTTCCCAACTATAATATAAAAAAAAATGAAAACATTTGAAAAACAAATGAAATGATAAAAAATAAAAGCAAACGACAATTAGATGAAAATGGAAACGCAAGAGATATATCAGTTTTTTAGTTGGTGAATGGGAATTTCTATGGGACTATTCTAGAGACTGGCCATTAGTTCGTAAAATCGTGAGTGTTAGTAAAAACGAGGGTCTGTTACATAATAATTTTTTCTAATGCCCGGCTGCCCTTTAGAATTTAATCAGATTTAGCGCTACAAGGGGTGAATAGGATGGCAACTTTTTTCAGTTGGGCACCCAATGGGTCTGCCATCTTTGCCCCGAAAGTGAAAGAATAGAGAACCACACTCACTAAAAGAGAAAGAAACATCCATCCCCGAAACAGGATTCGAACCTAGGAGTTAGTGCTTCGAAATCAGTGATGCTAACTGCTCCGTAATCAGAGATAGTACATAGTAATATTATTACATTCTTCTTCTTCTTCTTAGAGTACGGTTCGTATGTCATTGGGCACTTCTGCTTTTATCAGCATTTTGTACTATTAACTCCAAACCCAATGTTTCCTAATTCCAGTTGCTCGGGTCACCCACTTTACTAATAAAGTCCGATAACTTTTTAATGGAGTCTAGGTGTAACTTTCTAGTATGGATGATGCCTAAAGAAGTTAATCTAGCCAGGGCAAAAGCCTCGCATTCCTAAATGATATGCTGGCCGTTTCCTCTTGCGTATGACATTTCCTGCAGATAGGGTTTTGCTGAAACAGTCCCATTTTATGGAGGTGTTTTCTGAAATAGTAGTGGCCAGTTATGAAGCCTACGATGAAACGTATCTTCTGTCTAGAGCATCTTAGAATTTCAGAGGCAATCCTCGCTGATGATCCACAGATCATACTTTTAGCGTGGGTTTGACCAGGAGTGTTGAGCCAAGCTTCATACATCTTCCGTTTTTCCCATCTAAGAACATTGGTTTTTGCAGTCTTCAAATTGATCCCACAAAAATATCATTACATTACTAGGACATAACATAGTAAAGTAATATTATTGCCAAAATTTCAAATGTTATTTTTTTTATTTACTCTTTACTAGTGAGAACTCTTAAATTATCTTTAGTTAACAAAAATGTCTATCAATATATAAGAAGAGTTTTTTTTAAATGTTATTTATATATAAATTATATTCTTATCTTACTAGAATGCATTCCAGTATCATAGGTTACTAATTGAGATTTTATATATTTTATTTGAAAATATATAAAACAAAAACGTATTGTTACGGAAATATTATTAAAGCTTAAAAAACTTGTCGTTTTATCAACACATGAACTAATTATTTTAACACTATCAATTTGTTGAATTTTTGTGAAATGATTGCATCAATATATACATATTGAGTGAGAAATATGTATATAAAAGCATAATTAATTTTCTTTTGCCCTGAACTATTCTGCTAGAGTTCTTAAAAGCTGTTTTGTTATAAAAGCGTTAAATTTGAATCATTGCATTCCTTCTTCAATCATTCATTAATTTCAGCATTACATAAAAGTCAACTGTAAGGTTGATTGAGATTAATCACTTCAAAAACTCTTTCAAATCCGACAAATTTTTTATAACAAATAATGAAACACATATATCCTCAAAAGTATTGTCACAAATATATCAGCAAATATTTCTTATTATCTAGTATGTTAAAAAAATCGAATCCGTATAAATCATTAAGAATCGAATTCCTTAATAAAGCAACTTAACAGGGGAAGGGAATTAGGTTAAAAATATGATCTCTGGCTTTCATCTTAATAGTTCATGAGTTTGATTCCTACTTCTTACACTATGAACGCAAAAATACTAGTATTGGTAATTTCTATAGAAGTTAACATTACTTGATATTAGTAGTAACTCGTATTTGTCGTCCAATGAGGTTTCAGGATTTTTTTCCAACATGCGCAGTAAACATTTGTGTGTCTTATTTCATTTTCATTTTTAATCACACAAGATGAATAGGGCAAAAAACATTATTATTGGAGGGGGATTTTATTATGACAAATGATTTGTAAACAAAACAAGTTTTGGCTGTTTTTGGCAAGCCAGAAATTAGTATAATAGTGATAGAAATGGTTCTTTAGCAAATTGTACTTGTTTATATTGTTATGACCTTTGTTCAGATCAAATATATCTCCAGTGATGACTTTCATTTTAAAATAGTATTTATTTTATTATTTTATCATTTTTTTAGATAAGAAAAGGATCTTTCAGAAATGAATCAGATTTCATTGAAGGAATAAAATAAAAAAAATGTGAAATTGCTAAATACAAAAGAAAATAAGCCAGATTATCTGTTTAATAAATAAATATATGAACTTAGACAAAAAATTAAATTGTAATTTATTAAAAAAAAATCTGAAACGCGCTATAGATTAAAATATGGCAATCCAGTTGTGATAATCAGAAATTTGATCATCTTCAAATAAGACATTATATAAAATAAGAAATCAAAAAAAAAATCGATCTAGTTTATTTTTTATAGCAAAACAACAAACTTGAATGTCCATTGGTTGATAAGTAAGAGTTGTACGTAATGATGACCTTTACGTAATGATAATTTTATGAAAGTTACTTATATTTATATTTTTATACGTGCCTATTTAAATGGAGGTTAACGAACGTTACGTTTGAAGCAACTTATTATTGTTATTTTTCTTTGCATTAGCAAACATATTAAATTTTTTTATAGACCCCTTTTTATATTTTACAATTGGTTATTAAATTGTTTAATTATTTTGTTCCGGGAAAATTAGATTGTGTATTTCCTTACTTTACGACTTTTATTACCTGTAAGAATAAATGTTGAAAATATCATATATTCTATTTTCGATAAAAATTTCATCTACACCTATCGAGGCAATGCAAATTCAGACTGGGTTGGAACCTTTGACAGATCGAAGACAAAGTGCTGTCCTGAAACTCTCCGAAAGGCTTCTAAGGGATGATGGTTTTTGGAAAAATTATATTCCTGTTTTCCCAAGATTGAAAACACAGAGAACTTTTTTGACTTTGACCAGGGAATTGTCGGATCGGTATAAGATCCCGGATGCAAATAGAGTGCCTTTATTTAGACCCCCTATCTTTCAAAACCATATTTATAGAGCTGATTGCTGTCTAGACCTGATACTACCTGTTAGTAAGAAGGTCTCCACTGATTCTGAACTAAGGATGGCTACCCTAGCTATTATCAATGAGCATTATCCATCATCTGTTTGGTTCTATGTCTATACAGATGGTTCAGCTGTGGATGCCATTAGAAATGCTGGTGCAGGAGTATACTCTAAGAGTTTCAGGCTTTGCCAGGCTGTTGGGAAATACTATAACAGCTACAATGGTGAAGTGGCTGCTGTGCAATTAGCACTTGAGGAGATCAGAAAGGGTAATGAGAACAACATAGTATTTTTTATAGACTCTCAGGCCACCATCAGGTCTCTCTCTTCAATTGCTCCTAGCAGTATTGGGTCTGTTTATCTCTGTCAAATGGCAATTAGTTCTCTACTGGAAGAAGGACGACAAATTGTGCTGCAATGGATACCCAGCCACTGTGGTATCGCCGGAAATGAGGCAGCTGATAAATTGGCAAAGGCTGGCTCAAATCTACAACAGCCTTCTCAAGTCTTGGAGTACCATACTGTTAAAAGGCTTATTAAGTCAAATATAGCCTCCTATCGTAGAAATATTTACAAGATGTGCATAAAGGAGAAAGCATGGGCTTCCTTACTAACAAAGCCTATTCCGTGTAACCTCCACAGAGCTGTGGGAGTGGCAAATTTTCGCCTTAAAAATGGGCATGATTATCTGCAAAAACACCTTCACCGTTTGGGTTTGAGGGACTCTCCAATCTTCCCTTTTTGCGGACTAGAGGATATGACTGGTGACCACCTTTTCTCTTGCCCTGGACTTTCGGACGTCGCAGATAGAAATTCTGCGGAAGATGACTTTTCATTCACCTCAAGATTGTATTGGGCTGCCCGACAGAGACTGATGGTTGAAAAACCAAGGTCGGGCGTAGGATAAAAAAAAAATTTCGATAAAAATAAAAAAAAAAATCGGTTAAGCTGATTTCGGATGACTCCTTAAATAAAAGATTCAAAATATATAAAATTTGGATAATTGGATAATATTTTTGGAATGGACATAGATAAGGACTGCAAAATATTGAACTCACCCTTCTTCTCATTGTGTGATGTCAACCATGATCACCGATTAAGCGAACTTCGGATAATTGAGAAACTCGATATTTAAGATTGAAACTGTATGAGATTCACGTAAAGCAACAAAATTTTTGGTATTGGATGTAGGCAGCAGAAAATTATTATAACTCTTTCCTTTCGATGTATGATAACCGCGACATCCAGTTAATCGAATTTCGGATGATTGAGATACTTCTATTTAAGCTTCGAACTGTATAACTGCATATTGGATTATGTGAGGAAATTGTTGCAACATATCTTAAATACGGATTCAAGAAAAACGTTAGAACGCGTCTTTCCTCTCACATTCTGCAATGTTAACTATGATCGTCGGTTAAGCGAATTTCGAATAACTCAGATATTCTTATTTTTAAGATTCAAACGATCTCAGATTCGAAAAATGTGCAGAAAATTTCGTAATTGGACTTGGATAAGGACTTTGTAAAATATAAGAAAGCGTCTTTTTTCTGGTTGTGTGATAGTAACCGTGACCGCCGAAAACGACGGAAGTCAAATTTTGTTTTGCGAAAGTCCCTGAAGAAAGTATCTGAGATATATTATTTCGTCATGGTGCTACCATTCCAGCCTCCTCCTCCACCCTCGTCTTTATGGCAGGGCAATCGTCCTCGTTCGACCCTCTCCCGAAACTCGATTTTCTTTCCTCCTTTCGGGAAATTACAGCTCCGGAACTCCCGCCTCGAGGAGTAATGACTGCTAGAAATTCCGGCGCCTTATTTGGCGATATTCGAGGGGAGGCCGTTAAAGGAGCAACCCTTTTACAATCTCCGGGAAAGTGCAAATCCCGCAAGGGAGTTCTTTGGTTATTAATTGAATATAAATTGCTCTCCCCTCCCCCTCACGACCACGCTCTCTCATTAAGTCTCGCTGTCAGTGACGAAAGTGCTTGGAGACAGTTAAGCGATGTCGCCCAATTTTTCTTCTTAAAAATAAAGCCTTCGGACGATTTACGCCCATGTCGATTCAAATTTGCTGGCGACAAAAAAAGCAGCCAACTCTTGATGTAAGTTTTATTTCTCACGCAATTACGCTTCCGGATTTAAGAACTTCATTAAAAAAAAAAATCTGAGATGGTGTTCCTCTAAATCGAAAAATTAGAAATTAGCTTTTGAAATTAGAAATAAACTTTCCTACGAATATGTTCTTTATAAAAAAATAACAATCTAGTGCGTTTCTGCTTGAGTTCCTACGAAATTTATTTATGGAAGGAAATTTGTTGCCATATTTTTATAAGGGAAAAAAAAATTCTGTTTTTGTGAAGTGGAAATCCATTTAAGCTAACACCAGATTGCTAAATGAAGATAAAACGGAAATATCCAGCTACGAAATTGCCACAAAAATACTTTTGAAGGGGGGAAACAAAAATACGAAAATCATCTGAACATTATTATTCCCCAATTTTCTTCTAAACTATTGAAGTTCAACTGAAAAAGTTGCATGCATTTTTCGTAAGATTAAACCATCCAGATTTGTTCCTCAATACTGGAAAAAGCTTATCAATGCAAATATTTGATTCCTAAAAAAGAATTCTTTTATTGTTTTACTTAACATTTTTTATTAACTAAGAGTTGGTTGGTTGTTTTATTCAAATACACACACGGACACAGCTTAAGGTCTACATCACTATGATCTGTTATTAATTGGACAATCTCTCGATTTGATTTTAGATTTGCACACTGACACAAGCTGTTTAATTAGGATCCATGGGGCTGTCAGTTTGAAAATATTCTGATCAATGTTACTGGAAAACTTTAATTGATACGCGAACGTCACAGCCATGGTTCGCATTGATATTGTATGGATTCGAGCCATACGCATGTCCACAAAAGATGTTATATCATGGTCGAATGGTTTCTGATAGATCACATGAAACTCTCGGAGTTAAACCAAGTAGCATAGACTCCTTTAATTTGAAATTGTTGAAAAATATTTTGCCTAAAAAGGCTAAAAGCCCTAAAAAGCCTAAAAGGCCTAAAAAGATTGGCTGTCCAAATCAGTTCAAAGTGATTCGAACCATGTGCTTGTTGGTATAAGTCGATTCTCCATCGTCGAATGGTTCAGACGCATGACATACATCTACTTGGAGGAGCGATCCGGTAACATTGACTTTGACTATTGGGAATCAAAAATCTGTCAAAGGTCATTCTGCTCGAATACAGGATTTCTTTCGTGAACACCAAGATGATGGTTTGGAGTGAGGTCCAACAGACATTTTTTGCACATGAGAGATAATTAGACCTGGATCTACCCTTTACAGTGAATTCCAAATGGCAGCAAACATCCAAGCCTAAAGTGGATAGCATCAAACCCACGCTAAAAGTATGATCTGTGGATCATCAGCCAGGATTGCCTCTGAAATTCTAAGATGCTCTAGGCAGAAGATACGTTTAATCGTAGGCTTTATAACTGGGCACTACTATTTCCGAAAACACCTCCATAAAATGGGACTGTTTCAGCAAGAGCCTATCTGCAGGAGATGTCATACGCAAGAGGAAATGGCCAAGCATATCATTCACGAATGCGAGGCTCTTGCCCTCACTAGATTAACTTCTTTAGGCATCATCCATACTAGAGAATTACACCCATAAGGTTATAGGACTTTATTAATAAAGTGGGTGACCCGAGCAACTGGAACTAGGAAACATTGGGTTTGGAGTTAATAGTACAAAATGCTGATAAAAGCAGAAGTGCCCAATGACTTACAAACCTAACTCTAAGAAGTAGAAGAAAGTGGATAGCAGTTGAATAGAATGCAAGAGCACACCAAGATCGTAATTCAACAATACCATTTCACATGGGCGCAAGGCATTCGCATGTTGACAACAGAACAGAAAAAATAATAATAAAAACGATCAATTCAAGTCTAATTTTCAATCAGTAACGACGATTTAAATTTTTGTTTTCTTTTCTAAAAGTTGATTTGAAAGTATGAAAGCTTACCTAGAAATTAGTACAATGACTTCCAAAAGTTAAAGAACAACATGCTTTTCGAAAGCTCATCTTAAAAAAGAACACTAACAATAAAATTTATAATTTCTATAAATGATAAAACCGAACTTATATAAGCAAAAATCTATCACTTTTCTGATAGAAAAAGAGCAAGTATATATGATTAAGAGGAAAATGTGCAAATAGCAGGCTTTTCTAATTACGTTTGTAACTTTTGCTTGCCGACCAACTTGTCTAGTGGTCAGCGTGCCTGACTGCGGATAAGGAGGGTTCGAATCCCGGTTCGGGCATGGATGTACTTTCTCTCTCTATCTATCCTGTCTTTGTCCTTTCCTTGTATGAATGAGGTGTGAATGGTTGCCTACCCTATAAACGGGTCCCTATGGCATGTGTGTACTGAGGAAGTCGGATTCCATACCAAAATATAGTTCAGTTGGAAAAGTGGAGCAGCGCACCCCATGTTGCCATCCTAGCTGGCACACGACAATGAATAAATGAACTTTTGCTTAAGTTTCAACTTTTGTTAGCAGATTTGTTGATAATAATCTGTGGGGTCCCATAATGTCTGATTCGTTAAAGTGGCTGTCATTCGGATGGATGAAAATGGGGGGGTATGAGCAAAGATGTCATAGGCTGAAGCTGTTTGGCGTCTTAGCCGTCCTTGGAATCAATATCAGACAGAAGCTTCTGCGTCCAGAAGATAAGTACCAAGCCGACAATGAGCTATAACATCTTCAGTAGATCTTTTTATAGCTCTTTCAACCAGAAAAAGAAGAAGCATTTCTGTGGCGTAATTGCTGAAGACTACACGGTAGCGTCGGGGAGAATATCCTTTAGAAATCGTCTTCCTCATGCAGGTCTCTATGCCAAGCGACCACTTGTCTCCCTCAACAGACGGTATAAAAAAGGGCCTTCTTATCGTGGGCAAGAAAACACGTTTCTTGGACCAGAAAACGATGGTCTTCAGTATTTTTTACAAACAAATCCAGATTACGGAAGAGGGATTCAGTAGCCTAAAATCATGTGTGGACAAAGTTAAAATCAATCTGTCTTTTCTACAGGAAAGTATAGGAGACATCTGTATAATCAGCTATTAACAAACCTCGTTATATGAAAAAGAAGCTATGACTAATAATAATAAATAATTTAAAAGGTTTAAATATTTTAATATATTTGGAAATATTAAGAAATTGTTTTCGCAAAAATGTATCAAAATGTATGATAATTATTCATGTGTGTAAATATGCAACTCTTCTTTTTACCCGACAAAAAACATCAAAAATTTAAAATTCTTAAGAACTCATGAAAAGTTTACGGGTTTGATTCCCACTACTAACCACTTTAAACATTGAACCCCATCATTTAACAGCCTATACATTCAGTGGAAGCTACTCAGCTCCAGTGGCTCAGTAGCTTCACGCCGCTTTCCGTAAGCTGAGCAAAGTGAAGCATCATTTGCCGCGGGCAGTGGTTGGGAGGGTGACCACGGTGTACTCTCCTTCACTGGGTTGCTGGAAATCTGTGGGTTGGGGACGTGTCCACATTAATATGTGACGTCCAAAGTCCTTCCGCTGGTGTGGCGTGGATGTGGAGAGGAGGGTGCCAGCTCAGGTGTGGCCTCGTCACCTGACCATAGTTCAAAATTACGAGGCACCTCAAAAAGAGCAAAGTCATACTTTCACCTTCGTGGTGCTCTGATCCAAACAAAAGACGCTCTCATTTGACTTAATTAGCACTGCCAAAGGCATAGCGAGCTTGGCTTGTCCAAGTGTCTTAAGCAACAACAACAACAACATTAATAGCTGTTGTACGGCACTTTGATATCCACAACGGAAAGTGCCTTCCGGGGAAGACGCCCAGAAAATTTCCAAGAACCCATTACGACAGACGTTGGGACTCAGCAAGAATCAATTCTTTTCTGAAGACAGTTGTTTAAATATTAGGCCATGTCGAGCCCTATACTCTTTAAACTTTATGTCCCGGTCTAACAAGCCCTCGTATAGACAATAACATGACAAATAAGCATGTCTAAGTATGATAAAGAAGTCTAAGTCTATTGTTTGATAAACGTTCAGGTTTTCATTTAAACAGTTCATGCGTTGGACTCCTATCAAGCGCATGGATATTTGTAGTGGTTCTGAATGTATTTTAAAATTGTAATTCCTGGTCCTTTTTACCATTGCGTGCACAAAATTTACTATAGGAGTACAAATTAGGTCAAATTAAGATTCAATGTAAGGGGAAGTCTGAGAGAATTGGTATAAATTCATCAAAAATCGAAAATTTAAATTCCTCAGATCCTCCAAGATATGCGTGAAAAAAAACTACAATGCAACTAAGTAACGAACTTTATTAATCAGTATGGACACACAGACAATGTATTCCTGATATTCATAATAACGAAGCAACTTTAAATTCAATAATGAATTTTCTAAATGTACGCAGGTCCATTTGTCTTTTCAATAATATGATTTTTCAATGAGTTTAATATTACCTGAAATGTGTCTAAGAAATACCCCTTCTTTTTCTACATTGCAACATAATATTAACCATAAAGTGGTTGTTTCTTTTGTTACAATTGAGAGAGAAGTGGTTGCCGGCTGGCAGTTTTCTGAGGTAACTGGTTCAAGTGAACCTCAACCCTCATTGGCTATCTAAAAATGAAACTAGGAAGCTATATCGTGATCTGATTGGCATAACAAGTAGAATTTTTTAAGTGGGCGGGGCTTAGTTGAGTTTTCTTGAGAAAAGCTAATTTTTAATACAGAATAATTAAAAAATTATGGATTTTTTGGATAAAAATTAATTTGTGTTAAAACACATAAGCAATATTTACAGAGGCAATGTCATAGCCAATAAGGTTCTACCGAGGCGTGACTATTGCTAGTTGAAATCTTGTTACAGTTGAAATTCAAGAGTACGCCACTTTATTAGGATTCTCATTGGTTTAAAATATCCATGACGTCAGATACGTTTCATCTACGTCACATCGTATTGAGACGGCGTTATAAATCCGATTTGTCGACGAATTTTCTGACAGCCTTCAAATCGCATTCTTCGAGCGGCAGCAAACAAGGCGAAGTTCAGCATCGAATGACTGAGAATAGTGTCGAAGTTCATTTTGTTAATAAAACGCTTTCTTATGTAAGGAGCAAAGGTCTGATAAGCCGTTTTCTAATGATTCATCATGCCATTAACACGTTGACAATATTACAGAAGAAAAAGCAAAACGAAAAAAACAAGACAAAACATCCTCTTCATAATTAGTTTAAATCGGCAAAGACGATTTAAATTTTTAAAAATTTCATTATTTTATTTTTTTATTACATACATATATATTCAGACTTGTATGCTTGATTCTTAAGATCCACTTGTAAGTCTTCGTCGATAATAGGACAAATAGCAGAATGACAGATGACAAAGAATAACGAAGAAAACACCCAGGGCCACGGTGGGAATCGAACCCACACTCCTATGCTCTCAAGCGATTAGCGGAGAGATACTTTGACCACTCATCCACGGAGCGTCCTTCATTAATTAATAGAATAGTAAATTGATAATTGCAATATTTGTAAACAATCTCTTATTGATCTGCGTTGCTTACGCCAACATTAAAAATTTTCTTTTAATTAATAGTGCTGAAATAATAAAAAGCGGATGGGTAAAACATGGGCTCAAAACGTTCGTTGAATTTTTTTTAGTTTATTTCTTTTTAAATAAAGTATTCACATTTATCTAGCCTAAACAATATAAATATGCAAGATCAATGAAATTCATTAATATGATAAAAAAATAAGAATATATATTACTTGTAATTATTATATTTATAAAGCATGATTTTCATCAGCTACGTGTTATCGCTTTTCTCAATACATCACTCATTGGAAATGCATTGGTGTGCGGAGGAAAAGAGTCCCAACTTCCAATATATTTCATAACTAAAGGAAATTTCGAAATTTCTTCTCCTTAAAATATTATATATGTTAATCGATTCTAATGGAAAATTCTTCAAAAATAAATATATTAATCAGTTAACTAGACACGGAATGATATAAATAAAAACCAATCAGTAATAGATTATTAAAATAAAGTAGAGATAGAATTAGTATTATATAATAAATTGATTAATATAAGATTCAAATAGGAAATACATCGAAAATAAATATATCTTTATAATATCTAATTAGAGTCGCAATGAAGTAAAGAAAACCGATCACTAAAAATGGATTAATAAAATTTTAAATACTAATAGAATCAATGATATTGCACGTATTAATGATTTTTTTTATATATTTTACACCTTTCGATGAAAAATGTATAAAAAAATTTAATTTGTTCATTAAAAACTCGAAATAAGTTAAAGAAAATATTAGATAAAATAAAAATATCTGGAATCAATTAATGTATTGTTTTTAATCTCTATAGATGTCAGTCAACGTGAAGTCGTCAGGGTTTCCAGACCCGATCTCATTCATAGAATTGTGGGAGGAAGAAATCGTGTAAGGTGTGAATTTGCAGACGATCCCGAGAACGGGAGTTGCAATTTCCATCCTCACGGCACCTCTCCGAACAATGATCGTTCCGAGGAGGCATTGTTTTCCTTCTTTTACTATCTGCTCACCGGAGAGGGGAGGGAAGGTGTATTGTTCCAAACACCAGCTGACGATAACGATCCGCCGCGGTTGCAACCCCTCCCCCCCAGCCACCCTCCGACTACTTATCAAAACCTGGAATTCGTATACCCTTCAGATTACCGCGCTTCGGAGCAAATCATTTCTCCCCTCCCTCCACCCTCTCCGCCACCCCTCCACTCTCTCTCAATTGGTTTCTTCTGATTTCACGATTGAACGCCGAATTAAGCGGATTGTCATCGGCTCCGATCGCCACAACACGGGAATCGAAGAAATGCATTGTGGGAAGGATGATTCATTTATCTGAAAATCTCACTCTAATTTTGGAAATTTAAAATGAAATAAAAAATATGAATTACGAAAAAGTAAGAAATCGAATTCGGAGTATTGAAGGTTGAAAAATTAAGACTTGTGAATACCCCGTCGAGAATTTGAGTGAAAATGCAAACGATTTTCATTTCCTCCATTTTGACGATTGGTTAAAAAAAATTATGGGGCTCTTACGACTCGCCCATAAAGTAAAATCTGTTGTGGATAAAATCAAAACGTGATATGGACACTTTAAGCTTGGTACTGAATTGTAATATTCTTATGCCTGAAAGGTTGTAGGTTGGATGCCTGGTGTAAAGGAAATTACCTTGTTAAGAAGTTCAATAAATATTAAAAATTCTGGGGGATCTTATTTACATCTTACACGGTGTGGAAAAAAGAGCGCAGTTCAAGTGTTGACCGTGTCGCTTCAATTTGGTTCAAAATTGTGAGAGGGTTGACTTTCATTAATTTTTTTTGGTCAACGGAAAAAAGCAGACGGAAACAAAAAAGGGAAAAAAAACATGAACTTTACTTGCAGTTTTTAAGGTTTGGTTGTTGATTATTTCTTTGCATTCTAAGACTAACTCACAATCAAAACCTGTTGCGTAAAGTCGGTTTCGATCTATATTCTAAGTGTGAATCGAACCCATGAACTTCTGATCTAAGGTTTACAGAATTAAATATTTAGGTGAACTATAAGCGCTAAAACGAAGTTCGATTGCATAGTGGCACAGCTTCCCATTGCCAAACCACGGGTCCGAGGTTCGATCCTCAGGTCAACTATTCTTTTCATCCTTTTTTATTATTTTAAGTGGGGGGATAAAACTGAGTATCAAAAATGCTTGGAAACTAAATATTGGGGATATTTTGTTATGTTGAACACCAAACCGGTACATATATTTGGACTACAGAGTTCTTTGGTCACGGAAACAGATATGAGCACTGTAGGTCTTGATCTCACGAGGCTTTTTACCACCAAGTTTATATTTTCTTCGCACTAACATCGCTTAACAACAGTTTTTTGCAGCAGTAATGGATTATATTTCTGCAATGGATATATTTTTGCAGCAGTAATGGATATATTGAGACTTATACATTATATGGGATAACTCGTACAATGGCTTGGTCAAAACCTAATTTACTCAGTATTCGGTATTTAAGTTTCACAATAGTTAATGGACTACGCAGTAAAAAATATACAATGGGTAATTGATAATATTTTGGATTTAGTGATTTTTTTGTGTATTCATGGTTTCAAATGGATTTCATACTATAACAGACATCCATACCCGAAACGTGAATCGAACTTACGAACTATTCGACTACAGACCAGAGGGATCATTTTTCAAAAAAGATCTGGTTATTACAAAAAATCTGATTAAGAATGATTTAACAAAAAATTGAGACACCAAAAAACCATTTATTTCAGTTTAAATTAACTGTTAAAATTAACTGTTAATTCAGTTTAGATTAATTAAATTAATTTAATCAGGTAAATTTCAGTTTAAATTAACAATAATAATAGAAAGTACATCGTTCTAAATAGATGTCGCTGCGATTTAGGCTTGTGCATCTCTACTGCCTTTAAACGTCAAACGAAGACAATCGCCGCAATTCTGTGTAGCACTCGAGCATGCAGATGAGGCATGAAGGTAAAAAAAGCGAGACCACCCCGGCCGTGTGATGTATTGGTCACGAACTCCACTTCCAGAGCGCGACACCTGTAACGGATTTCTCAATTTGCCCGCTCATCTCTGCTTGGCGGACAAACTATTTTACGGCCACGAAAAAGAATTCAGCCTGCGAAGACGTAGACTGCGGTATGAAGTCTTATTCCCTCCCACTCACGACGCGCTTCTTTTTTTTCTTTTCTTTTCAACTCTTTTGAAAGGACTGTTATTGTACTTTGTTGAAGCACTGAAACATATGTGGAAAGATTCTTGTGAAGAGAAGTCTTTAAATTTTTATTCATTAAATAGCACAATAGGGCATTCACGTACTGAGCCCAACAAAACAGTGTCAGTTATTCTTGGCATTCAATTTCATTCAACACCAGCGAGCCGTACTTTCCATTGGGTAACGCGCGTTTAGCTTTCGAGAAAAGATGGCGATTAGGAGAAAATAAGGATATTTACACAATTTCTGAGTATTTATTATTTATTTAGCTCTGCTCAAAACGGTGTTTTACATGATGAAAAGTCTGACTGTCAGCATGCCTGACTGTGGATAGGTAGGTCCTGGGTTCGAATCCCGGTTCGGGCATTAATGTACTTTCTCGCTCTATCTATTTTGTCTTCGCCCTTTCCTTGTATGAATGAGGTGTGAATGTGATTACCTACCCAATAAACGGCTCCCTATGGCATAACTGAGAAAGTTTTTTTTTTTTTTTTAAATAACGGCGGGCATTTGGGTGACTAACCCTTTACCACAACAAGGCCGGAAACTGCTACTCATTTGTCGTTACCCAGCGGGCACCTGTGAACCAAGTCACGGAGGCGAGTAGCATTACCCGCGTCATACCACCACAGACCCGTTTATAGGGCAGGCCACATTCATACATCAACACACAAGAAAGGACAGAGAAACACAGAGAGATATTAACATCCATGCCCGAACCGGGATTCGAACCTGGGACCCACAGCTCAAGAGTCAGGAACGCTAACCACTCAGCCATTGGTCGGCATGATTGAGAAAGTCGGACTCCACATCTAAAATGGTTCAGTTGGAAAAGTGGAGCAGCGCACCCCATATTGCCAGCCTAGCTGGTACACGACAACAACAACATAATGAAAAGATATTTCTATTACAAATCTGATAAAAACGAATCCAGTGAGATGTAAAATGTTTGAAATGTTCCTTTGATTGCAAAGCTGTAAGATATTGAAATTAGGATTCTTTTCATATGCTCTTGAATGCATTACTGATTGGTGACATATTGGGAAAACCGAAAACATCATTCGCTGCTGTGAAAATATATAATATTTATCAAAAAATTTAAAAAATAGTAAGATATCGTTTTTTTTATTTTAAAAATTATGATGTTGGGATGTGGGAACATAGAGGAATCCGAAATCATCCATATTTTTTCCTACTCTTCACAGCTGTGCATAATAAACTATTTTAAAAGGGGTAAAAATAACAACACGAATCATCTTTCAATCACAAGAAGAATGATCACTCAAGAAGAACCACATCTTTAACATGAATAGAATGGCTCCTTTCTTGAAACAAAAATAGTTCCTGAACGGTATGCATCATGGCATTTGCAGCTTTACAATTAGTTTCGTTTTATATTAAATAAAAATGTTATTAAAGTTATTTACTGCGGGAACAATATTTATTTCGATAGGTCAAGTATCAAGGTAACTTAAAAGTTTAACAAAAACACACACACACATTGTCATCAAAATTTGTGATAACACGATTCCTTACAAAAAATAACTAAGAGCAATAAAAGTGATTTATTCTGGTTGCTTCTCAGTACCGACTGAAAGTGCTAAGCACTGCCAATTGCTTCGTAGTCTTGATCTGCGGTAAAATGACGAGGTCGACACTGAGTTGACACCCTTTTTCCACGTGTGCCGTGGCAGTAAAGGAGCATGGAATAAAAATAACGGTTTAATTTTAAAGTACAAAGTATTTTAACACAGAAGACGATTTTTTACTGACTTACTTCAACTTGTTTAGCGTGGAATAAATTTTAAACAGAAGAGAAAATGGAGTTGACGCGAGAACATTTTCGCGCTATGATTTTCCACGATTTCAAAGCAGGATTAAATTAAGAATAATGCGTTCAACGGTTGCAATTAGCATTTGCTGATGAATCTCCAATTCGTGCTACTGTATTCAGATGGTTTAGAGAATTTAGAAGAGGTCGCAATTTTCTTCAGTATGAAGAACACTCAGGAAGCCCGCCGTCGGCAGTAATCCCGGATAATGTGTGTGCCATACGAAAAATGTCAATGGATGAAATCGCTGTACCTATCAAATGATACAGAAGGAACTTAACATTGGATCCGCAGCCATACACAAAATCATTCATGAAGAATTACATATGAAAAAAGTAGTTTGCCGTTGGGTTCCCCATAATCTAACTGAGCATCAAAAAGAGGAGCGTGTCAGAATCAGTAAAGAAACTCTTAATATGCTGAATGATGGTGGCCACCACATCATTTCTAAAATTGTAACAGGTGATGAAACGTGCATACCGTTTTTTGACGTTCCTACAGGTCAAGAAAGCAAAGTATGGGTCTTTGAAGATGATCCCACACCGACAATGGTGAAAAACAAAGCGCACTGAAAAAAGTGATGTATGTCGTTTTCTTCAGAAGTACGGGATTGGTCAAAGCCATCAAGTTGGAAGGACAGAAAGACAGTAACAGCAAACTGGTATACCACTAAATATCGTCCAGAAATTCTACAAGAACTGAATGTTAGGGGACTAATGCTTCACCATGACAATGCATCTTTACATACAACCGGATAAATAGTTGAGTTTCTTAAACAAAAACAAATTAAAGTGATCGAACATCCACCGTATTCACCTGATCTAGCTATGTGCGGCTTTTGGTTATTCTTTAATCTAAAAAAGAACTTACGTGGACGTCGTTTTCATTCAGAAGAAGAGATTGATGTGGCTATAAATGCATTTTGTTCATCTATTCGAAGAAATGAATGGCTTGAGGCATTTAATCTATGGAAAATTCGTCTACAAAAGTGCATTGATGCTGGAGGAGACTACTTTGAACACACCTAAAATTTTGTAATTATAGCTTTAAAAACCTAGTTGAATCTCAAAAATATCAGAGTGACCCTCGTATAAATTTATATTTGTTGGTTCTCTCAATGTGATGGTCCTCAATATTTTAGGGTATCGAACCCTCTACATTCTTATCAACCTGGCCTCAAAGTTCAGTAAGTTCTAGATCTGCTTCAGTTGAATGAAGAATGAAAACCTCACCCACGCGAAGCATCTTGTGATTTGAGGAGAAACTATCTGAGCCGACATCATGCTGCCTCAGCATCCCAACGGCGAAATTACGAATCTTTAACATGTATAAAATCCTTTAGGTTGAAGATTTCTGCTTTGGACAGGAAATATCAAAGGCTGTTATTTTTCTGAAAGTCTGCCAGTCGCACAAATGGTTGTCCTCTAAAATATTGTCCACATCCGGTAATGTTTTATTTTGGCATTCAAAAATCAGAGCCACACACAAATTTCTGATGTTTTTCATGGCGTCATTGGATTAATAAATAGTTGCTATGATTATGCGACTTTTTTTTAAAATTTAAAGTCACTCCATTCAAAATAGTTGAATGCTTAAGTTGAAAATGCTATTGATAATTCATTTTACAACCTGTTCAATAAAATAAAAAAATATCACAATCAGTCAATGTCATTATCACATTCATCCTTATTTATCACTATTTGTCATTCATTGAAGGCATCATTACCATTTTTTAAACCATAACCATTACTAAATGATGGATTTGTATAAAAACAGTGTCATATAGTACCACATGAAATGGCCTATTTCATTTGCAACTATAAAAAAGGAGACAGCATAAAAACCTCACAAAAATGGCGATTTTTGATTAAAAAAATGTGCCCATTGGCGATTGATTTCGATCCAAATCACAAGAGATATTTCCGGTAATAGAAACTATTAATCTACGCGTTTAAAAAAATCGCTTCGATTTTTTTTATCGCTGTCAGCAATTAGGTATCAATCGTAGTGAAAGGTGTTCGGCTCGTGCGAAATTTCGAAAGAAAAAGAAATTTTCGCCGTGTTTGAACCGAAATGCGAGGCCTTGCGAGCAAATAAAGTGTGCGTGCCGCAGATGGCACGAAGTTCGTGACGACCCCAAACTTCGGCGAATCGGTTCCAAACCAGAAAAAACCTGTCACGCGTTCTTTTATTTTCCCTAATCAAATAAGAGTGCACTGTGGACAAGCAAATAAAAGATGCTCAGATTGCTCATGGCTGCTTTTGTCGGTCGCTCTCGCGTTTTTGCTCTTCTCATAAGAGCTGCATTGCCGCAAAATGTCGCTGTATTTACTCAGAAGCGTTTTCGTACTTTGTTGTTTTTTTATGCAGTGATTATTCGCCTGTATAATCACCAATTTTGGAAGATTAAGGCTATATATTAACTATGCACTATGTTTTGGTTAATTTAATTAATACTTTTCCCGTTGCTAATTTCTGCCGATCAAAGACGTAAAACACAGCAATATGAATCATAATTTTAAACCACGGTTAACTGACAAGGTCGAAACCGTGTGCTGGCTTAATCCTTTCCCCATAGCACACCAACAGAGGGACATCGGACCTGAAGAAACTCTTAACATTCCTCAGATTTCTCAACAGAATGCACTTCTGCTGGGTGAGGTATCGAGCTCGCTATCTTTCAGGTCGCTTTTCACTAACTGTCGCTTTTCATCACAAGACTAAAACAGCAGTACTTTTTGTGGGATCAATTTGAAGACCGCAAAAACCAATGTTCTTAGATGGGAAAAACGAATGATGTATGAAGCTTGGCTCAACACGCCTGGTCAAACCCACGCTAAAAGTAGGATCTGTGGATCATCAGCGATGATTGCCTCTGAAATTCTGAGATGCTCTAGGCAGAAGATACGTTTAATCGTAGGCTTCATAACTGGGCACTACTATTTCAAAAAACACCTCCATAAAATGGGACTGTTTCAGCAAGACCCTATCTGCAGGAAATGTCATAAGCAAGTGGAAACGGCCAAGCATATCATTTACGAATGCGAGGCTCTTGCCCTACCTAGATTAACTTCTTTAGGCATCATCCATACTAGAGAGTTACACCTAGATTCCATTAAAGAGTTATCGGACTTTATTAGTAAAGTGGGTGACCCGAGCAACTGGAACTAGGAAATATTGGGTTTGGAGTTATTGGTACAAAATGCTGATAAAAGCAGAGGTGCCCAATGACATAGAAACCCAAATCTAAGAAGAAGAAGAAGATGATGAAAACAGCAGTAAAAACAATTTAGTAGATAACGATAAAAATAATAGACCAAGCAGCGTATACAGCAAAAATCCTGTTGTCAGAACTATGCTCGTCGGAATTAAAGGTCCCAAGCTCCATTAGAGAATTTGTTGACAATGAAACCTAGCTATTAAGTTTCTGCTTTCAGCATGCACACTTCTTGCAGGGAGGTGCTTGGGAGTTTTTCGAGTTTGCTTCTTTGTGATACAAATATTGTATTTACATCGTTGTGATGTAAATATGGTACTTAAATATGGTGAATATGGTCCTCTTTCTGTAACTGTCTTAAACATCGTTATTATTTGTAGATAATACAGTTACTATTAATAAACTACCATCGGAAGATTTGTTCGTAGCTGATGGCTCACCATGGTCCAGTACCGGACAGCTCGCTTTGCACAAAAATGTCTTAGATTCGATTCCAGAAACTATTGAACAACTGGAAATGGATGTTGTATTTCTGCCCGATCATACACGTCTGTAGAGATAGTTGCTCTGGAGTTTTCCGGGTTTTCTCCTTTGAAACATAAAAATATTATCCATTATCTATGAAAAATCCTGTAATAAAGTAATTTAAAAGATTGCTATTAAAATACCTAACAACAAACAGAAATAGCTAGGATATCCGCTAATAACAGATAAAAATATTAGATGCCCAGCCTTTTAATTTGCGATAGTGAGTAAACTATCCTAGTAATAGAATTGTGCTCTTCGAAGTTAAATGTCCCAGGTTCAATTCCAGCTGCTATCAAACAACGGGAAAAAGGTTTTACTTTTTTACTTTTTGTGTGCACATCTGTCGGAGCTGCAGAGTTTTCCATGTCATGTTCCACGTTTTCCGTGTCATAAATATTGGAATATTGTGTTACTTTATGAAAAGTACTCTCTGAAGGCAGATAAGCAATTATTAGCTCACAGTGGCCTATTGGGAAGACACCTCTTTTCAGGACCAAATATCCCAGGTTTGATACCAGCCACTCTAGAGCAACTGAATATTGGTGGTGTGTTTCTGATGCTTACATGTATGTCAGTCGAGCTGGTAGAATTAATCTTGAATGAGGTACAGGGAGTTCCGCTGGCGTAAGATGTAAAACGTCTGTTGATGGGGAGGTGTTTGTGGTTTTCACGGTTTCCTCCCTTGTGACACCTGAATGCAGCTCTCTATCTGTGAAATGTCCTATTGGAAGGTAACTGATTCGGTAAATATTAACATACCTAAGGTGATTTGGCTGTTTATTCCGCAGTGTCATTGTATGCAACCATTATTTAATAAAAATCTTACAGTAATTGTTGACTTGTCCTCTTTAAGCTTAAATTTAAGGAATTATGGTTTTAAAGGTATTAAGGTAGTTAGCCATGTGTGAGGTATAATCTTCTTCTTCTTCATTGGCCTGACAGCCCAGGGTGGGCCTTTGCCTTTCTCAGAAGTGCATACCAGGACCTCCTATTTTTGGACAAGGTCATCCAGTTTGTCACTTTTAGTGTTTTAGGTCGTTTTCAAAGTAGTCACGCCATCGGAGTTTTGGTCGTCCTCTTCTTCTGGTGCCCATGGGGCGAGCCAAGAAAATTTTTTTTGTCACCCGATTGTAGTTCATCCGGCTCAAATGTCCTGCCCATTTTAATCTCTGTATTGAGAGTAATTTAACAATATCTGGTTCTTTATATAGTGTGAGGTATAATACCTTATGGTATTATACAATGCGACTAATAGATAAAAAATTGATAGATTAATAAGTATTTTAATTAATAAATAATTGATAAAAGTGCCATTAGAATTTTCTCAAAAAGAAAAAAATATCAAGATAAAGCTTATGATTATCTTGCTAGCTGAACACTCAAGCATGTTATTCAGCGCAACAACGTTTCCTAATTCTAGATTGAAGAGCCACGCCCTCATAACCAGACACCATGATCTTTTCTCTTCTTGTTCTAAGGATTATGTGGGAGTTTATTTGTTAATTGATTGGTCAAGTTCTATATTTTGGTATATCATTATACATGTATACAGGAAGACTATGAATCTACAATTCCTTAACTTTATTCCTAAATATTAATTTCGTTTTTTCTAAAATCTAACTTTTATAATTCATTTTATTTTCAAAAAAAAAAATTCTACAAATTTTTCGCTCTTTGGGGAAAAAACTGAATTGACCTTGACAAAAATGCTTTTACCAGTCGAGTTTGGTTTGTCGCTCAACGGTGACTTTTTACACACGAGAGCTATGTAGAACAGGACATTTGATTTAAAGTGGATTCGGAACTATTACAAACATCCAAGTGTTAGCATCAAGCTGTAATATTACTTAAAAAATGAGTGGCCACTAGATGGCAGTGTTTAATGTGTCATGTTGAGAGGTATGTACAAGTAATTGAGAGAGGAGATTGTATGAAGGAGCTACCTTAAAGATGTCTGTAAATAATCAACTTTATATTGATCAATATAAAATTGATTGATGAAATAATCAACTTTATATTGAGGAAGAAATTCTTATAAATTTACTAATAAATAAATCTTTAAATATTAGTAAATTTATAAGAACTTCTTCCTTCCCCACCTAAGCTACTCACTCGTCGTCTGACAAATAGAATGGAATCGATAACACAAGCCTAAGGTGGGATTCGAACCAACGAATTGCTGAACCGAAGGCAAGAGTGCTAACTATTCAGCTATCAGTTTCCAATCATGGTTGCAACAGATTTATTTCATGAAAAATACTTGAAATTTTATTGTAGCTAATTTATAACATGTTGATAATTATCATATCTAAAATTTAGACCCCCTATAGCCTGGGGAGGAGAAAAACGGTATTCATATTTGGAACGTAGCAGGTTCGGAACCTGACTCAGCTGAAGACTATCTTGCTGAGAAAGAATTATGCGCGTTAGCTCCTGTAAGATCTGTTTTTTTTTTCCGCTGGTGTGCCGTTGTAGGAATCCAGATCTTTAATCTCACTTATAATATTTATTGTTTGATATTATTTATTTGCACTTTGAATCGTGGTAATCTGATAGCAAAATGCGACGTTTTCTTTCTTGGAAGACTGTGGGTTCGATACTTCCCCCTAGCCAAAGATCACTGTATAAAAGTGTCCATGTGCACCTAAAAAATTCCATCGAGACCAACGTACTTCTATTAGCATAGAGTGGGTGCCGCCTTGGGTGTCAACCTGCCCACTTGGTCTCAGTTCAAAGTTATGGGGTGGTTGGCTTTATCCGACGACAAAAATAGGCAGCCGGAAACATATCGCAATAACCTAACCTTGATTTACACCACGAATCTTGGAATCTAACACCGAGACGTTTCCCGACGCTTGTTTC
Organism: Latrodectus hesperus; assembly: GCA_037975125.1. Taxonomy (NCBI): domain Eukaryota; kingdom Metazoa; phylum Arthropoda; class Arachnida; order Araneae; family Theridiidae; genus Latrodectus; species Latrodectus hesperus. The sequence continues at coordinate 118,829,270 of CM075853.1, read as the reverse complement.
CGTTTCCGTTGATGAAAACGTGTTTCTCCTGTCACATTCGACGCCTTTCGATGAAATCGCTGCGCGCGATTTTATGCGGGAAAATGATTGAAAGAAGTAATACGAGAAATGAGTTATTTTTACAACAGTAGTTCGAGGTTATTTCTGAGTTAATGCAGAACCAGCAATAATTTGTTTCATCTTTTCTTTATGGGTTCTATTAATCGTTCGTTGCTGTCAGTCGGAATTTGTAAACATAACATGTTGTCTATTTTAGATAGGGAGTTGTGCGTTCTTTTCGAAAACAAGGCAGGAGCAATATTTTTGAATATCTGGACCAGGTTCATTGCCAAATGTTTTCTTAATATCGCCAAGTGAATATGAAATTTATGCAGTTATCTTCATGGGAATAATCTTCCGCAGCACTAATTGAACTATAATTTTTATTTGATTTTTAATTATTAAAGCGATTGTTTCTTTCGTTACAGTTTAGATCCTAAGTACGCCACTTTATTACGATTCTCAATGGTTTAAAATGTCCATGACGTCAGATAACGTTTCATCCACGTCACATCGTATTGAGACGGCGTTATAAATCCGACTTGTCGACAAATTTTCTGCCTGCCTTCGAATCATATTCTTCGAGCGGCAGCAAACAAGGCGAAGTTCAGCATCGAATGACTGAGAATAGTGTCGAAGCTCATTTTGTTAATAAAACGATTTCTTATATGAGGGTCACTCTGAAATTTTTGAGATACATCTAGGTTTTTAAAGTTATACTTACAAAATTTTAGGTGTGTTCAAAGTAGTCTCCTCCAGCATCAATGCACTTTTGTAGACGAATTTTCCACAGATTAAATGCCTCAAGCCATTCATTTCTTCGAATAGATGAAAAATGCATTTATAGCTACATCAATCTCTTCTGAATGAAAACGACGTCCACGTAAGTTCTTTTTTAGATTAAAGAATAACCAAAAGTCGCACATAGCTAGATCAGGTAAAACGGCGGATGTTCGATCACTTTAATTTGTTTTTGTTTAAGAAACTCAACTGTTAGTCCGGCTGTTTGTGAAGATGCATTGTCATGGTGAAGCATTAGTCGCCTAACATTCAGTTCTTGTAGAATTTCTGGAAGACATTTAGTGGTACACCAGTTTGCTGTTACTGTCTTCTGTCCTTCCAACTTGATGGCTTTGACCAATCCTGTACTTCTGAAGAGAACGGCATACATCACTTTTTTCAGTGCGCGTTGTTTTTTCACCATTGTCGGCGTGGGATCATCTTCAAAGACCCATACTTTGCTTTCTTGACGTGTTGGAACGTTAAAAAACGGTATGTACGTTTCATCACCTATTACAATTGTAGAAATGATGTGGTGGCCACCATCATTCAGCATATTAAGAGTTTCTTTACTGATTCTGACACGCTCCTCTTTTTGATGCTCAGTTAGATTATGGGGAACCCAACGGCAAACTACTTTTTTCATATGTAATTCTTCATGATTGATTTTGTGTATGGCTGCGGATCTAATGTTAAGTTCCTTCTGTATCATTTGATAGGTACAGCGATTATCATCCATTAACATTTTTCGTATGGCAGACACATTATCCGGGATTACTGCCGACGGCGGCCTTCCTGTGTGTTCATCTTGAAGAAAATTGCGACCTCTTCTAAATTCTCTAAACCATCTGAATACAGTAGCACGAGCTGGAGATTCATCACCAAATGCTAATTGCAACCGTTGAACGCATTCCTTATGACTCATAAGCAGTTTTAATTCATATTTTACAATGACCCGTATCTAGTTGGATACCTACACATTTTTGATAAGTTAGATCTAGTGATCCAATTGTGTGTGGATGATTGATATATGTGATAAGCTCTTATCTCAATTATCTTTTAGCACTTCCACTGATAAAAACTGTGTTGACTTTTATTTCGCTTGCAGAAAGGAGAATGACACAATTACTGACTGAAAAATTAATTTTAGGTTAGAATGCATTTGTATTATTTTTACATTTTATCAATGATGAAAAATGTTATAGAAACGTATCAGAAATAAATTAAACCTGTGGCACGACAGTACATATGTGGGCCTAGTACTATAGTATCCATATCTCTTTTTCTGACCGAGGGTCCTGGGGTGCGAAGCATATATCCCGTTTAGATGGTCAGCCTAACTCGAAAAAGCTTACTAAAATTAAGCATATTTTAAGCAACGGAAAAATACATGTGTAAATAATTATTGCATAAGTTTATATTTTCGAAACAATTTTAAAACTAAATTTTATATTCTATTTTAAATTAATGTTTTATAAAATAGAATATATTTTCTAAATAATTTTCAAGCTAGAATACATTGTATAGTTTATTCTTTTTGGTGTTGTGTTTTATTTCTTTTAAACACTGTGCACTTTTTTTTACGACTTTGAATGACGGAAAATTTTACTGATATTTACAGAAATATTTAAAGCCGCGACAAATGAGAAAATGTATGCGTAAGCAATTTTTAAGCAAGGAATTATTTTTCCATGCAATATTCATGTTCGAATACATTGTGTTGTGTATTTTTGGTGAATTTTATTACTTTTATAAACATTATGTACCTTTCTTTCTAACATCAAGTTAAATGGCAGAAAAACTATTAAAATTTACAGGAATAGTTTAAGCAATAACAAATAAGGAAATCTATGCATTAAGCATTTAATTCCTGCACAAGGAATTCATTTTTGTTGTAATTTTTAGGCCAGAATATATTTTGGGTTGTCTTTATTAATTTTTTTATTTTATGAGGAATGATATTCAAATTTATTGATAATTGAGTTTTATTTAATTGTGAATCTTTTAACAATTTAAATATATTTTAAGCAATTACAGAGGAAAAAATATAGATTTAAGTAATTCTTGAACAAATAACTTATTTACGAAGCAATTTTTAAGCCAGAATACAGGGATCCATATTATTTTTGTATGCACTTCAAGTTGAAGGTTAGAAATTTATACTGATATGTGAGTCAGAAATATTAATTTATCCTTCTCAACGACAGGTGAGAAAGCATGTGCGTAAACAATTGTCGCACATGGAATTTATTTTACAGAAAGATCAATGAATTATTATATGTCGCATAAATAATAGTAAAAAATAAAATAAAATAAAATAAACAAATGAAGGGTTGCACTATAAACATAAAACTCTTACTCTTTTTGCATTTCAAAAGATCTACTTGCTTTTCCATTGCTCGAGTCGTCTTTACCGTTGCCAATGTACGAAACGAAAACATTAAATATTTATTACCCACTCGCATTCTGAACTTGGAGTACATAATTTCGAATTTTCCTAGCTTTCCAGGAGCCTTATTCAAATAACATTTAACGAACATTTCATTTTTTTTACAAAAAAATATGTCGAGAGCTACATTTATTTCCATATTTTAAAATGTGTAATTATTTCCAATTCCAAACTACAAAGAATTGTGTTGATCGCGAATTCTAAGGAATTCTTTTTCAAATTTGTCAAAAATGTCTGTGGAGAGTTTGTTTCGGAATACGTTAGGAAAAATGTTTCCTTAGATTATTTGTTTTATAAATTTAACATAAGTCATTAATATTTAAGTTTTGTATTAAAATTTTCCTTTGTTGAGAACGTTTGATCTTTAGAACAAATGAAAATCTGAATGTATTTTTTAAAAATCAACAGGTGGTGCGAGACAAATGCCAGCATTTTAATGGCAACAGAAGGTGTGCAGTTTATGCAAATGAATTTGGAGAAATTGATGAATATAAAGTCGTAAATATCTTTGATTTCATTTCCTGTAAAGGAAGATATTTCTTTAAAGATCGGATTTCTGTTAGCAAATGAATTTCTCGAAATCTGTCTTAGTCTTCATTGGTATTCCATCTATTTATAAAGATTAAAAAATCAATCTGTTATAAATTTTTTTGTTTTATTTTACTGATTTTTTTCAGTTCCCAAAAATTATGCCAAGAATTGGTGAAGAGATGTAGTACACACAAATTCGAAATGCTATTGCGGATAATATTCTCAATTTTTTTTTTTTTACATATCAATGAAGAACGTTTATGCAAATTTCATTTTTGATTTTCATTCGGAGCATAAGGAAATTGCATCGAATGTTGTTCAGGTTCTCGATAAAGCATTTTGACTCTTCTATTTTCATCGATTTTCTCAAGCAATAAATCTTATACCGAAATTATTGTTATTTTGAAATGATATTTGGGTATATGGTATTTTAAATGGTATTCGAGTATATGGCATTTGAAATAATGCGTGATTATGAGCTTCACGGGTACTTATTCTAATGGAAAATATATTTGTAAATTTTCATATTTAATTTTTATTCGAAGCTTGTGAAATTGCATCGAAAGTGGCTTCAGAATCTTGAAAAAGCTCCTAGATATTCATTAAAACTTTTCAGTATTTCAAAATTTATACTAAAAATTACTTTAAATTTGAAATTGAACTTTGCGAATAGGAACCACACGGTTACTTATTCAAATCGGAAATGATTTTGCAAATTTTTTATTCCAATTTTATTTGAAATTGAGAATTGCATCAAAGAGGTAGCTTCAATTTCTAAAAAAAATTTACCGTTTTTATTTTTACTGATCTATTCAAGTTAGAGAAATTTTTAGTCACAAAATATAATTTTGAAAATGTGAATAAGATTGTCATGATTTTTTATTTTAATGAGAAATAATTTTTACAAACTTCATATTTGATATTTATTTGAGGAATGGGAAATTGCATCGAAGATGTTTTCTGTTAATCAAAAAAGCATTTTAACTCTAATTTTTACTCATCATTCCGTACCAAAAATTTTGACAAATTTTTAATGGTAAAATATTAATAAAATTATTGTGAATAAAAAAAGATCCTCGTAACTATTTATGGAAAATTTTGCCACGTATGTGATTTTTATTCCAAGATTGTGGAAATCGCGTCGAAGGTATAGCTTCAATTTTTACTCTTTCAGACCCCCAAACTATGACAGTAATTGTTAGAGACATAAAAACAATCTCGAACTGTAAATAGGAAATTCATGATTATTCTAATAGAAAATGTTAAGTATTTGATATTCATATTTTATTAGAGGCACAAGAAATTACATCAAAAGTAGCTTCGATTTCTCAAAACAGCAGAACTAGTATTTGTAGATTCTATTTCAAAAATTTCTTTGATTTAAAAGAAATATTAAAATATTAAGAAAACTAATGCGTTTTAGAATTTCTAATGTTTAAAGTATACTCTAACATTACTTTTCATCTTTATTGTCAAAGTGATTAGATTAATATATAAATTTAATTAATTTGGTTCTGATGTTGACCTTTCTTGTAATGTAAAAGAATTTTTCAGGTAGGTCAAATATTATATGCAAACTGGAGAATTAATCTGATAGAAGGCGGTTTCTATTGATCTCGATCAAATAATAACCCATTTGACCAAAAAATAACCTATAATAGTGGAAATAGTGATCGTAGTCCAATGGATATTTATAAAAATGTTTTATTATTTATATTTGAAGCAGTGAGTCTTATAGACCAATATCAAAGGAAAAACAAATATTTAACTGTTTTGGAAAAAAAAAAAAGGAAAAATTTTGAAAAAAAAATTGAGAATTTATGGAGCCCTGTAGACAGATAGGCATATAGAAAATAGAAATGTAACAATGACTTTCTATTACTTAATAACAGCTAGTATCAAAGCTATAATTATATATGTCACGTTATTTAGGAGATAGGTTACTGGCACACACAGTAGCTTAGGCTGTTGTAATATTGGCCTTTGTTAAGTAAAGTGAATACAAATGTATAATTAGAACATTTTTTTATTGTAACAAATCAACCAGCGATTTACGTTAAACTAAAATATGAGACTTTATTTGAAATAAATACCTTTTTGGGTATCTATTTTCTCTAACTGTAACACATGCATACATAACGGTGCAAATGAGCCCTGGATTGTATCTTAAGATTAACAGGTTTGGAATATTCATTCATCACCAAGCGCTTTGTCACTTTTAATCACCTTGAGGTGACGAGGTCACACCTGAGCTAGCACCCTCCTCTCTATATTCACGCTTCACCAGCAGAAGGAGTTCGAACTTGGACACATCCCAACTTACGGATTTCCAACCACCCATTGAGGGAGAATGTGGTCATCCTCCTCCCTAACTGCCAGCGGCAAAGGATGCTACATTTTACTGATCTTAACGGGAAGCGGCGTGTAACTAACTAAACACAATCAATGACCTTCTAGTTTTCAATGATCAAGAGACTAAGTTGACACCCGAGTTGAACCCTTCCTCTCCACATCTTGCCTATTTAAGAAATTTATCACCACGACCTATTTTACATGCCCCAATCATCATAACATGATCGCTCTTCAGCTGGATCGGAAACTAAGCCTACCAGCTCCCATTCCTGATGTCCAACTCTATTCCTAATCAAGTCACTGTCACCTCACAAAATTTTTAAAGGTGATAAAACTAGTTAATCAATTGATGTTGTCTGGGCTCGACAACTGCTTTTTCATTTTGATTAGCATTGAAAAAAAAGGGAATTTAAAATTGACCATGGCGATAAAAATTTGTAGCCCTTAAGCATAATCGAATGCGTAAACTTTAAAAGTATATGCAGCACAAGAAGGTAATTTAATTTTTTTATGCCATCGCCTAAAACCCCAAGCGAATTGTTTCTATGGTAAATTAAGTCTACTAACTGGTAAAAAGCGCAAATGTTGCTGCTGGGATTCGAGAGAAAAAAAAAAAAAAGCTGACACAAGTGCGCAGGGAATAAAAAAGAAAGTCGGAGACAGAAAATGCGGAGCGTCCATAGGAATTGTACCCCACGCGTGACGGTTATTTTTATCCTCGGTCGAAGAGATAGCGCAAAGCCTTTTGCCACTTCTGGGAGGACTTTGCCCCAGACGTCTGACATTCCGCCAGTAGCTCGGAGGAAGCGACACCTTTTGGCGGCAAAAAAACAACAGCAATTAAAGCAACATCCAGTCGTCTACTTTTGTCTCTGGACAATGTTTTTAAAGCCCTGGAGACGTTTTACGGTTTGGCGAAGAGGTTGGGAGCAGGAAAGAATAAAAGTTGTTTTTTTTTCTTTCCCCCGTACCGGCCTCAAAAGATATTGTTCGAATGCTTAGACTGAGCGATGAAATTATTAATAGGGCTTTTGTTATTTTTATTTTAATTGCTGAACGATTGTGTTCGGATAGTTCGAATGTATCTTCATTGTCAAGAACATTTAGGTGAGTAATAGGATTGGATAGAGCTTAGAGTAATTTGCAATTAAACTGCAAAAGGAAAATTAAATTGAACACGCGATTCTATTTCTGCATTTTAAATTTCATGAGATTAATTTTGATAATTCCCAGCACTGTGAGGTTGCGGTAACACATGTTGACGAAAGACATCGCTGTCGTATCAGGAAGGTAGTGATCTCGATCCTGCCCAAGAATGGCAGGTTAATTTGGGATCTTTGTCACTCAATGGCCATTTTTTGCACGAGGGCCTCGATCCCAAACCATTGCGAATTCCCAAGCCTGACCTGAGAATCGAACTTACGAACAATTGAATTTAAGCGCTAACCATTCAGTTATCAACTTGGTAACTTTAAAGAGATAATAGACTTACGCGACGGAATACCTGTGATTTGTACCTTAGGTTATTAAATATTGCTCCACAATTTATGATTGTGACAGAACTGCGAGGAATTTTTAAAGATTGAATTATACTTCACTAGAACGCTAACGTTACAAAATTAACAGAAAAGAAAGAGAGAGAGAGAGTCAAGCTGAAATAGCCTAAGCCCGCTAAAAAGATAAATATCCTTCTGTTAGCATTTGTGTGGGGAGGAGGGTACCAGCTTAGGGGTTGGCCGTCACTCTTGGAACATAGTTTAAAATTAAAAGCTTAGAGGTATCGGGTTACAGAAAGATAACAGGTTAAGTGTTGTACAACTTAACCTAACATAAACGTGTCATTTATTTAATTTTTTAAATCAGGCACCATTTCTCTAAAAACGTTAATCCCAAATATACTACAAGTCTTGATAAATAGAACAAAACAGAGAAAAAATATTTTTTTAAATAAAAATTGGTGCTTTGTTTAGTAACTTATAGCACCATTTGTTATTAATTTTTTTTGTTACACTATTTTTCTTTTACTACATATGAATCAAAATTGGATATATATATAATATAATTCAATGATTTAACGATAATTTAATGGCATTGTAAATTAATTTAAAAATAATTTTGATTAGTTGTTATAATTTTAAAAAATATGCACAATGAAATAAATTAAAATTTAAATTTACCAGCATAAAATTATTTTTGTTTACAATTTTAAAGAATTAAAAAAGACACAAATTTATTAAATGTTAAAATTATGTTGTGTTGTTAATTAATTAAAAAATTAACTCAACAGAGAAATGCAATTAATAGTTTTTTTTTTAATAAAAGACAAATTTACATTACATACATACAAATTTCAGTAGGCCGACAAAAATTTTGTACAATACTTCGAATTGCACAGCCCACATATACAAGGAATATTTCACATAAATATCTTTTCTTTTATCTGTACATCTATAATATCGGCAGGTATAATTTCCACATATCTATTTATTAGCAGACATTTCGACATAGTTAGCTATATACACTTTTTCTTTTTTTTTATTTTATACACACACAGGCACATAAATTCTCTTTTATAGACAGCTCTTAAAAGACATGTATAATTTTAAATAACTTTTTTTATATTAAGAGATCAGCAACAATAAATGTACACTTATGGACTTGAAAAGCAGGAATTAACATTTATTTTAGTGAGCAGAAGTATTATAATTCGTATTTTTTTTATGTACACTCATATATAAATGTTACAGAATTTATAAGCGAACCTAGTGAAAAAGAAATGCATTTAAATTTAGCTGTGTATTTTTCTACTACATGCTTCAACCATAATTAGTGAGGCAAAACATGTATGTTTTTTTTTTCAGTGTTTCTATTTCACAAACAATTATGAAAATTTTCCCCATACAATCATATAAAGGACTAGAGAAACAGTTACATTGCACCTATGGAACAAATACAGAGAAAAAGCATGAAAACACTGAAAAATATCTATACGTGTTACTTAATCTATACACATTCAGACTTGTGAAAAAATAAATATTAGAAATTTTTTTAAATTAATATTAGGAACAAATTAATATTATACAAAATTGATTTCCAGATTCATAAAGATTAATGTGTATCCATTTGATTAAAAATGTTTTTCAAAATAACACTTTTATTTGACTAAAAATTCAACTTTTATAATAATAATAATGAAGTATTTTTCTGTTAGCGAGACTAGAATTGATGCCAAATTTTTTGCTAAAATTACCAAATAGTTTTTATAAATTCACAATATTTTAAATTATTTTTTCTTCTTATTTTTTTTTTTTTTTTTTTATCATATTTACATTTTGCAAAGTTAGTTTCACTACAATTTTTTTTTATCATAGATAAGAAAATAAATTATTTATGGAATTATTTTTATATTTTGATATTTTTGCTAGCTTTTCGCCAAAAACTTGGCGATGTCTGAATTTGATTCTGTTAACAAAAATATGTTCCAACTGTTAAGAAAATGCCTTCATTAACATAAATATAAACATAAAAGTAATTTTTCTAACCTCAACACAGACTATGCCTTTCTCAACAAAAAATTGATTGATTTCTATTCTTAAATAAAAATAAAAAAATTAATACAGTAATTGGAAACAATAAGTTCACTAATTAATCCCCTATGAGAAACATTTTTAACCATTGTTATTATCATTAAAATTATAAAAGTTATTAACAAATTTAAGTTCATAATAATCTGAATCTAATTTCTTTATTTTGTATTATTTTCTTTATCCATTGATAATAGAATTATAGACAATATTCAAAATTAGTAACATTTAATTTTTTGTTACTAATTACACAATTGTTTGTTTCATAAAATATAATGGAAAATTTTACAAAAATCATATAATTATTGCTAATTGTTTTAATTTTTTGATACGCCATAAGAAATAAAGTATAGTAAAATATAAGAAAAGATTACAAAAAAATTGCATGATAGTTTGATTATTTATAATTAAAATATCACACATACATGTATTTCAAACAATGGATTTTGCTCCAGAAAACAGGACAATACACACAAAAGAAAATACATTAAGAAGACAAATAAAATAAAAATTCTCTCTTTAAAGAATGCAACTATTTTTTTTAACTATTCATTGAAAGACAAAAACTATTTCCTATATTACAATTAATTCAAACAAATTTTAATGTAAGCATTTTATAACTATCTATTTTCATAAAACTTTGAACTATGCACATACATACACCTTTACAAAAAAAAGAGGGGATAAAAAACGAAGTTAAATCTTTTTTTATTGTAAATAAAATAAAAAAAAAATGCTTTTCTAGAACAAAATTCATTTAGAATATCGATTCAATTTCTTCTATTATATTTCACTCACAGTTTTCACAAAATAAAAATATATCCTTCATTGTTCAGATAGTTAATCCATAAGACAATTTAACAAAATGTGTAATCTTAGAAGGTGCAATTTCTTCTATGCAAATATACTGTACACACGTCATAAAATATCCATCACATTAGGGACCAGAGGATAGCCCCTTCTTTCTTTCTTTTTTTTATACCACAGTTCTTATCACAATGAAAGCTTTTTAAAAAGAACGTCCGAGCACTCGCCGTTATCGAACCGAAATGGTTTCAATGCCGAGCACTTTTCGTATGCTATTGTCCAGCCTCACCAAGTCGGTCACGCTGCTGTTGTCCATCATCCTGTCCACGCTGGGACGGGAAGTGAACGCATTGTCCGGTTTGGTTCCGTTCAGTAGTGGGCTGCAGGTGGCGCTGGCTTCGAACTCATGGCGCGGTAATGAGAGGATTTCTATGTGACCATAGGCTCGAAGGAATTCCTCTTTTGTCATGGAGAGCTTGCGCAGAACATCGTTTAGGCGAAGGTAGTTGCATTGCCTACAAATATGGAAAGACATTTTTTTAAAAATATATCCCAATATTTCAGTATAAAACATGATTTTAAAAGTTTCTTTTAATTTTCGTAAAGATATTCTAATAATAGGATTATAGTAACATAGTATAATTTATACTAATCTCTTTGTAAAATTCCTTTTAAATTTATATTACGCCTTAAAATAAAATCAATTTTGTAGCAAGTTGTAAAAAAAAAATTTAACATACACAAATTTAAAAATAGGTAATTAAAATATCACGGTTAGTTTTATATCCTAGTCTGTTTTAAAGGTTTTGAATATCCTTATTGTATTAGTCTTTCGGCTGGATATTTTCGTAGTGAATTACATTCAAGTGCCATAAAAGTAAAAACACAGAAAACTTCAAAGCACGCACTTACAAAGATTATTGTAACTTAATATTAAGACTTCGTTCTTCAGAACTGAGACTGGGGTTTCATTGCATCCACTGTTAAGTTGGATACTGTTTTTCTATCGGGATCATTGCTTGGAAGTTTTCCGGGTTTTCACCTTTGCAATAAGTGAATACGACCTTCTGTTTATAAAAACTCGTACAGAACAGGTAAATATTAAAAACTTTACAACAGGTTTCTGCTACCAAGCTGTAAGCTTTGCGATATCAAAGCACCTTTTCCGACTTTTATGCATGTTTAAAGAAGTGTAATATACATTTATAGTTGTTGAATAATGACTGGATTTGAGCCAACGACTCCCTATGCAGAAAAATGCGTTTGTATCACTAACTTGCAGTACGCATCCATATATTAATATTAGTTAAAATAAGTAATTATAAAAATAAATATTCTAAAAATAAAAACAGAAAATTATCTAAAATATAATAGCTCTCAGCGTTGGCGGTCCAAAGTGACAAAATGATTACGCATTTAGAAATAGCCGTAAGGAGGTTTCCGATTTATAGAAAGACGATTTTGATGAAGTGTGAATATAAATTTAGTAAAGATATATAAAAAATATATTGCGTTTTAAAAAAGCGTTTAGGGTAATTATATTTGATACTTGGTAACATTTAGCCTAACAGCTAAAGATTGTTATAACAGAATAGGATTTCTGCGGCAAGCAGAATTCACAAAAAGAATGTTCCATTTATGAGTCACAAGACAGGAAGACGTGTATGCAGAAAGCAAGCATGTAGTTCTGCATATCGTACTTTAACAATAGCTGGGATCGAATCCAAGACATCCCACATCGGAGAGCGCGATCTTATGACTTTAAACCCAACAGAAACATCCAAAAAAAAGTTCATTGGTAGTTTTAAATGAAACATTTATTTAAAAAAATATTGGGTGCGATTACTTACGCCTTGCTGTTGGCAGCAGGCAAGAGAAGTCTGAAAGTGGGAAGATGGGGGGAGTCGCTCACCTCGAACAGGAAATCGTTGTCTCCCTCCCCCTCACACTCTGGATCGGACGGAACGCCGTTGAAGATGTCGTAGCCGCTGTCTTCCGGGTCTGAAATATTCAAATTCATGAATTTCACGCAGAAATAACAGCGTAACACATATCAGAGAAAGCGTAATTTTTTAAAATTAAAAATAAAAAAAGAATTAACGGGGGTGTGTACTCACCTAAGCATTTGGCAGACCCCCAAAACCTCCAGGGTAGATGTGGTCTGCAGTCCACTTCACCACTAATGTCAGCGAAAAATCCTACGGAAAAAAATAAGAACCCATAAATATTTTTTTTTAAAAATTACATTTTTTTACTTTAAATAGTTTAATTCAATTACAATAATTGTAAAAGTAAAATAAAATTATATAACTTTATATAATAAGATTTTTTTTTATAAAACTGAAATATTTTTAAAAGAATTTTTTTTAAAAAAAATAAATAACGAAAAAAAGGACGAAAAAGTGGCTAGAAACACAGTACCACACAAAAAGCACCAGAAACTCAAATGAGTATGGTTACAGAAATTAATAAAAAAAATGTAAAAAGAAAATATAATACCTTGCAAAAATTCAGCCATCATCGCAGATCGGGCAAGTTTCATGGGTTCGAGACCCGAGTAAGTTGTGATCGTGGCGTCGGCACCGTAGGAAAGCAACAGCCTTACGATCTCCACGTGATCGTTCTCAACAGCATCGTGCAAAGGCCTGCAATGAAACAAGATCGTTTCATATATAAGTTATAATAACAATGAGAGCATTATTTCTAATCTCACTTTATTAAATCGTAAAACAATATTTATCACAGCGCATTAAAATTAATTACATTCCTTTCAAATATAGGAGTATACAATTAAACAAGTGAGTATACATTATACTCTTTCAACCAGGTGCATAAAATTTTAGAGATGCATTGAAATTTTAATTCCGAATGTTAAGTTTAAATATAAAGTATTATAATTTTATAACATGTTATAATATATATGTATATATATATATATATATATATATATATATATATATATATATATATATATATATATATGAAAAAGTGTATTTCAATTTTAAATGGCATAATTATAAAAATTGTAATACATAAAAATATAGTTTTTTATAACATATTTCTATATACAAAAATTATTTAATGTTAAGTTTAGGTAGAAAGACATTATTTTGCATCTAATTCAACTGCTAGCGGATTTAATTCCGGTCTAGGAGTTGAACAATTGAAGTAATTCAAAATTCACTTTAATCTGTCCATCCAGATTAAATATATCCCCGAGTATAAAAAGTAACAACGGGTAACAACCCAAACTAAATGATAATAATAAAATAACATTAAAAGAAAACCATATAAATTAATAGTATCGAGGGCATTATATGTATATATACTGTAACTATTAAATCAAACGGATTCTCACCTTATGCCGCCAGCAGCACTGGCATTGACGTCAGCCCCGTACTGCAGCAGCGCCCTTGCAATATCCAGATGACCCCTGGAGCAGCATTCGTGGAGAGGCGTGTAACCAGCGTTGTCACGAGCGTTCACGCTTACGCACTTGGTTCGCAAACAATATGCGACGGCTTCCTGCGAAGAAAAGAAACGAGCGTTCAGACAATCATCCGAGCTCACGGTTTACAGCTAAGATGAGCCATGACTGAGAAGTCAAAGGAAATAATTAGATTTTAATAGAGCTACTTAAACATGTGACTGATATTTCCCCTTTCAGAAGGAACGACATTTTAAAAATAAGTTTAAATCAATCAAATCTGAGGGGTTTACTGATTTATAACTCTAAGTATAAAATCGAATTTTAATTCCATTTTTTGATAGTGAAGACGAATTTAAAATTAAATTAAAGATGAAATGGAATAAAGATTTAGTCAAATTATATATATTCTCAATATTTAAGCGTAACTAAGTAGTAAAATTATAACATAATTTTTGCAGAGTGTAACAGATAAGTATATAATTCTCTATACTGAGAGTATAATAGATAAATAAAATACTAACTAATACTTAAAATATATTTATAATATACTTACTAAATAATACAAAAAAATTATATAATGATTTTCGAAAGTTAACCTTTGTAATTGAAAAAAGAATTTACTAATAAAAAATATTATCAAAACCACCGTTACATAATTATTCTTGAAATATAAGCTTATTTTTATGATTACGATTAATGAGCAATAAAGGAAATAATATTCAATATATAATAAACATAAAATCTCTTAAATAGATTTAATACCTTACAAATTAAATGCTTTAAATTTCTGGAAAAAATATTTTTTTTAAATAATTTCAAAATTAATATTAATGTAGAAAAATAGTCGACGTACAAAATAGTTATGAATAACCAATTCTTTTATTTTTAAATTATTATAATTACTTCTAACATCAATATAATAATCCTCGGGCTGGGAAAGATTGACTTAACATTTCTTCCTTTTACAGGATCAATAAACTGAATAGCAATTATGTTTGGGAACTACACACAGGGGGTTTCACATTAGAATGACCACCTAAACGGGACACATGCTAAACGGGACAAATCCTCGCTCAGGAAAGGATACTGTAAGTCTTGGCCCATATAGGTTGTCGTTATAAAGCTCCAGTTTAATTTAGTTTATCAATATAATAATTAATTATTAAACTCACACGTAAAAAAAAATTGTAATTTTAAATAATTAAAAAATATTAAAATAAAATATAAATTTTTATTAATTTAATTTTTAATCATATAATATTAACATTAATAACACTGATATAGACTTTAAAATAATAAATTAATTAAAAATATTATATTAATTTAGCTACAAATATTAAAACTTACAGGATATCCAAGCCTTGCAGCTCGATGTAATGGAGTTTCACCCAATGCTTTGTTTACCATTAAACGCTTCATTTCTGCAGGAACAGGAATAGAACAATTGGAATCTTTCATCTAAAAAAAATCAAGCTATCAATTATAGTCGTAACAAAATGAAGATGAAAGGAGATACAAATAAAAATAATAATTGAATTAAATAAAACTTATATAGCCATCAAACTTTAAAGAAAAATGATAATATTTAAAGAATATTTTTGAAAATAAAATTCTCTCTCTCACCGAGAAAAAATTTATTCGACAAAGATAAAAATTAATAAATCGTTTGCAGTTAGTAAACACAAAAAGCAAAAGATATTTTCTGTAAGCAAACCATTTAAAGAATAAAATTGTTATTAAATCCGATCTTAATTGTTCGAAATTCTCCAAATAAACCTGTTTTGAAATAATAAGTAAATAATTAAAAGCAAATAAGCAATTAAATGCTCTTTTTTTTCGTTTGAAAATATTTAGCAAGAAACAACATTTATTAAATGTTTTTGGTAATTACCATTTCGGTGGCAATGAATTAAACAAAGCGATTTAATTAAAATCATTGGGTATTTCAAATAAAAATGCATAAGTAGAAAAATTAAAAATTGTAATATTAGTTATTAAAATAACTAACATAATCGTTAAATTATATCTTTTTCTTTTAAGAAGAGTAAAAAATGTTTCACTTTTCATTCATTAAAATACAGAGAACAATTGATTCAAAGATCTGGAATTACTTATTAAAGAGGATTTAAATTTAAGGTGAGTGTATTATGCACTTTAATTGAAAAAAAAATCTGCAAAAAAACTATCGTGATTTCTAGACAGTTTTAAATATATTTTATAAATAATGTTAAAACGTATATTTATATTTATTATTAGAATATTAATAATTTTTTAACCAGGATTAACCAGAATTTTAATTAATTTAACTACATTATTTTTTAACACTAATGTTAGTTTAAGAATTATAAAGAATTAATTTTTATTTTCATTATTTAAAATAAAATATTTTTTAAGCATTTCGCCATAATCAGAAGTTTATATAAAATTATATACATCATGGTAAATTTATTTGTTTCAACCAAACAAATTTTATATTTATTTAATTGCTTTCAAAGCAACTTTTTTTTAGATTTATGTTGATTCATTGGAAATTAAAGAATTTCATTTTTCACTTGAAATTTTATTCTGATTTTTTAAAACAAATTATTGCAAATAATAATTAATATAAATTCTTTACTTTTTTGATTGATTATAAAAATTTTATAGCATTAGAAACAAATTAAATGTTTTTAAATTTTGAATTTTACATAATATTTAAAAGAAATTGTATGTGATTAGAATAATTCGGAATTAATAAAGATTGATTGATAGACGTTTTATGATCACTTTTATATAAATTTTCAAACATTTTTTTTTTAAATAATTTTTATTTCATTGCATTTTTTTGATTCTTAAAAATCCTAGCCACAATTTATTGAATTTATTTCTATAACATTCTTTTCAATATTTATAATATCTTGAAAAACATGGGCATATTATTAAGAAGTATTAAATTTGTTACAACTGCAAGTGTTCCTGATTATATTAAAACTTCGTGCTAATGAATGTTTTACAAAAATTCGTAAATTTTTATTGCACTGAACTTTCGTTGCATTAAATTTCGTCCTATAGCAACTAGAATGTACTGTGTTACATATAAATTACTAAGAATCACGGGAAGATCTTTATTCGCTAGGGATTGTGAACAATGATAGGTTGGGACCACGCCCCAATATTATTGGCAGGTGCCCAGTATTGTTTTTCAAAGTTAAGAATTCTGTGTTGTAATGGAAAATTATAAATACATAAAAAAAATGAAAAATTAAAAAAAATATTTGCATTTTTTACAGGTTTATAATTGTTAAATGGGAATAAAATGCTATATACGCCAAATTATGGAACGCAATATTATGAATCATTTATTCGAAGCTGAAACATCATTTAAAGTTATTAAGAAAATAATTTCTGAAAGTATTGGACTCACAAAAACATATTTTGATTTTTTTGCTTTAACCATAAATAAATGCATTTTCAAATAAATAAATAAAAAATAACGAAATGTGAAATAATTCATTTTCAGAAAATTTAATGTTGAATTAGTTTAAGGTAATTATATATTTAAATAACAAAAAACTTTATACATTCGATTATAGTTACTATTTATTATTCATTTTTCCAGTTTTTTTTATTGTTCTAAAATAGAAGAGTTGCACATGTACTAGAGGTATCTGTACAAACGCCTCTAAATTTAGGAGAACCATAATTAGAGATACAAACGAAAAGATAGTAAAAAAAAAAAAAAAACATCAGCAAGTTTATTGTAGCAAAATTTTTGATATCGAATCTAAACTTTTCTCTACTTTATTCTGATTAAATTTTTTTATTTTAATTTATACCATTTATTAGTTTTTCAGAAATGGTAAAAATTTTAATGATAAAAAATAATTATGTAAGTAAACTTTGGGCACAAATCATAATTGCCAAAATTTCACATAGAATAGACACATTCAGTGTGCATTTGTTACTAAGATATTATGTAAAGGATTCTATTTCTGAACTATCACCAATGCATTTGTCGCTGATATGATTAATTCTCTGCTTAGTGATGAATATTTAAATTTGATTCTTTATTTAACATATAGAACCAACACTTAATAATAATTAGAAAAATATAGGCCAGTCTCTGTTGACATAAATGTAATAATTGAAATTTAGGATAAAAAAAAAATAAAATAATAATTAAATCTGACAACATTTGCCATTAAGTCACTTACAGCTAAAAAAGTAGCGTTTTCTATTAATTATAAACACCAAATGGTATAAATTAAATTTGGCTACGTTGGAAACTGTTGGCGATTTTGATATCGCACACCAGAACACCAAAATCGTTTTAACAATATTAGGTTTATACTGGGTCTTAAAATACTGAATATTTTTTAATGAAACGCATCCTACCTTTGTTGCCGTTTCGTCTTCTGGTTGTGCCTTGCTTCTTTCCTCTTTTGCAGCAGCTCGTCGAATTTTGTACACAACTTTTCCATTCTTTTTCTTCCTCCTCAATTTCAGGACACCGCCGATGCTCTTCCTTTTGATGGAATACCACTTGTGGATGTACCGTCTGTGCGCCCATCGCAGCGTCAACTGAGACAGCAACTTCCTGGCGTACCTCACAGTCAGCTGCTTTTCAATAGTTTCGCGGTCCGGCACGATGTTGCCGTTGTGCAGAGGTCTTCTCTGTTGGTAGATGCGCGCCAACAACTTGGACCTTAACTTCCTTCTGGTTCGGATGGCACTAAGACGGTCAGATATCGGCTGAGAAGCACTGTCAGCTTGCTGCGGTTGTTGTTCAGGTAGGGGTAGGCATCGCTCAGGAAGCAAAGGCGACGACTTGGGCGCCCAGGGATGTTCCGCTGGTTTTATTGGCGATTTTGTCGAAACTGCAAATAAAAACATATTTTTTAGAATATCCAATAAAAAGATTATTATCTTATATATATCACGGATTATATATCTATTCAATTTTTAATTAATTACTCTATATTACCTGAAACTGGAGACCTGGCTGTATCAGTAGGTGTTGAAATTGGCAAGTGTTTGGGTGTTAAACCTCTCCAATGAGACTTCAGGCTTTCTTCAGTTTTTATCTATATAAATTTTCAAATTTTTAATGAACACTCATAAAAGATTAAAATATTCAAAACAAAAGAGACTCTACTATGTATGAATATTTTATAAAATAAATATGTACCTGTCCACTAAAATTAAGTGGTGGTTCAGGAATAAATGTGTAAGGGCATTCGGGTGCTTCGGCGGCTTCATTGGCAAAAACAGCAGGCTAATAACAAAAATAAACTTATAAATAATCAAAATAAATAATACAAGATATATACATTATACTGATTATATGGTATTGAGATTATAAGATAGTAATATTGATTATATTTTTTCAGAGAGATATTTATGATGTAAAAATTTAGTGAATTACTTAAAAATTTTAATGCACACAATAAATAATATTAGATTTATTATAGGTAAGTTTTTTCATCTACAGAAGTTTCAAACAAAACACTGTAAACTAAAAATGAGCAGTACATGACGCAATAATATTATTTTGGATTTTTTTTTTTAAATGAAATATGTAATGAAAAATTCTAATCCCGGTAGCGTAGTGGTGGCGCTCCAAAGGCACATGTTCTAACTTCGCTACTCGGGTTGGGTAAGGTATACTCAGTCTTTCACTCCTTCAGGTGGGTCGATTAAAAAAAAATAAATAAATAATAAAAAAAGCATGCTGCTTTTGGGAACTAAACCGTGGAAGGCTGATAACCTAATCAGGACATGTTTCGCACAGCAGGACCTCGGTCACAAAAAACAGATATGGTCATTGTAGGCATAGGCCCCAAAGTTCTGCCGCGTTCAGTTCAGTTTTTAAATGAAAGATTTTAGACGATTGTGTGTGGAAGGGAAGAATTGTACTTATCTGTTATTGAAATTTTTTATCATTCTGAAATTTGCTATTAACGTGAGATGTGGTTTCTAATTGATTACCACGTTTAATTTCTCTTGAAAACTGGACAAAAACTGTCAGCAATTATTTAAAATAAAGTTAAAAAAAATTATACATTTTCATGCATTTGGTTCTATTGTTATGGAATAAGAAAAAAAAACGCTTTATTTATAATTCCAACCCCGCAATTTGCAATTATGCATGTGAATGATGATTCAACTCAGCCATTAAAAGCAAAGTGATCATCACCGTATTTGACAATTAAGCGCATTTCTTTTCTTTCAAGTCTTTCAACAAACGTCGAATTGTATTTCAGTACTTCACTTTCAAAGGGGAAAAAAAAAAATTCACAAGAAGCTCTTTGTATGAGCTTTTTTCTCTTAACTGTACTCTCACTTAAAAACGATGTTCGCTAATATTGAGAAGTAAAAGTAAAAAAAAATGGAATAAAAAAAGAGTTGCATTAAAGCCACGGTTTTATATTTTTAAAATGTCGTTTTTGGTTTTTTCTGCACCCTCCCCCCCTTACCGTCAAGACCTAATCTGTAAAAGGAAGGAGAGAAAGGAATTGGGTACTGCGCGACTGTGGAAAGATTCCGTGGAAGCGTTCGGAAACAATTACGTGTGGCGCAGCCCTCACCTCGGTGGAAAACCTCGCTCTCGTTATGTGCGTTTTGTGATTCTTTTTTTTATTATTTTTTTTACTCTTGCTTTTTATGTTTTTTTTTATCTCCAGTCGTCATTTATTATTTATTTTATCGCTTCGCTTTTATCTAGCGCGGCGAGTCTGCCGCTCGCCGAAACGCCCATGAACGAATTCACCATCGTCCAATGGGGGAGCAGATACAAAATTTAGAACGAATCGTATACCGTATGTTGAAAATCGTCTGAAGTTCCGAATTTGTTTTTTTTTTTCTTTTCACTTAAGATTTTTTTTTTTAAAAAAAGGATTTTTTTTAATCCTTCAAGATTTTTTTTATCGTTTTCGTTAATAATAAAATTCATTATCATCCTATGAGTGAGAGGATACAAAATTTAGAGCGAAAATCGTATTTTTTGAAAATCGTTTGAAGATTAGAATAATTTTTTCTTTCCACTCAATTAAGGAACAAAATTTTTTAAAAATTACTGCTCTCAACTTAAAAAAAATTTGTTTTTTAATCATTTCCGTTGATAAAAATTCGTAAAAAAGCTAATTCAAACCCATTAATTTTTATCATAAAGATAATCATTACCAAAATATAATATATAGTTCTCAAAGCATGTATTTTTTAATGTCCAATAATTATTAATCGCAGATAACAAACTCAAATTATTTTTTTTTAAAAAAACACATGTTCCAAAATATAATACTAATAATATTAAGAATGAAAATTCTCTTCAAAGTTAATACAGAATCTAAGGCATGAAACAGCATTGAAGATAATGTAAGAACTACAAAAATTCATCTTTAGAAATAGAAAATATTCAACAAATTAAAGAAATACTTCTCACAAAAAATTATACTTAAATCTAATTTTTTTAGATTCAATTCACTTCAATTAATTTTTATATTAATTAAGCCATTTTTTTTTCATTTCCACTAACAAATCAACAAATTCAGATGTAAAAAAAATCAAACTCAGTAATTTTCATAGCAATGACATTTACAAAAAAAAAAAAATGTTAATGTGAAACTCAGAAAATGAAATAGTTTTAAGGATATTATAAAAACTATTACTTGCTTTCATAATGAAATAGAAAAAAACAACACTTTTAAAAGAATATTTTTCTTAAAAAAATGTACATTTTCCTTTCTGCACTTAATTTGCTGAAATTTTTTTTCGCTCATAACAAATTTAAATGCACACATAATTTCCATGCATTAGACAAATTTCAAAATATAGTATTAAATGTATGAATGAAACAAATTTTTTTAAGTTTCATAAAATGAATGAATTCAAAAAGTGAAATAGTCTGGAGGATAATAAAATTAAACTTGAGATGTTTCGGTTATGGAAATCGTAATTAGCAATAAAATATAAAGTAAAGGAAATTTAGATGAAATGAGACAGTTTTAATTAGATCACAAATCACTACAAATATCAATTGCCGATGTGGGAATCGATCCCACAAACTGCTGAACTAACGGCAAGAGTGCTATCTATTCTGGATGGAAGTTGAATTTTACGCTGGTCTAAACAAATACAAAAGGGTAAAAATAATTGATTTTTTTATTAAATAATTTAAATAATACATCAAAAGTATATTTATCTCATGATTCTTAAAAAGTTGCTTACTCTAATTTTTCAGCAAAGAAAATTTCAAAATAAGAAATCTAAAAATTCTTGAAATATCGATTCACAATCTTCCAAATCTTAGATCATCGATACGGTGATATTAATCGATGTTTACAACTACTTAAGAACGACTTTCGGCGTTTATAAAAAGAAAAACAAATGATTTTTTTCCTTCCCCCCAGTCTCATCAAATTAATTGGCAGAAAAGTGCCACAGCAGAAACTTAGAATCTCGAAAAGACAATTCTCTTATTAAAAGTAAAAACTTCGTTCATATCCAACAGTTGCATTTATATTATTCATAAATTTTAAGAAAATACGTTACAAAATACTGAAATAGATTAGATGTTTAATTAAAATATACTCAAGAAAATATAACAATAGAATGTAAGATTGTTGCTGAAAATATCTGAACAAAAGGAATGCAATGCACAAATTTCACCATTTTGCAGATAGTTAGAAAAAAATTACACATGTTAAATATTATTTTTAAGTTTTTAGTAATCAAAGAATTTCCTAGCATCGAAATGAATAACTAAGAAGGCAGCTGATTATTTAGCGCTTTGGTCTTCAATTCAACAGTTTGTGAGTTTGATCCCCACTTCGGATGTGAATATTTGTAGAGGAAACTTAACAAATTAATTTTTATTGATACCATCTTCCGAAAATCGTGCTTGATCAAAATACGATGACAGTGATGCAAAAAATTCCAAGCAAAGATCACTGCACTATTGATCAACTGTCCTAAAAATGACCTATTTAATATATTCCAATCAAACATAAACCAACCGAAGAGGTTACTCCTACGACGGAAGACGCAAAACACAGCGGACCATCACGCACTTTTAAGGGGACTCCTTCCGCGCCATATTGAAAACGAGCGCTAATGTTAAGTCTATGGAGAAATTTAAAAGAATATTTCTCAAGTTCTATTATAGCTAGACCTTCACTTTTTGTAGGTTTTCCTAATGCACAAAAAGAATAATTTATTTTGTTTTGAAATTTATTAAAATTATTTTAACTATATTTAAATTGGCTCAGTAATTTGATAATATGCTTAAAACATTAATAACTTAAAAAAGGTAAAAAATTTAGAAATTTTAAAAACAGACTTAATATCTACATATATTTATAAATCCCAACAAATTTTTTTTTTACTTTATCTACGATAGATTTTTTTATTTCTCCACATAAAACTTAAAATTTTTCGCAAAAATTAGCAACGCCCACATGGCGAATGAATACTTGGTTGTTTGAAAAATCAATCCAATCAATTGCATGCTTTAGTCAACAAGCTCCTCTTCACACACTAAAATTTGAAGTTTGGTTTTTCGCAGTTCTATGAGATAATTTGTGTGTTCCTTTCCTCACCCCCAGCAAACGCTGTGGGTGTTCCTAGTATCCGGTATCTTCCTGTAAAAGTATGCTTCTAAATTGGCGCGAGAAGGGACATTTCTTTCCCCTTACTACATACGAGGGGCTCTGATGATTTCCCTGAGACGAATCATCATCTTTACAGAGCGGTCCTGCAATTATTTTCACGAAAAATGATGGGCTTATGGACATTATATACATTGACTTTAAACAGCTAAATCTATTGAAAAAATATAAAATTTATACAGTTCTCATGTAGTGTACTTTTTTAATTCTTTATTTATATTTTTGATGCAATTTTTCAAGAAGTATATCTACATGATATGATATTGCAATACATATCTATAGCTATTGCAAAATTCTTCAATTCCATACTTTTTAATCTTTATTTTATAAAAACTTCTCAAAGTTTGTTGTTTTTCTTAATTTTATATTTGATTCTAAGTTTATTGCTTACTGATTTTGGATGCTGAATTAACTTGAACATTTCAACAAAACCTACGAAATATTTATTTATCCATGAAAAACATAAAAATTGTTTATTATTAAATATAAAAATAAATAATATTATATATACATACATACATACATACATATATATATATATATATATATATATATATATATATATATATATATATATATATATATATATATATATATATATATATATATATATATATATATGTATATATATGTATGTATATATATGTATGTGTATATATATTTCTTTTGATTTTGAGGTTATTTCTTCTAAGTTCGAATTCTTGGTAAGCGAAAGCATTCTTCTTTAAATCGGAATACATATGTTTCGATGATGTTTGGGACAATAATAAATATGTTCATAGGCCTTACACAATTCAAAATTTTAGTAAGAATATCCCACTTATTAGTTATTATGAAACTTGTAAAGTATAGAAAATTGGGATACACTCTTGAACAAATGTGTTATAGATATTCTCAGAGTATCGTAAATGTCACTTTTATTAATTCAAACATGACATCAATGCACCAAAATTAAATCTTTCAAAATATATTCTAGCATTTAAAAAATGCATCTTGTGAGTCATGGCATGCAGTTTTAGAATTCTAAAAACTAAAAATTTGACATGCATTACATATAATACATTTGTAAAATTGTATCCTCCTTTTTTATTTTCTCTCTCTGTAGATATAAAATTCCTACGAATTTTATATTACTGATATTTAATGGTTCGGTGGATATTACGTATAGGATCGATATGACAATCAGCTCAAGTGACGAGGTCGACACAACAGTTGGCACCTTCTTCCAACTTTCCCACCATATTAACGGTGAAGCATAAGATGCTATGAAAGTTTAACATAACCAAACACGATTGTCTTTGAATGAATAAAGTGTCGAACACCATACTTTCCGAACCCAGGCATTAAAATACGCTTGAGTGTACCAAATCTGTATCTAAATTCATCAGAAATTACTCAACCCCTAATACATCTAACAATAATGAAACTAAAAATTAAAAAAAGAATCATCAAAAAAATGTTTTTGTTCATGGATTATAATGCAGAAAATTTATAACTGTCCCATATAAAAAGAAATGACAAAAATATAAACAGCAGTGCATTCCGGAAATAAAAATGATGCCTTTTTCTTACTGGCTATCACGATCCTAAATCCTTAAGAAATGAACCAGACAGGGTTGGGCGAGTTCATGAAATAGTTAATAATAACATGAAACTAATCACTAGTCACCAGCGAGGCGACTAACATTGACACTCAAAGTAAGGGAACGTTTCCGACGACTCTTCTGACGGTAGAAGCAATTAAATATAGACAACGATATTATAACTTTGATGACGGTCACGGTTTAAGGGTGCCATCCTTTTTATACCCCATCAGATAAGGTATACTAGACTCAAGGAATATTGTTGTTGTTGTTGTTTACGAATGACACTTGGACAAGGCAAGCTCGCTATGCTATGCGATTTAAATCGATTGGGAGCGTCTTTCGTTTTAATCAGAGCACCATGAAGGTGAAAGTACGACTTTGTTCTACATACATGCCATAGGTACCCGTTTATAGGGTAGGCAACCATTCACACCTCATTCATACAAGGAAAGGACAAAGACAGGATAGATAGAGAGAGAGAAAGTACATCCATGCCCGAACCGGGATTCAATCCCAGGACCTCCTTATCCGTAGTCAGGCACGCTGACCACTAGACAAGTTGGTCGGCACTCAATGAATATTTAACATGTATATATCTGATATGTCAACGGAAAACAAACGTGATTAATACCTTTGTCAATCGGGCAGAAGCACGATTTTGCGATTTGTAAAATCAAAGTGTCCGAAGTAGGTTTCACATAAAGTCTAATAAGGCTACGTAACGGAAACATTTTATCATACTTTTATTCACAATAAGATTTAATTGCCATGGAGTGGCAACAACAAATAACGAATCGAATAGCAGCTGATATAAAAAGTCAGCTATAGAAATGCTATATCTTCGAATTAAATGCAAGTTATTGTGTTCTGTACTTTTAAATAATTTTTTTAAATATTCTTCTCGGATGAGCTTTGTTATGGAGGATACTGAAATAAATAATTTAAACGCCTGTAAACGACGCTATTTTTATTGCAAGTTACAGCTAGACTCAGACAATTTAACATTTAAATCACTTTTAATCTTTTAACGTGTGTTAAATTCATAAGAAAATATTTCTGAACTCTGTGTGAATAATTGTAAAAAATATCAGGCTGCTTTAGCCAACTTTATTTTTTTTAATTATCAATTAATTACATCAAACCAATAAATCCTACCAAAACTAGAAATACTTTAAAATTTTTGAAAAAAGAATAATAAAATAAATTTTTGAAAAAAAGAAAAGAAAGAATGACTAAAATAGTAATGAATTCAAATAATTTTAACCTAAAAAGGAATCTATTTACAACACGTCATGAACATACAATTCAAAAATCATCCAGTTTAATAATTACAAAAAATTAAAAAATTTATTTATATAGATAAATTTAAGTACTAATATTAACAAGTATTATTATACATAACATACTTAGCTAACATTCCTATTCATAACATAACATTCTTAGTGTACTTAAGCTTGGGCTAACTGATGAGTAAAACAATGCACACAAACCACAGTATCATACAATCGATAATAAGTATCCAATAAAAACTGAAAGGTTAGAAAATTGTTTATTTAATTTTTAATGCATTTGTGTACATGAATTATACAATTTTAAGAATAAGCTCGGTATCCTTGTCTTTATAAATTTATTTGCTATATGTTTACATTTTCAAAAAGTGCGACGAACGAAATAAACTCTTGAACTACAATATGAAAAAAAGTATTCAGTTTAATGAAAAATAAAGAATGCATTTCCAGGTTGGAAGCTTAAATCGAAGTTGCAACTAAGTTAACAAGTCAGAGGAATGCGACCTATGAATAAGCATTTCTGCTTACTTTTATAAGGATCCCTCGTCAAAGACGGAAAAAAGATCCGAAGCGTAGTTGTGAGAGGAGGTAGGGCGGCGGGTAGGAGCGGAGTAGCGGGAAGTGAAGTGGCACGTCGTGTGGGTGACGAGGGTTGGGGGGAAGGGTAGACCTCTCTAGACACCGATGCCTGCAGTGGGGGAGGAGGAGGGGAGGGAAACGAGCCGAACGAACGAAAGATCGATCACTCGAGCCGCGAGACTACCCCCGGCAAGAGAGCCCTTCCCTACTTCTACTGCCGCGGCGGACCCACGTCGCCGGAGCCGCTGATGAATAGCGCTTTCCGCCGTCAAAAACTATTCCAGTCTTTTCCTTCGTTGGCCTTGGCGAGAGAGAAGTCGTCTTTTGGCGACTTATCTGGGGAGTAAACTTTTCAGACGACGACGCAACCTAAGGTCGACAGGGAAGAAAGACTGATTAAGAATAAAAATAAATAACGCCAGAAAACACGACGGGTAAAAAATAAAAGCATCATTGTGTGTGTGAAGAGATCGGCAAAATATCAGCGTTTCATCTGATTTGAACTTAATTTATAATAAAAATTTTATACGCGCTAAAATTTTGTGTTTATTTTCATACAAATAGTTCGAATTATTTTAAATGTATTCCGACTTTAAAACAAAAATAGTCTTTTTTTATAAACAGTTTTAAAAGAAAAAAAATATCAGTTCCGATCAAAAATATAATTTCATGGTAGCATTTATGATCAGTATTAGGGGGCATGTTAATCTCATTTAAATATATGTAAGAGATAATACATTTTTTTCTTTATTTATATTTGCACTGATTTGGAAATAAAACCAAGTAAACATATCGGAGAATAATTTCAATACTATAATATTAAATAACAATGGAATACATGTTACATCAAATTAAAATTTGATTTACTAAATATTACCGGCATTTATATGCGTTTAACAATACTTTAAAACTAAATAAACGTAGCCTTTCTATGGTTATTTTCATTATTTCACTCTAACTTTAATTAAAATATTAAAATTAATCCATTTCTTTGAGGAGATACAATAAATTAAAGGTTAAAATATTTTGAAATAAAAGATGACTTAACATTAGTTTTACGGGACGCGTTATTTTGACAAATTTTAGAATTTTTAAAGAAAATGACAGAAACAAATAGCGTTTTTATGTTTTTGAGCTGATTTTCATAAGTTGAACGAGATAAATATGTATTGAAGTCTCTTTTCTTCAAAAGTTTTTAAATATTGAAATCCTCAATGTGGTATAACATTCTCTATCGATGTGTCTCCATTTGACGTATTCATAATGTAAATAAAATTTTTAAATTTGCTTCATCAATGCGAAAATTATAATAAATGCAAATATGAGATGGCGTTCACTTAAATAAGTCAGATAAGCAATAGAGAGAACGAAACACAGAATTGGAATTGCAGACAGTGCATTTGTGTAAAAGAATGAAGAAACGAAGAATCCTGAAGTAATGAACAGAAATAGTATTTATCACTTTTGTTATTTATTATTAATTTTATTTTTAATTTGATTCTACTTTATTGTTCTTTAGAAATAAGGCAACCCCATAAAATTCTTCGATAAAAATTAATAAAAACCGCGGGACCAATCGGTTTAACATACATATACATAAAATCTACTTATATCTATACTTTTCGTTCTTACAATCTTATCACATGTGCATAGACTATTACACATATTTAAAAGATGCGATTGCCGACCAACTTGTCTAGTGGTCAGCGTGCCTGACTACGGATAAGGAGGTCCTGGATTCGAACCCGGTTCGGACATGGATGTAGTTTCTCTCTCTATCTATCCTGTCTTTGTCCTTTCCTTGTATGAATGAGGTGTGAATGGTTGCCTACCCTATAAACGGGTACCTATGGCATGTGTGTAGAGCAAAGTCGTACTTTCACTTTCATGGTGCTCTGATTAAAACGAAAGACGCTCCCAACCGACTTAATTCGCATAGCATAGCGAGCTTGGCTTGTCCAAGTGTCATTAGTAAACAACAACAAAAGATGCAATTTCTTAATAAAATGTTTGACAAAACTTAAGTATTCCAGAAACATATATTTCAACTCTGAAACAATTAAATTACTTTCCAAACTAATATCCTCTCAATAGACTTATTTTAAGTTTTATTTTCGCTGGGGGGAAAGAAAAAGTAGACAAAAATAAAAACGTTTTTAAATTAAAAATAATTTTTTTAACAAATCGATAAAAATTTAAGAAATGAAATAAAATTAATTGCAGTTGAAATGAGCATCGATCTTGGCGATAAAAAAAAGAGTGGCGGGCCGACAGTGGGAAAAATACCCATTAGAGAAATAGCCGTCTGAATTGGGTGGGTTGAAGCAATCATAATAGCCGCTAATTACCGATTAGGCGGTCTCCCCCCTCTTAAATGTGCAGAATACTTTCCTGCGCAAACACTCACATTACGGGAGCCCCCGCGAAAGAGGATTTAAGTTTCCAGATTTGCGCAAGACTACAATAATCACCGGATTCTCGCCCCAGAAGCTGGGCTCTGCAGTGGCGATAACATGCAATTAACGCAGCGTTGGAATTGCCGAAGGAATGGACGGAAACTAAACTTCGGCCAATTAATATCCAGAACTATAAATACAAAATTTTGAGGGGTTGAAACTGAATTGCAGAGTAGTGCGGAATTGCTCATTGTGGTAACAGTTACTTTTTAATGAAAAATGCGTGAAACACTCGAAAATTCCTTAAATTGTATTTTCAAAAGGATTGAATCATTCTAAAACTATAAGACCCCGAAATTATTACTTTAGTATGTGGATAGATTGAAATGCTATTAAAAAGAATCTCTCATTATTTTTTTAAACCGCTAGTTAAGCAGTTAGGTCAGAGGTTCGGTACTAGGACTGAGTAAGGTTGATTCAGTCTTTCATCCCTTCAAAGGGTCGATAAACTGAGTACCCAAGCATGCTTGGGAGCTAAGTTTCGTATCACAGGGCTCTCGCTCATGGGAACAGATATGGACACTATGTCTTGGCTTACTTATGGACTGTCATGCCGCTGAATTTAGTTTAGTAAAACAATTATCTATCCACATATTAATTAAGGAAATTACCATCTGGTACAAAAATGTACTTGATTTTTATACTTAAAACTTAAGAATAGAAGAAACTTAAGAATAGTACTGAAGTAAAACTTATAAGAATAACTTTATTTCTTTTAAAGAAAATCGAACATCGAAAAAATCACGATTACATTTTAAGGTACTGCTTGCTTTTCACGCAATTGAAGATAAATATAATGAAATCATGTAAGAAAGAAAAGGAGAGAAAATGAGCGAGAGAGAGGGGGGGAGGGCGAGAAAGAGAGTGAGAGAAAGAAAGAGAGAGGAAGAGAGAGAGAGCAGCTAAAAATAGACAAATAAAAAGCAACCAAAACTATTTTGAATTGCTATTTCCGAATTAGTCAAATTGTATGAATTCTTATTATTTTATTTCATTTTCAATTTAAACAGAGTAAATAAAAAGCTGATAGCTTTTAATTTCTATAGGAATTTCGTTAGTCAGAAAAAAATGTTTATAAGGTCGCAACTGAATATGCTTAAATAAACACCAAATGAAGCTACACATAAACGAATGTGTGTTGAAGTAGAGTGTGAAAAATTTGTCACCAAATAAGATTATTCGAGACACTGTTCTTCATCATCTAGGATCACATATCGCCGAATTTATCGCAAGATATTATCCTAGATGACAGCAAAATTCTTTTGGGTAAAATAACTTTTATGATATCATATTAAAAGTTGTAACCGAAATCACACAAATTATAGACGATTTGTGCTAATCTTGACATCATTTCGATAGCAGAGGTTGTGAAAAAATCAAATAGTACTCATTTTTATATTTCAATTTAATAATAAAGGAAACGAAGAGGTTTGACAAAAATAAATGACACATATAAGTATATGATATTCGAACTTTTCTTAAAAAGAATTTTCCTGACTACTTGAAGTGACTGCGTCTGTTAGTTTCTATTTCTGGGGTCAAATATGGAAAGTTAACCCAAAGACAGAGACATCGTGCCAAGCTAGAGCTGATTAAAATCGAATAACGCTATCTAGCAGCACATAAAATATCACTGTCAGCAATGCTAGAGATTCCGGTTTCGCTGCTTCCTTTTATCAAGTAAGGGAAGACACGTGAAGAGATAACAGAGGTTAAAAAAGAACCTACAAGGGTGCTGCAGTCCATCGCAGCGGGAAGTCTTTACCAACTCCGAGCCAATCATTATCTCTTGATTAAATTGTTTTATTTCGAAACTGTGAAAGCGTCAATCAGACAGAAATGATAAGCAGTAGGCTTGATGATAAATGTGTGGTCAGGATTTGATAAATTATTTTGATTTTGTCCTAGATATAATCCATTTAATCAAATATATATATTGATGAAATAGATATAATCAATTCATTACTATGTCAATTGATAAAATGGATTGCTATAGATTGATTACAAAACAAGGTATAGTCATTTTATTCAAATTTATATTTAATTTTTCAAGTTCTCTCTGACAAATACTTTAAATAAAACCTAGATTTTTATTTTCATTATGAAAATAAAAAATTTGTTTCTTTTTTTTAAATAAAATAAAATAAATTAATCAAAAGCAATCCAAAGAATAAATTTAGGGATATAAATGTAGCGAAAATGCTAGCAAAATGTAGCAGAAATTTAAAATTAAATTTCTCTTACATAAAAATTGAACATGTCACAAAAAAATGCATTTGAATATAACACTTATAAATCTTATTATTTATTAATTGAATCTATTTAGAATTGATTCCTAATCGTATGGCAGTCTCAATATATCTTAATGTATATTACTAAACACATATTTTTATTTTTAAAAGATGTCTAAGCATTTCCAATCTCTTAAATATGATACTCTTAATATATCTATTTATTTTCTACCATAATATTCTGATTCCTAAATTTGAATGTATGGGGCAAATGGAATTCTTTTATTTTTATTAGAATTGTCAGACATTTCCAATTCCTAAACATGACAGTTTAAATATATAACAGTACCATATATATCTATATTATTTCTTATATCTCTCTGAATATTTACGAATTCCAAACACGGCCTTCTTAACATAGAGATGTATGATGCTACAATTGGATTATAAAATAATTATTGTTATGTTTCTGAAACATATGTCAGAACATTTTAGATTAAGTTCTTCGTCTTAATATATAAAATAGAACATGATATATTTCTTTAATTTGAATCCACACAGAAATTAATATAATCTAAATAATTTTCTTCGTGATTGCATATATTATTGGTATGCCAAAAGTTCTCATAGATGTTTGTAGACAACGTTAACAAAAACAAAAGACATATTTCGCAAAAACAAGTAATTTTATTTGGTAAATCATTATTGAGTAATCACGCAGAGAACTGTTCTAAAGAATTTCATTATGAAGAGTGTCTCAACAATGGACTTATTAACATAGATCACGGGCATCTTCTGTGACTACCAATTTAGTCGCCATGTGACGGGTGATAAAGGAAACACGCATCGCTTTTACGGCACCAAAAAGTTGCAAGAGGAAAAAAAAAAAAATCTTTTAATCGCCATAAAATGCAAAAAAAAAAGAGCCAAATCATCACAGCAACCGTTGCAACAGCGTGACAAAGGGCAAAAAGTTTTTCCAAATAAAAATATAAACGAACAATCCGAACAAAGAGAGAAAAAAATAATAATAATAATCTTTTCGCCTTCACAAAAGCTGAGTGTGCCACACACCTGTCTCGGTGGCGAGGTAAAACCGCCTGGGAGTTGGCGAAAAAGCGGCGACTCTCTCAATCTGCCTGCCGAAAAGTGGAAAAGCTGAACAGACAAAGCCGTCAAAAGCTGCGAGTTAAAATTATTACGTTTCGTTTTGTTGTTCGCTCCGTGCGGGGAGAGAAAGTAGGTGATAGTTAGGAAAGAAGGGATATAAATCAGATTAGTCCTCGTCTTTAAATCGTCTGGCGGAAGGGCATGAGAGAGGAAAAGAATTCCTAAGCTTCGACGTTAATATTCCGTGATTGCCTCATTCCGAAAGCGCGCGTTCCTTGTTAAAATTTCCAGGTATATTTCTCTCTCTTCGGCAGCCTTCTCAATTAATCTCGGTTCGCGACTTTCGGGAATCATTGGGTGCATCGAAAAGATAAGGGGACGTATATGTTTCTGATAAAAGAAACGACGTCGCCTTTTATAAAAATTATCAGACGGCAAGTGAAGTTCACACCGAACACAACATGACACGTTCCAAGAAGTTTCATTTTTTTTTATGCTTTTCTACTGTCTGCTTTGGTAATCGACAAGTGGCGATAATACCATCATAGTCTTTTCTGATTTTAAAGAAAAAATTGACGGACTTAAAAAAAAAAAAATTCAGGATATAATGTTAGGAAAATGAAGATCAAGATGTAAATTTTCAGTATTCACGGTTAAAAAAGGGACAAGAAAATTGTTACCATAAATGTGTCTTATGGAAAAAATGCTATCTCTTTCACAAGTACTTAGAAATAAATTTAAATATAAATCGATAATGTTAGCACATAAAGAAAAAAATCATGAGCACACAAAACTGAGCAAAATATAATTCTTTGGTTTATTTGCTGCTCAAAAGTCACGAGGGGTAAATAGACCCGAAGCTGCATTTTAAAATTAATGCCGAATCACACTTTGAACATCTAGGCCGGTTGTGGGAATCAATCCCAAGAACAGCTGAACCGAGGACCCAGGAGTTAATCATTTGGCTGATAGTGCGGCAAAATGTATTAACCAAATACAAATAGGTTTTTTAATAAGCTATTGAATATTATAAAATATTTTAACCGTTGATAATCACGTGACTAAATTTGCATAAAAGAGGAAAGGTTCCTCTTCTCTTCAAATGATTCCAAACTTCAAGTGATGTAAGTGATGAGGAAGAAATTTATATTCATAAATGCTTCCATTAAAAAAAACCATCTTTAATTAATTCTGAATTAGAGCTCATTTTACTGTTTCTGATGACTAAAACAAAACAGAGAAATTTTTCGATATATCAAACTCTTGACAATACTTGTCCCAACATGATGCATACGATGTCGTTTTTTATCTACAGCAATAATGGAGCTGAACAATCGAGAAGAATTTCGTACATCTAAAAACGAAAAATTGTTCCGCATTGATTATCTTTGAAAATAACTTCTAAACCAATGCCACAAAACCGATCAAAGTTCCTCGCAATAAGTATGAGCCCCAATCGCACAAAAAAATAATAAATAAAATTGGGGGTAGGGACACGCACTGCACGATTAGTGACAGTACGCGGTCGAACTTTGAAGAATATATATGGGGGTCAACAAAAGGACTATTGACTATCCAATATGTTTTCGGTCTCCGACGCCCCACCCTGCAGGGGGAGAACGGTTAACTTGAGTGTAAAATTTAGCTAGCGTGTTCGCGTGCTACAGGCAGAGCAGGAGCCTGCCCTCTAACTCCGCACATTGATTTCCGATTGGGTGCATTTTCCCCGTAACCGTAACGAAAGAACTAGTAAAACGGTGGGAGTGGAGGTGGGACCACGAACTTCATTTTAGCATTAGCCCCAAAGGACGATTCCCTTTCAAGTTCTTGTGATTAGCTGACGGGGAACTTCTTTCTAGAAAGTTGAAGCAATCATAAAAATAATACAAAAATATTTAACAAAAAATGAAGATCTTTCTTCGTTTTATTATTGTTGATGAAAAAGGCGAACTATTTAGGAATATGGTTAGGCCACTTCTTGAAAGTACAGTTGCTTTTCGCATATATATCTAATTCGATCCAAAACTTGCAATTTAAGGGGTTCGAGCCTCTACAGCGTCCTACTCGATGCAAGAATCGAACTCACAAACTGCATGTTAGAGCACCACGAACTGTCCAGTTTATACGATAGTTAGTTCTCAACAAAACTGATTTTTTGAAAAACTACAAACTCACTTATTTTTTGGATATTTTAAAGAAAATTTTAAATAATAATAAGAAAATATTAGATAACGTTCGATTCGTCCATTTTTAAAGAATTTATCTATATATTTTAAGGTACTTTCATCAAAAAATATCATCAAGTATCGTTGGCTTCCGAGCTCTTTTAAACTATGCTTCCGCTAGTGTGTTCATAAAGTAAAAATAACTACTATTATCTCTTCAAAGAGATTGTTTCTTATTTCTGCTCCGTAATTCTACTCTTCACAACATTTAAGAAAAGTTTTTCGATCTAGAAAGTCCTATCATCTAAATTTCCGGTTCAATCCAGAATCTATTGTTGTTAGCCGCAAGTAATTAAACTCCTTCAAAGAAAAGATAGGCCAAAACATGATTTTTAATTTTGCGTTCGCTTCATTCTAACAAGAAGATTGTTTCGTTAGATGTCAAAAAATGTTTTTTGCACAACAGTTTTCATTAACTTAAATCTTGAGTTGTGCTAAAAGTTTGAAGTGAATTTTGATAACCAAATAATTAAAAAGAAAACATTTTTTTCCATCATTTGATATATTAACTTTTAATATTATTTTTCAAAAACAAATTAATGAATTTAATATGTAGCTAATGTATTTGTTTAAAAATTTAAGTATTTTAGGAATTTTTTACCTTATTTTTAAATTAGATGTTGAATAATATTTTAATCTTCTTGATCAATAAACTCATTTTAAAGAAT
This sequence comes from Latrodectus hesperus, assembly GCA_037975125.1. NCBI lineage: Eukaryota > Metazoa > Arthropoda > Arachnida > Araneae > Theridiidae > Latrodectus > Latrodectus hesperus. Next base: position 118,793,510 of record CM075853.1, on the reverse strand, counting down.
CTTGCCAACTACCTATTGATAATTAAATAAAAAATAATTTTTCCTAGATAATTATGAATGATTATTAATTAACATATATTTGAAAAAAATGCATTAAAAGGATAAGAATTTATTTCATTGCATAAATTAGTTAGTTCATTGATAACACACACATACATTCTTATTAATATCTATAAAGATATTCGTATTATAATGAGAACAAAAATATGTTTTGGCTTTGCGAGAAACTTTGCAAATGTGACACTGTTAGAAGTTGGTTGGTTGGTTTGTGACTCAACAGTCATTATTTTGAATACGACAGTTAATTATACCAGGACATACAGTTTAAAGTCGATTTCGAAGCAATACAGACACTAAGCCAGAGATAGGATTTGAACCAATGAGCTAATAAACTGAAAGCCAGAACGATAACAATTCGGCCGCAAGCTTGCTGATGGTTAACATATCGGAATAAATTTAGAAGTCATATCCAAAACTTAGCTGTAAGTCCATTGGAGAATAAAGGGAAAACATAAATAATTAGGGGATATCTTATAAAAAATTTACCTTTTAAATAAATTAAATAAGGATATGAATGATACTTATACTATTAAAAATAAGTATAGATTAAAAATTGCGGAAAACAAAATATAATTTTTTTTAAATATAAGATAATTTTCTTATGTACTTAAAAGTTTATTGTTAAGGTCTATTTTAGGTTATTATCGATAGTTAATTTGCTGTTTTTAAATTCACAAGTATGGTTAAGATATTTTATATTTTAAATATTACATTCCCTAATTTAAAAATATCATCATTACAAAGATATTAAAACAAATATAAAGCGAGTACTAACCTGAAACGAATACCTTGGCATCGGCACATTAAACTCAGATGAAAGAATTCGTCTTTTTGCGGCTCCTATTTCTTCGGCATTTGGCGCAACAGGGTTAGGCCGTTTTTTATGCTTCGACGATGAATAGTTGGCATCATTTTTCATCACATCAGTCTTGAAAGTCGAGTTGGCTGTCGTTGAAGAAGGTAGAGACGAAGGAAGTCCATCCACAGAAGTCTTGGGCAAGCTATCAAGACCAGTGGTTGGCAAGTTCATTTGGCGATTTAAATGAGGATATCTATAATCGACGCCAAAGATGGGTAAATTGGTAGAAGATGTGATGACACTGCCATGAGTATCTATGAGTGTGGAAGGCGCTAGGGATGTCAGAGGCTCTGCAGTAGGGGCAGACCTGATGAGCAGTGATTGAAGAACGTTTGAAGTATCGGCATATTCTGGTTCTCGCTTTATGGGTGCGTGACAGTGGAATTGTTTGCTTTTATTAGTCTTCTGCGAGCTGGTGACAGCAGAAGTGGAAGTAGTGGTCACAGTACTCGTGGTGACAGGTTGGGGGTGGGGTGCAATGGTGACATTGGGGTTGGCGTGGGGTATCCATTCGTTATGAGTCTGCAGATTCATCTGATGCTGAGCAGGGCGATAATGACTAGAAAACTGTGTAGCACTGGGAGATATATGGGGAGTTGGCAGGTGGGGTATGGGCTTCGAAGGCATCGGCTTCGGAAATGCAATAGGAATCTCACCGTTTACGAAACCCATTGGGACGCCGTTGTATTTAACTGATGACTGGCTTTTCTTAGCAGGTTTCAATGATGACTTGGAGTTCGAAGTCTCTAAAGTAGTTGGTTTTTCTACCTGGTGCTTGTAAGATGGCATCGTCATCGGGGTACTAGGATAAATAGAAGAAGGTATTCTCAGTGATGATGGAATTTCTGTGGATATGTAAGGAGACTTGATGATGCTTGCAGCAGACAAATCAGCCACGCTCGAGACTGCAATCAAAGGTGGAGGACCTTGAGGGCTATTTACAGAGGAAGGTACATCTGGGGAATGATCTGTAGACGTGTGCAAATCGGAAGGTCGCACAGCTTCTAGAAGAGGCGGCATTTTGGTGACAGGAATAGATCCACCTTCACACCTCGTTGGTACAATCGGTGTAACCGATGTCACAGTAGTGAGGCTGTCATTTCCATTTAAATTTAAATTTGATGAGCTGGATTTCGAATGGGAAGAAAGAGAATTTTTGTGAAAATTGAAGCCGATGTCGGATGATTCTCTTTCATAATATCTCCTAACAAAATCATCGCCTGCGGTGTGCAGTGAACTTTTTTCGGTATTTTTCCGTGAACTGTCATGTTTTACCGATTTCGAATTGCTTTTATGTGAATCGCTTTCACTTGTTGCATAAGAATTCGAAGTGTTGTTTTGATTATCCTTCAAAATGTCTTTTATACTTCCGGATGATCGATGTTCCTTGGAATGATTTGTTAAGGAGTCCTTATTTTCTTTCTTTTTTGGAACTGAAAATGCAGTTTTACCACCTGTTGAAACTGTTGGTAGACCTGCATTCCAGATTGAGGGTGTGCGCAAAGAGGAATGGTTTTTATCACGAGAAGAAGTAACGGTAGTCGGTTCGGCTGAAGTTTGTGTAGTGCACAAGCTTGAAACTGACAGTCTCAGTTCGGTGCTACTGCTGCTGGTCGCATTGGCAGTGGTAGCTGCAGTAGTTGTTGCTGTAGGACGATGCAGAAAGGTAACTCCTCCTTTCTGCTGTGGGAAATCACAGATTTTACCAGTTGCTGCTGACGTAGGATCCTTGGTGGTACAACCCATTGGGCTTCTAGCACAAAGAGCAGCTTGAGATGGACTTTGAACGCAGCACGCGCATGGTACCGATGTTTGTCCCAATCCAGACAAGGTGTTAGACGCACAACAAGCGTTGCTACACTTCCCAGAAGCCTGATGCTGCTGATGTTGTAAATGCTGTTCTCGCAAGCGTTGTAACTGTTCAGCGTATCTTGCAGCCTCCAGAGCAGGAGAGGCAGAGACACCGTTCAGGAAACCTTTATCGGCAGCAGTTGTGCTTACTGGATGACGTAAAGACGTGAATGCACCTTTGTCTTCTGTGAACAGTGAAAAAGCAGGAAGCACCATCGGCGTGGGCAGTGCAGGGGCATAAAGTCCTCTCGTTGCCGCCAGGGCGGCGGCTGCTTCTCTCTGAGTAAGTCCGTTCCTCAAGTGCAAGGGGAGGTTGGCGGGGTCCATATATGCTGCTGCAGCAGCGGCAACGGCCTGCTGTTGGGCCACAGCAGAATTTCGGGCTGCATAAAAAGCCTGTTGCTGTTCTAGTCTCTCACGTTGCTGCAGGAAACTGCTCATCAACTGGTGACCAGCTAAAGAGGTAGGAACTGCAACTCCAGCAGTTTGGTTGAAGCAAAACGGAGGGGCGAGACCAGGTAGAACGGCCGCCGCGTCTGCACCGTAACTCAGACGGTACAAGGAAGGGTCTAAGAGCTGTCGTCCCATAGCGGTCAGGGAGTGGGTCGCCGCGAGGCTAGCTAATTTCCTGTGTTCCAACATCAGTAGGTCATCGGCGTCTGCACCTCCAGCTGTAGCTTCAGATGAGGGTCGAATGGTTTTGACTGATAGGTCAAGAGGGTTTTCTCGACCCACAGGTACCTCCAATGGATTATTCCGGGGATCAAATGGTCTTACAGAAGTAAATAAGGGCGGGTAATACATCCTGGAGTGAAAGGGAGGGAATCTTCACTTGCGCATTTCGACATTGAAGCGGATTCTGCAAAGACAAAGTAAAAAATATTACCACACATATCGTTTACGGAATACACATAAATATTTTTATAACGTATTTTCAATGATTTCTATTTCATTTCACTACAAAATGAAAAATAAAAAAATATTTAGGAACATGAATATATTTACATGAACTATAATAATATAATTTCCAATTATTTGAAACCAACAAGTAATGATTTCGCCGTAGAGAAAGTAGAGTAATGGAGCTCCAAAGGTCAAAAAGGCCAGATATGAACTACACTCTTTGTGGAAGATCGTTTCAATCGAGTTTACGATCCTCAATCAAGGAGATGTTAAATTTATGTTACAGCTATTTTATAGCTATTTAGGAGCATTTTCCCCCATTCATAACAGAGTTCTAATTTTATTTCTTGGAGCAGCAGCAAGAATAATGTCAGCGCTCAGGATATTAACAGGCCACCGTAGGATAAAATATTTTAATCTTGTGTGTTTACAGAAAAATGATGTACATTTCTTCTTAATTTTTTTTATCAAACATAGGCACCTCTTTTAGTGATAATAGTAAAATTAAATTCAAAATACAATAAAATCATGAAAAGTATAAGAAAAATAGATAGAATGCAAAATTAGTACTATTATAAATTCTAAAATGTAAACAATTAATTTTTCACAAGAAATTTTTTTTTATTTAAAAAAAGTTTACATATTATTTTTATAACTCTTATTTTGTAAATTATAATACTTTTAGTAATTTTCGGACAGAATGAAGCAAAAACAAATTAAAGTAAATTTATCCAAATAAAGCATCAACATTTTCAAATAAATATTACATTTTATTTTGTAATATATTATGAAAAAAAATAAATAATAAAAATAAAATAAGAAATTATCTTCTCAGACTGCACTAGATTTTTAATTGTATAAATGTATATCTTATAACTTTTATTATGTGGCTATAAAATGTTCATGTTGTTTTATTGTCTCAAAATTGGAAATTTGTGCACAGATATTTCTAAGAATGAACAGGTCAATAAATTGTAGAAAAAAATTAATATATAATATAATTGTGTGATAATTTAATATTATTCTTAAACTTTATATCATAAACAAAATGAGTGGTCTTAAATTTTTATGTTTATCAGAAATGCAAGCAAGCACTTTAGTTCTAATAATCGAACACATCATGTTTGATTAGTTACAATACAAGCGAACTGATTTATTCTCAAAATCAACAGTAACCATTTTTTCATAACAAAAGATCCGAAAAGCTGTGTTATGAAAATTTTTTTAGCAATTATGCATTCAGAACGCTTTCTGTCGAAGAGACAAATTATTGATGCATTTGAGAGTGCAGCACAAATTGGCGCTAGTTTTTCTTAGATTTACCATTTTCTTACTTCCCCATCAACTTTCCCTGCATGAAATGAAAGGACTTTTATCTTTCCAAACACGACTTGAATAAAAAATAAATAAATTATATATATATAAAAAAAAACGAACCCTGATCCGAAACCTCATCTTCACAGAACGCAAAAGCAATTAGCACCTCTGCTCGCATTTAATCCTTCATCTTAAGAAAACATGCAGAGGAGGATGGAGAGCTAGGGATGCTTCTGATAAAGGCATACACACAACGAAGATGCTCTTAACCCCCTCGCACAGGATTCTTTTTATCAGACCCTTCCGACAAAAGGGAAAGGGGGGTTGGGAGTTAGTTAGAACCAGATGAAAGTGGCGGTTTCTTTTGCCGCCCCCTTCACAACCACCCTCTGCTCCCCTTTTTGCATAATTTATAACCAGGCCGCAAAAAAAGGCAACGCCTGTCTTATTCGGGAAAGAGAGTTATGTTAATATCGTTTGCATTTTTTTTTTCATTTTTCTATCTCGAGGACAAATTTTTTTTTTCGGTTGCTTTCGACTATTTATTTGTTTTTGTTTATTTATTGTTATCTGGTGTGTTCAGTCCATCAGAGCAATCCAGCCTCGTCTCTCTCTTAAAAAGGGACGGTTCATACGCTTGGTCGGTAGAGTGGTTTTTCGCAGGCTCTTTCTTTAACCGGCTGTCGCGCCGGTTTTTATTTTTTTATTTTTTTTAATTTCTTTTTCTCATCGCATGTTTTGAAGAAGGATTTTCGAGACGGTAATCTCGTGTGAAGTTTTTTCACCTCCCTCTACCCCTACCCTCTCCACCTCGCCCAAATGGGAAATTTTAATAAACTGGAAAAGGAAATTTGTCGGAAAGGAAAGTCTTGCAGGCGTAAAATGTCAAGTTTCAACGTCTTTTTTCTTCTTTTAAAAAAATCTTTTTTCCCTCCGTTGTGTGAGATCGGTTTAATTCTGCAAGAAGTACGATGTGAAAACAGGCTTTAGTTGATATGTGTGGATGCACGTTTTGAAAAAAAAAAAATAAGCTGTGATAAGTGTATACACAGACTAAATTTGCACTGAAAATATATTTAATAATAATATATATATATAAAAGACTGGTTTACTCTTTCTGTTTTAATAACTATATCCAAAGTTACAAAAAGGTTAGCGTAATTTTACAAAAATATAATTTGATTATTTTTTTAAAAAAATAGTGCTAAATTATAAATAATAGTGTAAAAATTATGCGAAGATTTTTAGATAACATGAAATTACACAAAGAGAAAGGAAAACGTGATAACATTCCTGCTTTACAGAATCACTTTAACGCTTTTAATGAAATAAGATAAATTTTTTTTTCTAAATCAACATCACTAAGAGAGCATTTTTATCAAATGAGTTTGTTACACTGCATTCACCTTTTGTAAACGAGAAGTAATTGTGCTGAGGTGTACGGTTTAAAGTGATTTCCAAATAAATATCTACATTCAAAATGAGAATCGAACTTAGTAACTGTTGAATTGAGAATCAGCATTAATCATTCAGGTGCCAGTTTATTTGGTTTGTCTCGCTGCATTGATTTTTTTCACATGAGGTATAATTCAAAAGAGGTTTACGGTTGTATAAAAGCTGAACTACAACAACCTACGTAGAAAGTAGAACTTGAACGCACGAATAGGTGAATAAAAGGCCACAACGATAACCATGTAACTTGCAACTTATCATTGGATTCTAGGTTTGGTTTGGTTTCTTTGTTGCTCAACTATCATTTTACCCATGAAGATTAATTAGACCAGAGTCTACAGTTTAAAGTGGATCCCGAACCACTTCAAATATCCATACCCAAATGGATTCGAACCCACGAACTAGTGAACAGAAGGTTAAAGCGCTAACCTCTTGGTTATCAGCTAAGCTATCATATGATAGGATCATGAAATCAGCCGACATAATTTGAACTTGAAATCATAGTTATTTTATTTTGGTTGGAAATTAAGGAAACTACATAATATAAAATTGAACTCACAACCATTTTAAATTAATGTATTAAACTTTTTTTTAACTCATTGCAATCTGTAATTACGTGCGACAATTTTTCAAAAACAGTTACCGCGTTCTGTTAGGTATATTTCCCTACAAGGAATAAACGTGTTTGTTGGCCAGGAGATTTTTACATTCGAAGGCCAATTTCACTGGAACATACATTTTAAAGTGGATTCCAAACCAGTGGGAGTCGAGCCCACTAACTGTTGAACTGAAGGCCAGAGCATTAAACACTATTTGATAGCACGCCAAACAAAAGGGGAAAAAAGATAGAGAGAAATCTCATGACAAGTTGGCGATTAAACGCCAAAGGAAACAATTCGCTTCAAGAGAAAAAGAAGTCCCAGAAAATTGCCAAACATAACTGCAGAAAGAATGGACCACGGTGTGCACTGATCAAGAAACGATCTCTATCCGGGGGAAAAAAAAAATCGCAGCGCTTGGGGAGGACGGGACAAATGCGACGTTTCGGAGCTCCGCACACCGCTTTCAGCTTGATGGCTGCTTTCAAAAGGAAGGGAAAATAAAAGAAGGAGCCGTGTGTCACCCTATTTGGCTCCCTTCCAATGAGATTTAAAGAAAGGCTGGAAAGGGATATCCAGTTGCACACAGCTACCCCGCGAAAGCTGAATTTCGTAGCTCAAGTGATTAATTATTCGATGCGGCGATTTTCACGTGTTGGGGATGAATCGAACACATTTATGTTATTATCGAAAATAAGCAGAAGTACGAAAAAGAATCGTAAGTCAAAGACACATCTATTTTCCAGTGAATTTTACGAGTGTTCCTTCGGTTGTTTATACGCCGTTCGCGCAAGGTTGGCGATTCGTTTTATCGTTTGGCGAATTAGAATTAAATCCCATGGAACGGCTATTGTCAATCACCGTGATATCACATCATCTCTTCATCAACACCCCCCCCCAAAAAAAAGTATGCTTTTCAAATATATTTTTTTAGAATTTTACATCAAATTATCTGTTGTCAGTCAAATTCCGACGTCATTTGATAAATGACATTTTCGCCAAATTCAATTCATCAACAACTTCGTCAATTTTCAAAAAAAGCCAAATATTAATATTCACTTTTTTAATATCTCATTTCTATTTGGTGAAAAGCGCCTTTAAAAATCATCTCAACTGCTTATAAGCATTATTTCCTTGATTGTATATTGCCTTTTGATAACTCGGCTCCATTTAAAAGAAGGATTGAGCTAAGACAAACTTTCTCTTGAAACTAATTTGATATTGAAATGAATATATAGAATAGAAATAAAACACTGATAACTTTAGGAATGAATTAGAGATTTTAAACAGTAGTCACGATTACATTCACGATATTATAGTCAACAAGTTGAAACCCCAAATATGGTTTAGTTTCCTTGATATTTTACGATCACATTTTGCACACCGAAAGTGGGTGACTGCATTAAAGTGAATTTTGAACTATCTACTATAGAGATTGGGAATTGAACTGACAATCTCTTAATCTGAAGACTGGAGAGGTGGAAAATATGCAAGATACTGAGTATAAATTAAAATGAAAGTTCAAATATCATTAACAAAGGAATTACAAATTAACAAAGATAAAATATATAATCTTGGGAATTTATTGATACTTTGTGAATAAAAACACTTTATTTTCAGGGCGAATTGAACATTCTGAAGTAAAAATTTTTTCAGAAAAAGAAACTACTCATGAATTAAAGAAGTGTCCAAAGGAACAAAGGATTGGAAGTCAGTAAGTACATTAAATGCTTCAAGTATTTTTAAGGAATTGAAAGTAATGAAACGAATGTGGGTTCCTTTAGTACGTATCCAATGAAACGAATATTTAATAAAGTGTTAGCTTGATGAGAAAAAAAGTCATGCTTTACACAATTGCTGTTTCTCAAAGAAGACGGTTCGTAAAATAATTTAAATACGTCCAAACACATCCAGACGAACTTTTAAGCTTCCCATTCTCAACTCGTTTGAGACAGGGTGGTCGGTTTCATTAAGGCTGCTTTACACTTATCCGAAAAGCAGCAGCACTCTGCGCCAGAAAAGAGCGCTTGCATAATGTATGGAAATGGTTCCCCGAAGTTAACCGAAATAACCTGCACACGAGACGGTGGAACCAGATTTCTGATGAACGGAACGACCCAGCAAGCAAATTCGAACGATTACACACGCACACAGCGGTCCGTTCTTCTCTCTTCCCGAACAAAGCCGACCTTTCAATAGATTCCAGCCCCCCCTCCTCGCACTCCGCTTGCGCAAACCCCCGCAAAGAGCCGGCGGCGCGTCGGCTAATTATATGCGGGTCACATCCACCCTCTCTCCGATGTTATATACCCTCATTGATATGCACGCGTCGGTCCCCGGACCGGACGAAATTCCCTAAATGCTTACTCCCCCCCTCCCGCACACACTCACCGCCCACCCTCACTCCCCCACACACTAATTTGGAGCTCGAGATATCACGACAGCTGCGACTTCCCGACAGGGGACGGGTGGTGATAGCTTTCTGAGGGGGGTGGGGAGGAAAAGCTCTTTTCTGACTCTCATGTTCAGACCCACTCTCCACTCACACACATTTCCGAAATATTCCTCACTCTCCTGAAATCAACCAAGTTGAATCGAGAATGAATTGATAGAGAATGAATCGTTTTCCTTTCGAAATCAATTTTTTATATAGTAATTTATAAAAAAAAATTTTTTTTTTAATTTTAAATGTGTTTCATGCAACCTAACTTTTTATTTTTCTATGTGTAAATTAAAAAAAAAACACACACACACAGAAAATTATTATAGGTAAACTAATAAAATTAGAAATAAATAGGGCAAATTCTGAAATTTTTTTTAAACTTAATAAATAAAATTCAAGTTGAATTTTACAGCTAAATATAAATCCGATGAATATATTCTTAAAATACGAAATTAGTCATATACAATTACTATTTATAATTAGTACATTATTGTCTATATTCTAAATTTAAAAAATAAATAAAAGTACGTAGCTGATCTTGATAATCAATAATTTAAAATTAAAAGACCGTCTCTGTGCCATATGAAATAAAAATAAATCATACTTACACGAAAAAATATCAATATACTGAAAGGAAAACAATGCTATTGATACAATAAATTATCTTTCAAACCTGGAATTCATATTCGTTAGCTAATCGTCAACTGTGTGTCGTGGACAAAGCGAAAAGTTAAAACATTACGCAGTGATTACAATATATTTTAATTTTTTTTTTAATCGTAAACAGACATAGACACAAGAATGGTTAATTTTGACACTGCCGTTTTCAATTTGCACTTTATAATTAGAATTTTGTAGCTATATAATAGTTATTTTCCGATTTAAAACTATTTTATTTGAATTTTGATAAAAAACATGCAATACAAATTCAAATAGACAATATTTCTAGAAAATTATGCAGCCAAATAAAATAAATTAATTTGAAATAGATTCTCGAAACAAATGTCCACAAGAGCACGCTGAGTTCTCTCCATAAATTTCACATAACATCACGCATAATTTTTCGTAATACCGGTGTTAAATAAGTCCTTTCAATAATTCCGAATTGGAAGTAGAATGTGGTTAGAACTTTATCCTCCTATTTAATAGTTCATAGGTACGATTCCTTTCGACTATGGATATTTGAAGTAGTTTGGAGCTCTTTTTTTTAAATTGAAGGTTCTAATCGAACTACTACTTACAATTACATATCTGCAGAATGAAAAAAACCAGTAAAATCTAAAGGACACTTAAATTTAATGTAGATTACTTGGTTTTTCATGAGTTCGACTGAATCTTTCATGATTAAACTATCTCATGAAAGATATAGTCGCAAAATAAAACATTTCAAATTATGATACAAACAATAAGTTTCGACAAATAATGAGACTGAGTAACTGCGAATGGAGACATTAAAACGGTGAAACAGAGGCGCTTTAAAAAAATATGAGTCAGTTAAAGTAAATATAGATGTGTATTACTCTTTTAAGAACTAAAAGATGTGTATTGTTTCATTTACTTATTACATCAAATACTGCCTTCTTCACTTATACAGTCAATCATACACAACATACAATATGCACTTTGTATAAAAAATCAACATAACAATATTTTTTAATAATTAAACATTACTTCTTTAATGTCGGAGCTAGATTCTAATATCGCCAAATCTCCAGTATTTAGCGGAAAATTCGAAATACAAAATCAATTACCGAATTATATATATATATATATATATATACATATATATATATATATATATATATATATATATATATATATATATATATATATATATATTTATATATATATATATATATATATATATATATATATATATATATATATATATATATATATATATATATATAAAGTCCATCATGTGAACACATATTTGTCACATTAATCACAAAACATTTGGCTACGAATATGGCCTCGGTGATAGAAAAAATGCTAATTAGTATATTTCAAGTTGAAATAAAAAGGCTCAGAAGCCATTTATGAGAGACGAAGATTCCATGGTGATGGAAGTGATGTATTGCTAATTGCTTACACACGCGTTTCTCTTTGACCGGTTCACGACTGGTTCGGCTCCAATAACTTTAGACAGCTTTCCGGAGAACCCGAATAAAAGTGTCCAGAGATCACCTGCTTCTGCTATCACAGGTGTTCTTTTTTTCTTTTCTCTCTCTCTCTGGAAAGTGTGCGTCACGCGGCGATAACAGGGCTCAACCGCAAAACACACACAGACACATCCACCATCTGGGTGTTACCCGCGCGACTTTTCCTTTTATTTATTTATTTAAATTTTTTTTTTCTCTTTAACGCTCCCATTTCCTTTCAAGGAAAGGTTGGCGACAGACAAAGCGAGATATCTGAAAAGGCTCGATAAACGACGCGCATGATTTCGCTTTTTGGTCGCAATCATTTCGCAAAGTAGACAAAAATAATAAATGTTTTTTTTTTATTTTTTTTTTTAAAGTTCAATTGAGAATACGATTGCCTAGAATATAATGGAAGTTATATCAGAATATTCGTCTTTGGCTTACACCAGGATATTCTTAAAACATAAGAAATTTAATCTCGAAATTTTAAATATAGTATTGGAAATTAATTTAAATTGTGTGTGTGTAGTTAACACTGACTATAGAATTAACTGTAAAAATATTTATCCCGCGATGCATAATATTCAGGAACTCTGCTCGATCAAGAACGGAGGAATATGATATTTGTCTTTTAAATGACTTTTGGGAACAGATAAAAATATATATGTGGTATCAGTCTCCATTAGTCATTTTTTAAATAGTAACTACCATTCATTTTTTAACGATATATATATATATTCTTAATTTTTGAAAAAGTATTGTTTTTGTTTACTGCACCCGCCAATAGAAAATAAATTGAAATGTGGAGGTACAGAGTGCTTATTTAACACTTGAGAACATAGTAACGAAAAACAATTTTCAAGCGTTCTTCATTTCATTTGCTCATAGCATAAATACCGGAGAGTTCATTGCATGAGATAAGATATCATTTTAAATAAATGTAAGTAAATAATGAATATCGTTATAAAACAGCAAATTCCGTTAATTTCCAAAATACCCATACATTTTTCGGACAGCCAAAAATTGTGGTTCGTTAGGCTCTTGATGATACATTTTTCACATTTTCCAGTTTAATAAACAGGAAAATTTAGGAAGCAACTTCCAGATTGGTTTGGTTTGTTTGTCACTCAATGGTGATTTTTTGCACACGAAGGCTAATTAGACCGGGACCTACAGTTTAAAGTGGATTCCGAACGACTACAAATATCCATGCCCAAGGTGGGATTCGAACCCACGAACTGTTGAACTGAAGGCAATAGCGCTAACTATTCGGCTGCCAGCTCGGCAAGCAACTTCCAGAAGCAGAAAAGGAAATTACATTCTATCAGATTATCGGAAGAAGAGAAATAGTCAATACATTTATTATTGATAAAAAATATTATAACCCATAAACCACGATCTTTTTCAACACTCGTGTACATCTGAACACCAACCACCCATACGTATTTACAACATATATTGTGACGCAAACGATTTCTCAAGCTGCTCATTTCCTCAGACGATAAACTCATCGACAGAGAGGGTTTTCACAAACGAAAGTCGCACTGCACTTGAAAAAAAAAATCCCATTGCTTTCCGGCCGAAAAAGAAAAGGAAGGCGAAAAAAAAAACATTCGATTCCACTCCAAACGATCGACAGTATGGCGGGGGAGGGAGAGAGGAAAGAATGGAACAGCAGTTCCACGCACGAGGTCTCTCCCCACCGCAGAGCAGAGTCCGCGATCGGAGCTTTTCGTGATGATACGCCATGGGGAAACATCCTGCGCGCCTTCACGCCCACAGGTCTCCGCCTTTCCTATTTTTCATTGCCTTTTTTTTTCTCCTCCCCTACCCTCATTCATCCTCCACGAGGAGAAAGAGAGAACATGTACAATGGTAAGGTCGTCTGCACGCGCAATATCGGACCAACACACGGAACCGGACGATTCTCTATCACTGCTTTTGAAAAACATTTATTCGAGGAAAAACTTTCTGCTTGATGGTGTATTGCTACGATAGATATGATTCCCGATGTTATTTTTAGGAAATGCAAAAGCTCAATTAATATTCTTTAAATCGGTAATAGCTTCAGAAATCGCCACATATTCATTCAGTCTTTGGCGATAAAGTTCGAATTATAAATATAATTGACAATATTTTTAGTTTTTTATTTATATGAAATTTTATTTGCAAAATTCATTCTATTAAAAAAATTGGTAATTTTACATAAATTCTATACAGTATAAAATGAATGATTTTGTGAAATTTGGCGATAAATTCAGCTTTAGGCACTAAATTGGATAAAAAAAAAAGAAAAGCAGAAATAGATATCCGCAAAATTAACTTTACGAAACGTCATTGTTTTTTTAAACAATTTATTGATGCAGTAAAGGGGAAAATTGCTTCGGTCAAAAAGATAAATATTTATCAGTTTAATCTTTCAGTATCGTAAAGTTATTATACAAAAACACAAAATTTTTCAAAAAGCTGCAGCTAGAAATGATATTCCAAAAATTTCTTAGATCTGTTTTTATGTGTATTCTTTTTCATTTACTTCAAAGATTGGACGAAATTTTGTTTTATAATGTGATCATATTCCACGATGAATTGTTATTTCGCTTGCCTTCTTCCTATAAAATTTCCTAAGATTACGAAGTGTACATTACCAATACGATTCAACCAGACAACATGTTACTATATTAGTTTACACATATAAATTCAATAAAAAACATTCAGTGACAAATTTCAAAAATCACTTCGAGGTTCGAATAAAGATTCACCCAATGGTAACGCAAAAGTTAAATACGATTTCACATAAGAACATTTCAGACTTTCCATTCCCAAAATAATGTAGTGTTGCCTATTAAGAGCCATACAATAAATCAAACAAATTTAAATTGAATGTATCAGAACTTAACTGAACTGATATCACTTTAAAAATTTAATTTGCTTTCAGTTTTATGCTTTGGTTTTTGCTTAAGGTCATTCTTTATCCATAAAACCTGATAATATAGATCTACAGTTTGAAGTGGATTCCAAACTACTGCGAACATCCATGTACATTGTAGGATTCGAACACAGGAACTGATGAAGCGAAGGTCAGGGCGTTAACCGGTTGCCAACTCAGCCTTACCTACCCTTTCAACAAGACGGTAAATTCCACTAGGAAATATTATTTAAAAACAATCCCAAAGCTCTATAAATATGAAAAAGTGAATCGAACCCACAAACTGTTGGTCTGAAGACTAGAGAATTAAACCCTTATCTAATCGTTCGACTTGCTTCAATAGCAATTCTTGCTTTTAAATATTTAAATCGTTCCTTACACTTATTTTGTAAATTTCACTTAAATTGCTTATTTCGAAAGTTTTATTGTTCACAGCACTCAAATTGAACACTTGAATAAAAAAAAGAGAAAGAAAAAAATCAAATATAATTGCGATGAGGAGGAAAAATCCTCATGAGTCAGTATTCCCGCTCATTATCCAAGCGTACGGGAATAAAAGTTGGCGAGCCATCGGCAACCGCAAACACGCAGGCCACGGTCACTGCAGCGCATCGCCTACGGGAGGAAAGGCTCACCGCAGCCGGGCGAAGGGGTGAAAATAGCCGCCGGCTCACAGTCAGTCGTCGCGGACGAACGAGGTCGGCGGGCGATAAAGCGAACCGATAACGCTCCGCACGCAGAAGATAACAAAACTGCCGAGAGGAAAGAAAAAAAAAATAATACGAAAATAATAATAAAGGACTTTGCTTCCCCCCCAGTTCGCAGTCAGTGATGGCGCGTGGGTAAATACGGATCGCACCGTTTCGTAATTGCTTCTTGGCTTCAAAACGTCTCGGCTACTCTTTTATTTTTTTATAGTTCTTGCTTGAAAAAGGCAATCGATTCCGTTGGCGACAACTTCGTCGAGCGTTTTGAAGTACAGCGCGAAACAGATTGGATGGTGATAACTGTGACAGATAAAAGGAAGAATCAATTGGCATCGTTTCGCGAAACTTTTCTTCCATGTTATCCCATGACAGGAATCGCGCGCACCATTTCGCCAATCATTTGTAAAAGAGAGATAAATAGATACATCTGAGCATCTGTACTTAGCCAAAAGTGCCCATAAAAATAGCACCTGAATTGTTCTACGGGAAATAGAAATGAATAGGAGATTTCTGTATTTTTCTGTGGCCACCAATTATGGAACAGACAAGTTAGTGATGATTAAAAATATATACCTATAAAATTTAACATTTGAAGTGTCGCATAGAACATACTTTATCTTAGTCCAATTAAGTGAAATTACAGATTTGTAGACAGATATTGAAATCATTCATTTATTAACTTGTCACTAATTGCTGAAACTATCAAATGAATTGTTTATTTAAAGACAAAATAATGAGATAAAAAATGTTTAAATCAATTTCAACTAATGTATCTTAAGATAGGAATATATTCATTTTTACAGCCATTTAGAGAAAATATATATGTTTCATAATTATTCTTATAAAAAATAATTTAACTCTTCGACTAATTTACATAGTTAGTTCCTTAAATAGAAAGATATTCGGAGGTTGGAGGTGAAATCTCATACACAGCAATATTAAATATTTAAAATAATCAGGGGAGGGTAAATAAAGTTAAATTATGTCTTCTATCTAAAGAAAAGTATATCTAAATTCTTTCATACCTTATTCTTAGTATATATTAAAGGCGAGTTATTAAGCGTATAAAAAGTGTAGTTAATATATAATATATAAACCAATCAGAAAAAGTATGATACCATATATATATATATATATATATATATATATATATATATATATATATATATATATATATATATATATATATATATATATATATATATATATATGTATATAAGTGATTATGAAATAAAGAATAAAATAAAATAAATGATAAGCATAAATGATTAATTATATTAAGAAAGCATAATTTATGTAGCCTAAATTGTAAAAATAAAAGAGCTTAAAGACATAAAACATATGCAGCATATAAAATGAAAGCGGTGATTGATAAAAATGACAATGACTTACATTTTTATTTGGTACGTTTTTAATCAGCGAAATAATTTAGAAATTTGCGGGAAGAAAATGTAAAATTCACAAATAATAAATATATTATTCTCTCGTTCTTTACTAACCTTTGAAACGAAATATGGCTTAAACTTCACATTCGAGAATCTATTACTTCTATTGAGATCAAAATGTAGCTAGAATAATTTGGTTCTGCGAGGTCGGAAAAGAATTATTCGCTTTAGGTTCACAACAAAAAAGCTGTTGTAAAAACAGTTTTGCTGTTCCAAATGCAAACAGCTTTCTTCGGGGTTCAGCTTATAGCAAGCCTCTAGGTACATCACCTGCACGAAATTTTAATTTCGACTTAAACTTTTGTTTATGCTTAAGTTCAGAAGCTATCACGTTTGCGAGACACACAACAACAGCTTAGGTTACATAATCAGTTAAGACAAGCTCTTGACTAGTGGGATGATTATTAACTTAAGATAATCAGATATCTTTAAAAAATGTGTAGAAATGAATCTTTGGTGCTTTTAACAGTTCCACTGTTACAGTTAGTGAATGACAACGCTTCCATTAATTCTAGAAAGAAGCAATTATCACTTCTAAGGCCATTGAGTTATGGACAAAATTCGTACAATCTAGTAAAATGATTATTTATTTAGATTGTTGAGTTAATTAGAGCTCTTTAAGAGCATAAGAACACGTTGTTAATGGTTTTGCACTTTCTCTCCACAGTTCGTAAAGACATAGATATACGTGACGAAGCACCTGGTCTGTACCTTAGGATATCAGGTATTGCTCTACCACGTATCACCGTTAATGGTTTTGCACTTTCTCTCCACCAGTTCGTAAAGACGTAGATCCAGTTCGTAAAGATACGTGACGAAGCACCTGGTATGTACCTTAGGATATCAGGTATTGCTCTACCACGTATCACCGTTAATGGTTTTGCACTTTCTCTCCACCAGTTCGTAAAGACGTAGATATACGTGACGAAGCACCTGGTACCTTAGGATATCAGGTATTGCTCTACCACGTATCACCGTTGATGGTTTTGCACTTTCTCTCCAGCAGTTCGTAAAGACGTAGATATACGTGACGAAGCACCTGGTCTGTACCTTAGGATATCAGGTATTGCTCTACCACGTATCACCGTTAATGGTTTTGCACTTTCTCTCCACTAGTTCGTAAAGACGTAGATATATGTGACGAAGCACCTGGTCTGTACCTTAGGATATCAGGTATTGCTCTACCACGTATCACCGTTAATGGTTTTGCACTTTCTCTCCACCAGTTCGTAAAGACGTAGATATACGTGAGGAAGCACCTGGTCTGTACCTTAGGATATCAGGTATTGCTCTACCACGTATCACCAGTAGCAGGGGCTGGGTGGAGCCCCTCCCGTATACGAAGCTGCTACGTTTCGAGCTCGTGACCTCAGTCGGAGGCGGTACCCCTCCAGCGGTGTCTCTTTCTTTTCTTCTTCCCAGCAACTCCCACCCAAACTGGTAGAACCCTTCTTGGGTTAGGCACTGGGGACCTTTCTGGAGTATACGTATAAGTATCACCAGTATATAAAGAAAATTTTTATTCCATGCCAATCAAGATAATCATTTGACTCTACATTCTTAAGAGTAATTTAATTATGGAAAAATTTGCGAAGTCTAGTGAAATGATTACAAGTTTAGATCTAAAGGGTATACGAATAAATTTTAATGTTTTTTTATTCATCCTGTGTAACACATCTGTAAAATTACATACATCACCACTAGTGTAGGCAATTATATATTTGATTTAGCATTCTTTTGGATCACTTCCATATGGATAGAGTTCCCACAATCTAGGGTAACGATTGCTATCATTCTTAATTTGGCTGAATACTTAAAACGCGTACGGATAAATTATTAACAGTTTTGCACTTTCCCCATCGAGACATCTTGGGAAAAAAAATTGCACTTATTTCCTATTAATAAAGATAACCATCCGATTTCTCATCTTTTAATATTATTTTTAGAATTCGCGCGTAGTCTAGTCGAAATATTGAATAATTTAAGTTGTTTGAGCACTTAAAAGGTATACCAATGGGTTGTTGATGGTTTGTACTTTCCTCACCATAAGTCACAAGGAAAATTGCCATCTAAATAATAGTTTGACATCTCATATTCTTAAATTATTTAATTTTGGGCAGAACATGCGCTCTCACCAGCGAAATCATTAAGAAAAGTGTTGGATTTCTCACTCTTTAAGGACAATTGATTCTGGACAGAATTAGGGCAGTTTAGCGTTATAATTACTAATTTAGGATGATTCGATCTCTGTGTGTGCCAATAAATTTTGTGGTAGACTAAGTTTTTTTTTTTTCGCACTTATATCAAACAAATTACACAATTCATTGCTGTTTTAGATAATGATACAGAGATTTCAGTCTTCTAAGGTTATTTATTGAAAATTGTTATTATTTATTTATTGGCGTAAAGTAGTATACGAATGAGTTTTAAGCATTTTTGTATTTCCTCCGCAATGTGATATCAAGAAAATGACACTATTTCCTGCAATTGCAGATAATCTTTTGAGTTCTAGTTCTCATAGGCAATTAAATTGCGTGCAGAATTCATGCAGTCTAGTAAAATTATTAATTTTAATTGTCTAAGCATTTAAAATGAATACGAAATAATTATTACGGGTTTTGTATTTTTTCGGCCAGTACACACATCTAAAAAATTGCCCTTATTCTCTATTAAGGTATATGACTATTGAACTTCTCATTATTTTGGCCATTTAACTATGGGCAGAACTCATGCAGTCTAGTGGAATGATTACTAATTAGGTTTTTCATTGCACTTAAGGTATATACGAATGACTTTTGAACGGTTTTGCACTTACTTCTTCAATATATATCCAAGAAAATTGCATTATTTCCTACAATTCTTATTTAACTTTCCCCTTAGGGGATTTAATTGTTTTTTTTTCCAACGGCGGGCACTTGGGTGACGAACCTTATGCCACAGCAAGGCCAGAAACTGCTACTCATTTGTCGTTACCCAGCGGGTACTTGTGAACCAAGTCACGGAGCGATGCCCGCGCCATACCACCACAAACTCGTTTACAGGGTGGGCATTCATACATCATCACAGAAGAAAGGACAGAAAAACACAAAGAGAACAGTGAAAGAAAGTAACATCCATGCCCGAACCGGGATTCGAACCCGGGGCCCACAGCTCAGGAGCGCTAACCACTCAGTCATCGGTCGGCTCGTGATTTGATTGTAAATTTGCTTAGTTTCACAATGAATTATTATACATTTAAGTAAGCTGAACACTTAAAAAGTATTTTGATGGATTTTTAGTGGTTCTGTTCATTTTTCTTCGCTATTCCATCTAGAAAACTACAACTATTTTCTATAGTTTTAGATGACTTCGCCTTTTTTTCCAACCGAATGCTCACGGTATGTCTAAATAATAAAAATTGTTATTGGTTTATATAAAAAGGAAGAGTTATATACAAAATTTCAATATCTTTGAAGTATCTCTGGTTTTAAATTACTGTCAGACTTAAACTATTGTTAAAACTTAATTCAGACTAGAATAGTCTCAATCTGCTTTCCCCTTATCCCCTTAGTTAAACCTTTTAAATTATTAAGATAAATTTTTTTAAATTATTTTTAACAGAATTTAATTTTTTACGTTGTAATTAAATAGGGAAAATGTTTTTTTTACACAAACTTATAAGCCGACAAATGTAACTGTTACAACTTTAAGTATTTTTTGTATTATATACATACTGTAATATTTCGTGCTTCTTACATCTTAGTTAAGTTTAATTAAAAACCAATATGCGTATAGATATTTATAATTTGTAAACTAATTCTATGAAAGAAACTAGAAAAAAAAAGTTATATTCCTATATTTGCGTCATTTTTTTCTAAATTTCACATGACATTATTGAAACATAATTTAAAATTTAAATGAATATGGCTTGATTGGTAAAGGAAGCAGTTGAAACTTCTTTTTTTTCTACACGCGTACAGTTAATTGGCGATGAAATATGTGTGTATGAAATTTCCGATAGAATTGCCTATATATTTATATACTGTTCTATGTTATTTATTGATTCATAACTCCAATCACATCTGATAGTCAGTGGTTGACATAAGGCATTTATCCGCCACTAAAGGTTATTTCTCGCATTAATCATTCTTCATATAAATAATTCTAAGAATATTTAAATGAGTCATACTAGGTAAGAGTAAATAGGTCATGTCTATAAGTTACGATAACATACTTTAAAAAAAACCATGACCTCTTAGCAAGTAAAAAAAATTGGGTTCACTATTTGTTTCTCTGATTGCAGCAGTGAATAATTAAACGAAACCGCAAAGAAAGAATCAAATCAAAGCGACTTTTAATAAAATTATTATGAATGACATAGTAAATTGATAAAATACCACAAACGCCGCATAATTTGATAAACTTTTGCTAAACGCTGCGTACTAAATTGCGTATAATATATTGCACAACGAAAGAGATTCCATAAATGTGTTGCACCATACGAACATAAACGCAAAAGAAGAATTACTAAAAACTATACTCCCCGCCCAGACAAATGTGCATACAGAAATATAACATCCATTTCGCGTTGTTTAACAGTCATAGGGATCGAACCAGTGATCTTCTATTCGAAAGAACATTGTCCTGTATTGGCCATGGTTATACTTGATAACCGAGGGTACAGACCAAGTGTTCCGTCCCGTATGTCCACTAGTCACAGTGACACTTACACTTCAGCGCATACAACAAAATGGCCGCAGTGACATACAGGGTGAATATGTCGCTTATGTGTATAGATGGTACTAAGTTCGATACTCGAAACCACTATGATGAAAAGGTCTGTGTTTTCATAGAAATTTTGAAAATTTCATTGCTCTTCCGATGTTGTGACTATAATAGCAGCGTTTCCAATCAATCCATGACTTCATTACTTGACAAGGGATTAGAAATAAAAAAGATTTTGGGCGACAGAAACCGGCAACTGGATAAACATCACCAGGCAAAAAATGGGTTTTTAAAGAGCACAGAACAACGTGACTTTGGCAAGAAGGAATGACAAAGAGGCTTGCAACGGTGGAATAACCGGCAATTTTCCGAGGGATAATGTAAATCACACGCGAAAAACATTTGGGTCTCGAATAGGATGTGCGCATGCGGATGTCTAAAATGAATCAAAACAAATGTCTTTTTTTTTCCCGAATTGGCGAAGTCGGACAGAAAGAAATATGGCGAGAGAAAAAAAATAACAGCCACACACAAGTTGCATTCGGCAGCGAGAGAAAAACCGCAAATGCGGGCGAGGTGGTTGACGCAACCGATTCTTTTTTTTTTTATTATTATTATTCTCCCCCCTCACTCTCTGCACGGGGTCAAGTCTTTGTGTGAAGAAGAATGACGGAGACAGGCATCGCTTGCAAATAACTCCGTCTGCCGCCTACCGCGACCACGAGGGTGGGACAGCGGCACGTGAACTGCATACACACGCTAGAATAGAAACTTCCGTGCGCAGGAAGCGAGGAGGCTCGGACTCCGCTCCAATTGAGCTCCCCCTGGAACTTATTTTGGAAGTAATTTATGCCCCTCACTTACACTTTACGACAATATTTCTCCATAATTCTCGTTTTGAACGTCCATTTACAATAAAAACTTAAATGAGTATTTTCTGTTTCGATAATTTCAACTCTACAATCATTGGTTATGTCATAAAATAAGAGTTGTGGTTCAATTTGATTTTTAAGAGTCCCCGGTATCAAAACAGCACTAAGTCGGAACTACAATCTACACTTAGTATTTTTTCGTCACTGTTTTCCATACGATTTTCACAATTCCGCTAGGAACAACGTACTTCGAATTATTATTTTTTTGTCCCAACAACTTTCCACATTATAATTCCATGTGATTTAGTTTTTTTTATAGTTTAATGTATTTTATCCGATTCTTAACGGAAAGACATTTATTACCTAGAAAAGAAAAATAGCAATGTTCCTCTTTAAGGAAACAAAAAAATAAAAAAGAAAAAAAAAAAAGAAATACAATGTCACTTTATAGTAAATTAAAAAATTCTCAATTTTTATACAATATTTAAGATGAGTATTACAATACCTCATACTTTGTGAATTAGAAGTGAAAGTTAAAGTGCTTATAAAATCACCCTTCTGCTACTTTATCAGTTTTTTCTTATATGAATTGTCGATTTTTAATTAAATTAATCAATTTTTCTTATATGGCTTATCGAGAATTCGCAGATAAACCAAGTCGTATCTTTGTCATTGTTTATAAGCTTAATCTTTTCTAAATACAGACATAGATACATCAATTTCATGCACAGTTAAACAATGAAAATTATTGACAGATGTTTAACTGTCCCTATCGCAGGAAACTAGGGATTAGCGATAAGAAAATCAAAAAATTATTCAGACGATAATAGCGGTATGAATGAACAGGTGGTATATTAAAAAAAGGGTTGTTCGAAGTTCCTGCGTGCAGGTGTTCACAGTTAAATAAATATACAATGTCTCTCAACTTAAGAGCTCATTTAGGATTAATGATAAAATTATACTTTTTTCAGAGGAAAGTCCTAAGACCACCCTCTGTAGAATAATGAGATGAGTGCTTGCGAGTTTTCTAGTTTTTTATCTTCCGACATACTAGTAAGACTGTCTATGAAAAATTTCTCCGGAAAGCAATTTTGGCAGATGCACAAATGTCATAAATGTATTCTTCTATTCGGCTATGTATAGCCATTAATATTACCATGATAACATCTATACATTATTCGGCTGTTCGAATAAGTGAAATGGGCACAATGATTGACCAATCAGAAAGGTTATCGGTGACGCTTTAATTGAATACCGCAGGTGAATATTAACAATGGGAACCTTTCCAGGAATCCCAAGGACATAAGAAGAACGAAAGGGGAACAAATGTCATCAAAATATAAAAGTATATTAACTTTTAAAATTTTATAACATCTTTACTTTAGTTAAATAATAAACCAAGAAACATTTCAAAGAAAACTTGACTCCGCCCATTGGATAGCCAAGCCGTTGTAACATACGCCAATTACAACCTTCCGGAAGGTCTTTTCGCAGACGGTACGCCATAAGTACGTGTCACAAAGGAGAAAACCTTGAAAGCTCCTGACACACAAACAAATTAGTGTACACAAATTAGTAACGCAACATTCATCTCACCTTGTCCAGTAGAACTGAACCCATGACAGAAGACCCACAGTTAGCTCATTTTTTTGCGCTCCCGTTCTATAAACAATTACAATAGAATCACTTACAAATAAAAGGATAGTGATGCCAAAAGTGCGCCAAATGAACGCGAAACGAGCGTGGAAAGTGATTACATTGCCTTTTACACGAACCCGCCTCCGTACGGCAGTCGGTGTGTAATGCTATTGACACAGTCATTTTTTAAATGACTTTCGTGGAGACGATTGCGGAATTCTGAAGACAAATAAACGGTAACGATTATTGACAGAGCGTGGAGGCAGGTTCACTTCCTTATCAGCGGGTGCAGCTGCAGTCAGCAGCGAGCTTCCTCCCCGCAGGAAAAACGCCGAGGAAGTACCTAGAAGTCAGCCGGAACTGAGAAGAGAAACTTGGTGAAAGCTCCCATGTGACACACTCTAATCTCAGACGCCTCACTTTTAGCTTTTCGTTTTTTAATCATTTATTCATGAAAGATTTTAAAGATAAATTACTCACCACTCCTGTTTATTTTTATTTAATTAAAAGAAGTTTGAATCTGCCAGTTATTTTGACAGTTAAAGAAAAATTTAGTAATGTGTTTCCAAGTACACTCTGCCTACGGAGCTTCGTTCGAGTTGTTTATCGCTGAATAGTCATTCTTTAAATTCACTCGATGAAGACATCCAAGCGGCCACCTAACGATTGCAAAGAACCACACCCGAGGTTGGAGTTTAGCTCATCAGCTGTTGAAGAAAAGGGCAAATGAATGGTCAGTCAGCGGTCATTTTTCAAACGGAAAAAAATTGGAGAACGGTTTCTGAAAATTGATCAACGTGGGAATCGAATCTGCAGGTTTTGAACTGTAAGTCAGAGCTATAACTATTCAGCTTCCAACTCGATCAACAGGCTAGACAGCTCAGTTACCACAATCAATATACGAAAAAAAAATTTTACTTTACAATTCTTATGAATAATTAAATGGGCAAATTATAATTTTTTTAACTAATTCTAACTGAAGAGGTCTAAAATTATACTATTTTTTTTATTAAATATCAGTTTATATTTTATTTTAATACAGTACCAATAAAAACTCATTAAAACGAAAAATTAAATAATAACAATTTTAAATATCGCTTTATTTTTGGACATTGAATCTGGTTGGAATTGTGAAGAAAGTATTATATCATTGGCTTATAATCCTATTTTATTCGGACAAGTTTTTATTATGCAATTAAATTGTCATTCTAATTGGAAAAGAGCCAATTTTAATTTAACACAAATGAACCAATTATAAATTTGCATGATTTCTAAATTTACACAACAATGATGCATTTATTATTTGACATTCAATTAATTTCCCGTGAAAAGTCAAGAGATTTTTGAGTTCTGCTCAAAAATGTATGAAAATAAATTACATCATTTTTTTTGAAAAAGAATGACTGTATTTTAAATATCAGAATTTTATGACTTACGGTCAATACTTTTTAAAGTCACTGAATCGGCAGCCGATCACTCAGGCTTGAATTCAACAGTTCTCTGGTTCGATCCCCAATTCTATCAAGAATGTTTGTAGTGGTTCAGAATCCACTTTAATAGGTAAGTTCTGGTTTAATTGGGTCTTGCGCGTAAAAATGACCGTTCATAAATCCAAACAAAAAAAAAATGATCAGACCGCATTTTTAACTTTCTTAAATATTATTTCTTTTCAAAAAGTTTATTTTGCTTGAATAAATCAATATGATACTTTACAAAATAAGAATGCTGCATGGTAATTTAATGGTCAGGCTTTAGTTCGGCAGTTAACGAATTCAATTCCCAATCTCGGGGGTGAATCATGATGCTAATGTTGAAACATAAACAATATTAATTGGATGTTTTATATTAAGATGAGGAATGTGGCTTTTAAGATAAGGTTGGCGTAGAGTTATGCGGCACAGTAAATTTACTCTGAAAAATCTCCTTTTATGCATGCATGGGTCTCATACTGTATTTAAAATATTTAAATAATTCACATGCATACAAGAATAAATATTATATAAATTAAAACAATTGAACCAGTTGAGTTAAAATCACTTCATCTTAGATATAATTTAGAAAACAACATTTAATTTAAGGATTCAATTGTAAATTAATTCCACAATACGGCACAATTGGTACGTAAAGTTACAGCGCTATACAAAAGCATCTACGCAACCAAAAAAAATATGATTAAAAACCTTTCAATATATTATTCGCATAGTAATATTTAATAAAATTCGTATGCCAAAAATACAGATAACAGTATATTTAACTAAAATGAATTGAAATAAAGAGGATAAATTATACACACTAACAAATATTCTCTCTATATATTAAAAATATATTAATATTATAAATTTTCTTTTTCAATTAAATTTACTAACAAGAAAAATATTTTTTACGGTGACGTTCTAAAAATAGCTATAAAATGCATAGTTAAATTTTTGTTTTTCTTTGTTGACTATTTTTATAATATTAATTTGTAACAAGTAGCACAATAAAAGGAAATATTTCAATAAAATATAATTATTAAAATGCAATAAATTTTACTGAAAATAATAAATTTCCTTACCAGTCATATATCGCCGATACGAAAAAACATTCTCTGAAAACACAATTTTGGATGCCAAAACACGGCAGATTTTGCCGTACAAAATACTCTGTCAAAATATCTTAATCACTTTTCCAAGTTTTTAAGAGAAATCCAAGAAACGGGAGAAAAAACAAGAAAAGAAAATTTTTATCCGTCCAACGGACACGATCGAAAACGGGACTCGTTCCGAAAATCTCCGCGGAAAGTCCCGCTTCCAGACTACGTCTCACGAAATATCTCGACCGGCTCTGCCTAAAAATTACAACCTCTCACTGGCGCGGCTCGTTGCCGACTGTGACGGTAGGGTTACCGCGAATCGACATTATTGCTCGTTCCGCCTGGTCGCCAAAAGCGGGTCGCGGTGGCGGGTTTCGAAATGACGCCAAGGGAATCTCCGATGGAAACGAAACCCGTTGCGAAACAACTGATGCGGATGATGGTGGTCGAGTGGTTTTAATGACGTCAGTTTTGATCGTCGAGAGAGACGCGGTGCGTTTTTTTTTTTTTATTCTTCTTTTTCTCTCGCCACGACTGCTCTCGCTCTGTCTGAGAGCGCGCGATAAATCACACAAGGTATGCGAAAATGAATGATATTTCCGATGAGGATTTGAGTTTTGTGCATAAAAGATTGATAATGTCGTGTTTTCTGAAATCATATCCATGAGACTAATTTATCTGCGATCATAAAACAGAAAATTATTATTTTAAAATGATTCAATAAAAAAAATGTGATTTATTCGTTGTTTCAAACTCCGATCATGGAGTCAAATATTATTTGCATTTCAAGCTATAAAGTTTTACTCTTTACTAATGGGTTTAGATCACTTGATAATTCAGACCGAGCTTCCATTTTAAAACTTATACTTACAGATGAACATCTATTGAAACTAGAACATCCTTTTTTGTTAACAAATTTTTAAGATAAGAATTAAATTACGAGAAAAGGAACAAGTATTGAATATTTGAATATTCTCTTTAGTACGAATTTTTACAATATGATTTAGAATACGAACAAAAAAGTACATTGAACATTTGAATATTCTCTTTACTAACGAATTTAATTATATTAATATTATGAAAATTTTATAATAGATTTTTGAAAATATTGAAATCGGGACTTATTTCATTTCTGTGTTCTAATGCATTTCCGGTAGGAGAGGTAATAGGAAAATGGAAAACCTATTCGCAGCAGTTGACGGAACAATACTTATTCAAAAATAAAAAAAACACAATACCGCATTTTTAAAAAAGTAAACATAGGAAAATGTAGGGAAAAGGGAAATGTGACACTGTATTTATTTCTGTGCACTCAGTAATTACATATAGAGGATAATTTTAAAAGGGAAAAATATCCCTCGACTGCTTTCTTGAAAAAGCATTGATTTCCGTAACGATCTGTATCATAGAATAAACAACTTTACAGGGATCTCATTTAAGAGTTAATTACGTTTTATATTAATTACAAATACACTTTCATGAAAATTTTATAATGGTTTGATTCGTTTCATTTTTTGCAGGCCTTTTTTTTTTACATGTTTTACAAATAATAATTGCTTTCAGGTTTTCCTAGAAATTGTATTTTCTATCTGTATTTTAGAGTAACACAAATAATTTCTGATAACAAATAAAATATATTATCTCAATATCAAAATCATCATTTTTTAATTTCATAAAGTTATTTTGAATTCCGATAAATCTGCTGATTCTGGTTGATTCCAATAAATCCGAGATAGATGCAGGTGTGATTTATTATGTCTTATAATCATTTAAAATAAAAGGGATTCTCATTTTCAGTTTTGACTCTTTTGACACATAAGATACACAAACTTTTATGCAGGCAACAAATGAATTCTGAACGTATTGTAAATTCATTCACATGGTCAATGCATTATCATATGTATGTAGATTCTGAGCTCCAGAGTGGCTCAGGAGCTTCATGCCGCTTCCCGTAAACTCAGCAAAGTGAAGCATCATTTGCCGCGGGCAGTGGTTGGGAGGGTGACCGCGGAGTATTCTCCTTCACTGGGTTGCTGGAATTCCGTGGGTTGGGGACGTGTCCACGTTAATATGTGACGTCCAAAGTCCTTCCGCTGGTGTGGCGTGGATGTGGAGAGGAGTGTGCCAGCTCAGGTGTGGCCTCGTCACCTGACCGTGGTTCAAAATTACGAGGCACCTTAAAAAGAGCAAAGTCGTACTTTCACCTTCGTGGTGCTCTGATCCAAGTGAAGGATGCTTTCTATTGACTTAATTCGCACTGCTGGAGGCATAGCCTCCAGCAGTGCGAATTAATTTGTTGTCCAGAGTTGTCCAGAATTGTAACAGAGTTGGATTGTCCAAGCGTCATAAGCAACACACACATGTAGATTCTAAAATAACTCTTTTTTAACAACAACGGCGGGTATTTGGGTGATGAACCCTTAGCCACAACCTGTCCGGAAACTACTACTCATTTGTCGTGACCCAGTTGGCACCTGTGTGCACCAAGTCACGAAGGCGAATAGCATTACGCACACGCCATACCGACACAAACCAGTTTATAAGGTGGGCCACATTCATTCATCATCTCAGAAGAAAGGATAGAGAAACACAGGGAGAAAGTAGCATCCCTGCCCGAACCGAGATTCGAACCCGGTATTCACAACTCAGGAGTCAGGAACGCTAACCATTCAGCCATCGGTCGGCGACTCAAAAATAACTGAGAATTCGTATGCTTGCTGTACGTACGCTAACTGAGAATTCGTACGCCGTGGCCTGGTTGGTTAGAGCATCGTTTTCATCATAGGAAGGTACTAAGTTCGAATCCCGATTTCACATGAGAGCCATTGTATTCACTTAAGGACGATGCAAGTTCAATAGGATGTTCAATAGGTCGTGATCGTGATGTCCTCTAAGTTACATGATTACTCCGGGGGTAACAGTATTGTGGAGGCTTCTGTTTGGTCCCTGCTTCTAAATGACAATAACTCCCAACCAGCTGCTTCCACCATAATGATAGAGTTCAACTTTGTGTTTGGTACAGGGTCAACAAAACAACAGTGACTACTTCTTCTTAATCTAGAAATCTAGAAATTAAACAGTTAAACAATCTTAGAATTTATAAGAAGTATTAAGCATCAAAATGTGGCAGTGTTTTTATAGACATTCTGTATATGCGTGATTACACGAATATATTAGGTCTAACGGAAAGATCTGTAGGTTTTTAGAGTAAAACAAAAGAATAAATTTTTCGTACCTTGAATAAACTTTTTTGAATAATATAATTGGAATCATAATTTATGATTTCTTGCCAGCGTAGTGGCAATTCGTACATCCCATTTTTAAAAAAATGTCTAGAGGCCAAAAATTGAACCAGTGCTTGTTTGATAACTTCTTCGTTCTTGAAACTTTTGCCTTGCAAAAATTTTGCAAGGACAGAACAAGTGATACTTGAAGAGTGATAAGTCCGGCGAATATGATGGTTGGATAGAATTTCACAGCCTAGGTTTGCAATATTTTGACGAACTCTTTTTTTAGACTGCTCTTTCTTGGAATATCGCCAGCTCTTTTTCTTGGACTGTTCCCTTTAAATTATCCTATTACTAACAATACCCTTCCATCTGCTAACCGCTGCCACGCTGACATACAAAATCTCGCATTACAAACCCATCAGGAAAAGACCAAGGGGTCGGCTCAAACTCAGATGGTGGGATGCGGTAGATAAGGATCTTAGCATTTTAAAAGTGAAGAACTGGAGGTCTGTCGCCAAGCAAAGGCCGGCGTGGAAAAGTGTTCTAAGGAAGGCCTTGGCCCACCTGGGCTTGTCGAGTCAATAGAAGAAGAAGAACAATACCTTCCCGAATTGAACTTTTCGTTCAATTTTTAATGGTCATAATTTATTGGTTTTTATATGTATCACCATATACACAACATTTTATAATTCGAAGTCAAATTTGTTTTTGAGTTGAAAAGGCCTTGATTTTCATCTCAATATACCCTCTTCCAAACGATGTTTTCGTAGGTAATCCACATTTCAACTCCAGTTATCATCCGGTTAATGAGCGACTCGATTTTGTTCCGAACAAGCAGAGGTAGGCATATCATGCTTTATCATCAAAATTCTTCTGGCTTAATTGATATGACATACACTTTAGATTTTTCAACACTAATCCTATATTCCGAATATGGTCCGAAACAATTTGTTGAGCTGAACTAAGCTTTCGGCGATCTCCGATGTTGTCAGAAAAATCTTTCTCTAGCATGATTTTAACAACATCGTCATCGATCAGCGGACAGAACTTTCCAGTAGATCTAATATTTGGAACCCTGCTAGATATTTTTGACATGTGCCCCTTCTCTGTATGTCTTTGGATACGAACAAAAAGAGAGCATGATTTTCCTTTCAACAATAATAAAAAATTTTATTTTTCAAATTACTTGAGTTATCTGCAAAACACCTAGTTTACTTGCACTTTACCTTTTAGGCATTCATAAATAGGAGACTTTTACTTAAATTAACATAATAATACTTATTTTTTGATATCAAAAGAATCAAGTTAATACAGTCAACACTCAATAAATCAATTGACAGAATCAATAATCAGTCAGTTAAAAACTATAATCCCAAAAACGAAACGGATTAAAATGAAATTAATATATTGTTTCGTTTTTTAATATCTAAAAATGAACCTATTATCTTCGAATGATACAAAAATTAGTGGATAGAATTAGCTTTTCAACAATCACCCTTTTAAGCTTTAGTGATGTGGAAGCTAGGAATGCATACATCATCTAAGTAAAAGTGGGAAAATACTTGGTTCCACATATTAAGAAAGCAAATCAGTTAATCCGCTGATGTTATTAGGTAATGTGCATATTAAAGATTTTCAAACTTTAACGATAGCACATATAAATACGTATTACTTATTTATAAATATTTTCAACTAACACGAAATAGCTGCCTTTTTTTAATAAAAGGTGTACTTTAGTAGTTCAGTTCCAGTTTATTACATAAGCAGGTAAAAGTATTACCAAAAACATTATATAAAACTAAGTGTTGCTTTTCTACGTAGTTAAAAGATAAGAGTGCAGTGATAATATATTTTTTAAATGTTACTTGAAATTATGAATATTCTACGCAAAAAAGTTGATTTTATTATAATAGTATCGTATCTTACTTTAAGAGCTTACTAGTTTTTCAGAAATGTTGGTATGTGATTCATAATTAAAAGAATAAAGTAAAATTCGATGAAATGTTGCTATAAAAGCTTGCTATCGCTAATACAAAACATCGTCATAAGCAGTTAAATTAATGATGGAAGTTTGCAAGGACAAATGAATCTACAATTTTTAAAGGTCCTTGGTTCAGACATCGGCTTTTCATCTGGAAGGGCTGGATTCGATTCTGAATGACACCAAAGAACCACAGAGCTACTATGGGTGTAATATATGATCTCGAAAAATTTCCTCCCCCTCAAAGTCAAAATTGAAGAAGTGTTTTCTCTGGTGGTACCATCTATCGGCGGAGACTTAGAGCAAAGACTTACTTTCACCATCGTGGTGCTCTGATTAAACGAAAGACCCACCCTTCTAACTTAATTTCGTATAGTCATTGGCTAGCGAGCGTGGCTTGTCCAAGTGTCGTAAGCAGCAACAAAAACAACAATTGTTAAAGGACAGGAATTCAAAAGAGAACGTTTGCTTGAAGAACTGGCTTAAAAGATGGTCTATCAAAAAGTATTGCATATAATATGCAGAGAATGAGAAATATTGGGTGTTTCGAAATGTTTGTTGATCGCGCTATCTCCTCATACGACATTCGCCGATTTTCTTGCTATGTTGCCCAAACAGTGTTAACATTTCGATTTATAAAAACAATATCTGTTCAGTTAGTTCTGCAGACAAATATCTTCTTCTTTTTAAAGTACTATGTCAACTAATTTTTCGACTCATTAAAATATTTGTCCTTGTATGCTGTTTTCATTAACTTCCCTGTTTCTGAAGTTGATTTGTCCAAACGATATCGAAATTTGTAAACTACGACGTAATTCATTCTTCTTCTCGTAATTCAACCCATTTCTGTAAATAAAATGAAAACAATGCCTTAAGCGAGAAAGAAACTAGGAAAGTAAAATAATCTGCTTCGTTTGGAATATTTGCAAATGAAGTTCGTTTACTGTAAGTTTACGGCTGCCCCTATTTCTTTTGACTTAAAAGCACATCCAATTGTCTCATAATTTTGATCTGCGCTCAAATGAAAAAGTCAACATTGATACTGTAACCTCTTCTCGATAGCTCGTGGTAAAAGTTAATGATCAAGATTCCTTTTACGTGCATCGGTCGCTATTAGTGAATACGATCAGGTATTAAACTCATTACCTCTCGGTCACGAGAACGACACTTTTCCCAACCATGCGAAATTAAAGATTCTTAAAAGTTTAAGAAGATGGTCTTCATTTTTATACTTTCATGGCATTGACGTTACGTTAAGAAATATCTCTCAATTTTTATGGATTGCCCATTTATACATGAGAAGTGCTACCAGTCAACAAAATCTTAATATTAAATGAAAGAACTTTTCCACGGCGAAATCCAGGCAACATTCACTGAAGTTTTGCTTTGGAGCAAATGCACCTGTAAGTGACTAGTGACCGAGGGAAATGAATGCCGAAACACGAATGTTGCTTGAATGGCAGGAAACCCGAAGCGGCTTCCATTCCCTTTTCCCCTTGATGTCGGAGGCAGAAAGGAGGGAACTCGACCGAAT
The DNA here is from genome assembly GCA_037975125.1 of Latrodectus hesperus. Taxonomy (NCBI): domain Eukaryota; kingdom Metazoa; phylum Arthropoda; class Arachnida; order Araneae; family Theridiidae; genus Latrodectus; species Latrodectus hesperus. The sequence goes on along the minus strand of CM075853.1, from coordinate 118,760,273 downwards.
CTCGATGTTTTCACTGTTATTACCGTTATTACGAAAAACGCCGACTCCCACAAACGCCGACCGTCATTCTCTCTCTCTCTCAAAGGAGGTAGAACAAAAGGGCAGACGGAGATAGAAGGGGGGAGGGAGAGTCGGTCTGTGACTCCTCGGAGAGTCATTAAGCCTGGCGATTTCCCCCGGGGGCGCAACCCTCCCTCTTCCCCACGCAAGCACAATATTTTCTGTTGCACGGGTGGCTTATTGAAGTCGCGAATAAGCCCGCAGAAATAACTTTTCCGATTTGGTTTTATTGAGCCAAAAAGTACGGCGAATTCATCTTGCCACAAAATTACTATTTTGTTTTTCGTTCCCATTAATGCCCTGTCTGAAAATAGTCCTAAAATTGCTGTCAGAAAGGAGAAAAATTTTTTTTAAATAATACCTTCATTGGCATTTTACAGTGAAATGTAATTTTGAATATTTGATACCATATTTTGTACACTTTAGCAGTCAAAACTTATAGAAAGAATTGTGTCTGAAAACAAATTTTATATATTTATGTATGTTTCTGTAATGTACTAAATGGCCTGTATATATGCGTTATAGTCAGTTTATATCATCTGCTTCACCTGTATTAAACTGGATTTTTATAACCAAGGTTACTTGGAGTTTTTAGAAAAACATCTTATTTTATAATTTTTATTTACTCAGTGCCATTTCCCATAATGGAAAACCTCTAAATATTTTGTTGATAATATTTTTTTCCGATAATTTTATAACTTCTAATACTGAAATACAACACTGTAATTTTGCTTTCGAAATTCGTGGCACTTCTGTCACAACCAAACGTTTTACGGGTGGAGCAATATCTGATAACCTATGGTACAGACTAGTTGCTCCCCTCCTGAATGATTTTGCCTTTTGAGACTTCTTGAAGAGGGGGCTTGAAATCATGGGTCCTTAGAAAGTAAAACTGGAAAATTTCAAGATTCCATTCGAAACATTCATCTCCCATTGTTCAACAGTAACTGGAATTGAACCAATGAACTTCTTTTCTGAAGAGTGCAAATTTATCATTAGAAAACTATCTTTTAAATTTATTTGAAAAGTTATATATGTGACTAATTTGTTTCCCTTAGAATTTTTACTGTAATGACAATGATGATTTCAACTTGCAGAGGTGTCTTTATATCATCTGTGACTTAACAAAGTATCTTCCAGTCATCTATGGCACCATCAAAATATCACTGAATATTCATGAAATTATAAAAATATTCATAAAAATGGATCTTTAGACTATTATACGTTTATATCCAATAGCAGCTAATGAACTAGATTACTGAATTGCTTTCACACGCGTTTACGGTGGTAAGAATCTCTCTCATCTTCGACAGAAATACAAGATTCCTCTGGAAAATCATTGTTCTTTACTGAAATACCACACTGAGTCATTATTAAGAAACAGACTCTAAGCATTGATAAGTAGAATTTTCAGTATTACGAACGACTACTTCATTATATACAGTAATCAAAATGCGTCGTATACATGCATTTTATCATTTTTATGTATATTTTATATTCTGTCTGGTTAATTTGGGTGTTCATTCTGTCTATCTCAAGATAGTGAGTTCGAATCCTGACCCAATCAAAGATGCGTCATTTTCGCTAATGGTGACTGGGACACGTTAAGTATTTCGTGGTCGAGATGTCCTTTATGTGAAATGATACCTCTGGGGTGGTAGGTCATGTATTGGGGTCTTCTGTTTGTTTCCTGCTTCTAAGTTACGAAGACCCTCTTTTGAGGCTGCGATGGCTTATCCATTCAGTGTCTCACTATATAAAGTGCCATTATTTCCGGCCTTTGTAGTGCTGAAAGATGGAGATTCTAGTAACCAGACATTACATAACAATAGATACAATTTATAATATAGTACTCGTTTTCATTTTTCTTCATATTCTCTAACGAATTGTTTTGCAATTTTTTTTCTTTCTAGTTAGCATATAATTGAATTATAATATCAATCTGTCTTTTAATAAATATTTTAGTCACCTTTTTCCACCATATATCTTTCACAGACTAAATTATTTATTGAATTAATTTTATAATCAAGGCTGTTTTGATTTTACACTAAAATGTTATTTCTACAAAATTTCCCGTACAGTTAAAATTTGATATCATTTTTTATAATATTAGGGAAATTGTGTGTGTTAATGTTTCATGATATGATATTGTTTTTTGAACATCGGTAATTTTTTAAGTATGTAAGCAAACTCTCCTGAAATGTAGTTTCGCAGTTTTGTTACACAATATTTGTTGTAACTGCGTTTCCGTCAGATGTACTTATATGAGGAACCCATACAGGTTATCTTAATACGCAGATCAGATACTATCTTGCATGTGTCTATGTCAGATGTAATCTTGTATGGCTTAGACAGCATTAATACAGACGATGAAGACATTGAAGATTCTATATGTGGAAAGTTCAACACCACCTTGATGATATCCTAGATCTCAGGCCAAATCGGAAGAAGTTTGGACATCGTTGGACATTTGCCAAATTGTAAATCGCATAAAATGGATGGCGATGGTAACTAGTGCCGTGAATGTCCTCTTGTTTCTTCGATTTTCTGGCACATTTCCTTTTATGCCTTCCTAAGCCATTTTAGGAGCTGATTGTTCTTCTTCGCCAAATTGTTGCCAATGCTCGGAGGAAAGTACTGAAATCTGTTCGATTAACCCGCTTTTCTGAGACATGGACGCAATTATTTTAGAAATTGGGCAACCGTTCTCAGCGCCGATGATTACGGAAAGAAGAGCAAAGAGCTAAAAATAATATGTAAAATAAGAGTGAAAAAAAATTGGGAGAATATAATAAAAAATGTTTAAGTGCAATAATGAATCAAATATCCTATTCTTAAATTTTTTTTTAATCCCTTTGTGAAAACATAATTTTGAATGTCTCGCGCATATTTCTTTCAATAATATTTTTTTACATTTGATAATTCGTCCCAATATTTAAATATTAATGAATAAAAAGCTGTTTAATAATTAAATATAATGTTTACATAATATAAATTGTTATAAATGAATAAAAAAAACTGCTATTAAATTCTTTAGTATAACAGATGAAACATTTCTTTGCATATTTTGATACATATAGATGGATTTTGATATCTGTTGATTATATATATATATATATATGAAAAATAGATATATAATTCTTCATTTCATTTTCTTTGTCTTCTATATTCTGTACAATGAATACCAAACTAGTGTCTATATATAGCTTATATATGTAATATAAAAACTTGTGAATCATTTGGAATTATGTAGAATATAGTGTCATTATGTTTAATTATAGAATTAATGCAAATCTAATTAAATAATATTAATCTTTGATTAATATTATTTATAATCAATCCACCCTCCCCTACAGTCAGGATGACTGTTACTTTAACATGGTGGAGGGGTGTTCTTGTGTGGAATGGGTGAAGATCGTCGGGAGTTTTTCTCCTGATAGGATCTTCCTAATCATGAAGGTCATTCCATTATGCCCAGCTTTTACAGTCAGGTGCCCAGGGCTAAGTGAGTGTTCTCCCTATGGCGCCCCAGGCCTTCTGGTCGATTGAAGCTTCGCCCTTACCTTCATGCCGCTCTGATAAATGGATAACAGGTCTCCATTTTCTAAAACTAAGTCTTTTGTTTGGTTTTTAGATCAGAGGCTTAAAATGCGCGTATCAAATAGAGACACAATTACATGATGTCTGGATTTTGATTGGGAGTTTTGCTTTAACATAATAGTTATCTAAATGGATTGCGATAGGGGACAAGACAAGGCTGGGCATTTTAGATCTTCTCGTCGGACTTTCTTCTGATCGTACTGTCCATTTGACGGGGAGGAGCATGGAGTTGACGGAAAAGAAAAGGGCCGACCACCTGGCCAGAACTACTGCTGTGCCTTCTTTGTGGGGGTCTCACATATATCACAACCGACATGGAAGGATTCCTCCCAATCACCTGTGGTACTTTGGAAGAAGCCCAGGCGGTCTTTTCGGCGTTCGCCTAAAAAATATCAAATGACTTTTTCGCGTTTTATGAGTAGCCATGTCAGAGCACTTTATTTCCCGCAGGAACAGAAGATCTTACTGAGTTTCATTGGTGTGGGGTTGACAAGGTGACCTTTGGCCATATTTTAGTTTGCTTGGTTTTAAAACAGAAGTCCGTCCTCCAGGATCATCTTTTGTTTTTAGATTTTTTTGTATATTTTTGGCTTTTAAGAGATTGTCTAGCTTTGCTAGGCAATCTGGCATCGGTAACAACAACATAATCTAACCGCACAAAGCTTCTGTAAGGATATTTAAACATAGATAACTTATTGAAAGGATTAAAAGTAAACGGATCAAACATAAATGATTTGACAGAAAGGTTCCTTATATGTTGCAGAATCGAAAGGATCTTCAACAGATAGTTGATCTTATTAACATATCACACTACTAGGAAACACATAATGTAAACATATAGAATACATGTGAACATGAGGAAACATAATTCAAAACAATTATAGTTGGAAAATAAAAACGCACAACACTTACTTTCCTTCTTTGTACAGGGAAAAAATAAATTCCGAGATTTTTTTGTTAACTCTATCTATTTAAATCTGCAAACTATAAGAATTTTATAATTGAATACATATAATATTATTATACATAATAATTATAAATCTTTTATTATTTTACATTAATACAAGTATATTCCTCTTTTTTTTCAAATTTTGCGCTTCCGATTTCCAACGATATACAGCCTAACGAGAAATCACTAGTATTTAGTTCTGAAGCATGCTTGGTACTGAGTTTTATTACTCATTGAAGGGATAAAAGGCTGAGTCTTGGCTCTTCCAAGGATCGAACCCCGCACCTATGGCTTGGGAGTGAAGCGCAAACACTACACCACTAAGTATATAAAACACCTTGACAGTTTTACATAGCTCATTTCCCTTTTAGGTGCCATTTTAAGTTTTTTCCCCACACAGAACGTCCTGCTAGTAGGATATTTCACCTTTCAGCACAACAAGCGGTGGAAATTATGCATTTTATAGAGTAGAGACCCCAGTGGATGTGCCCTCGTAGACTCGAAAGGGAGTCCTTGTAATTTAGAAGCAAGGACCAAGCAGAAAATGCAGGTTGGCAAGCCAATCCCAGTAATATCATTTCTCCTCGAGGACAATGCAACAACGACCTGTTTAGCATGCCACAGCTGCCATTAGAGAACACTACGGATCTTCGATTGGTACGGTATTCGAATCATTATCTACCGATAACAAGAACAAACGTAACGTCCTAATCAACCTAGCAACCGCGATCTCATATATCAATGTGTAATTTTAGAGAGTTAGCCAAAAATTAAATAATGGAGCTATTTTAATTTTTACGTTTACTACACATTTAAAATTGAAAAATTTTGCATATTTATACATATGCAACATTATTATAATATATATATGTATATGTATATATATATATACATACATACATACATACATATATATATATATATATATATATATATATATATATATATATATATATATATATATATATATATATATATATATATATATATATATATATATATATATATATATATATATACAGGGAAGCCAGTCTCTCTCCTGCAACCATAGGAATGATACGTATATCCATATGACTCTCATGTTTACCCTATTCCATTTAACTTTATATGTTTAGATGTAATTTTGTTTTATTTGTAGTATATGTATCTGCGCTGTGCTCAAATTGTACCCTAAATTGTAATAAATTATTTTGAGCTATTTAAGGAACTCATTTCTTTGTTCCTATTAAACCAGATAAGTGCTATATATATATATATATATATATATATATATATATATATATATATATATATATATATATATATATATATATATATATATATATATATATATATATATATCAGTACAAGCACATTTTATTTCATTTAATTACTTTATTTTAATCCAGGTTTTGTTCAGTTGTGTTTTTTTTAAGTATTTATTATACCCTTACGTTTAATGTTTATTTAATAAATTGTTGCCTCCCACGCATTTAATATATACAATTATTTAACATTTATTTCTTTTGTAAGGTTTAAGATTTTATCGGTATTAAATATTTTCCGATTTTTTTCAAGCATTGATTATAAGCATAGTCTCATTTTTCTTTAGCTCGTTTCAAATTAGATAAATTTTCTATGCTTAGAATTAAGTCTTTTATTACATATACGACGAAACGTTACTGAAATTTAATTCTTTTCAGTTTTATTTATTCAATAATATAAAATTTTAAAAATTAAACTTAGAAGCTTTGCATGAATAAAAATTAAATTTTTAATTTCATTTATTTAATTAAAAAATTGAGTTAATTGATTTAAAACAATATGAAGTTAAAATTTACGGTAAAAATGGATAAAAATAACTTATTAAATATGAAAAAGTGAATAATTCAAGTAACAAAATTGACATTTTTAACTTTATTCAATAATATATATAAATAATTAAGCTAGTGATTTCATTTTTTATTATTAACTTTATTAAAAACAAATTATTTTATTAATATAAAAAATAAAATTATTTTGATTTAAATTATTATATTTTTATTTTTGCATATATTATTTAAATATTTCTTTAGAACATTTTATTCCTATTAATTAAAATTAAAAATTTAATTGTACTTATATAATTTTATCACTATAACAAGAACCTAGGCCTCAATTAAACTAGTATTCACTGCAGGTCCTTCAGTACCCTTTCACCGCTTGGATCATGAAGAGAAAATGTCTTTTTTTTCTCTCAGTTTCACGCTTTTATTAATATATTAAATAATTTTTGCTTTAACTATATAATTATGTATAAAAATTGTGTACGACTTCATTTAATGTTCCTAAAATTAAATAAATCAAAAATCCTGAAAACATTTGTCGCTCTTCGGTTTGTCGGATACTTAAGAAGGCACAGATTGCCAATGGTAGTTCATCGACATTTCCGGTGACGACTACTCCCAAAGACGCCCCTGCACTTTTCAGACATGCAACATCGGGGAGCGGTCGGCGATGCTTGGGTGGAGAACGCTTCAGGAACACATTTGAAAGACAAATGAGCGGGAAACCGAGGAATCATTTGATGGGAGGGAAGTTCCCACCACCCCACAGTAGATATCGGCGAAATGTTTGTTGTAATATATAACCAATTGAAAAATTATTCGCTTTCTGTTATGGAATGATGTTGGCAACCTGACAAATATGATAACGAATATATAGTTATTGAAACAGGAATTGGGAGTCATCCTTTCATAAGAAGCATTCTTTTACTATAGCACACATATATAGCAGCAATTTTTTTTCATCATTTATATCAGAAACTTTTTTATCTTCAAGAGCTTTTAATACCCATATACAATAATTTTGCTGAAGAAACTCAGTAGTATTTACATGTATAACACTAGGCCGTGGTGGCCTGGCTGGTTAAGGCTTCGTTATCACTATCGGCAGGTAATAAATTCGAATCCAGGCATAACCGAAGGTCAGTTGTGTTCACTAATGGCAGCTGGAGCACGTTTAATAGATCGGGGCCGCAATGTCCTCCAAGTGAAATGATACCTCTCGGAGTGGTAGGGGGGCCTCTGCTTGGTTCCTGTTTCTAAATTACTAAGACTTCAGGCTGCTTTCAGTAACCGGCCGAGCTGGCAGCCAATTGGCTAGTGATCTTGCATTCGGTTTAATAGTTCGTGGGTTTGAATCACACCTTGACCATAAATATATATATATATATATATATATATATATATATATATATATATATATATATATATATATATATATATATATACAAACACAACATGAAGAACAATTAAACTAGAATGACAAACAAAATTTAAAATTATAAAGTGAAAAGTACATCAAAAAATAAATAAACAAACTCTTGTAGAAATAAGGCCGAGCTGGCAGCCGAATGGTTAGCGCTCTTGCCTTCGGTTCAACAGTTCGTGGGTTCGAATCCCACCTTGGGCATGGATGTTTGTAGTGGTTCGGAATCCACTTTAAACTGTAAGTCCCGGTCTAATTAGCCCTCGTGTGCAAAAAATGACCGTTGAGCGACAAACAAACTAACCAAACTAAAACTAAACTTGTAGAAATAACTAAAGTTATGCATAAAAAATACCAATACTAGCGAATCAGAACCCATTTAAAAATTGGGATAAAGATATAGTTTCCTAAAGTAATTTGTGTGTGTGCAAAGTTAAGAGTTAAAATCAAAATGTCAAAGTAGTTAAGAAGTCCTGCATTAAATTCAAAGTTAAATTATATTTAGAGAAAGTTAAAGTGAAAGAAGTATTATTTCGGGATTCCCCTGTAAGAACTTCAATGATTGGGTTTCCCCTCTGTAGTTGTAAAAACTACCCATTACTTCAATCTTACATGCGATTCCCTACTTCCTACATATTTTTAAATAAAACTGATAGAAATATCTTTGTCTTTAAGATGATTAATTAAACTTATTTGATTTTTAAAGAATTTACAATTACTAAAAATATTGTAGATGTGATTCAGTTGATTAAATATAATATTCCTATGAATTTTTAAGTAAATATAGGAGTTCCAGTATATTAATTTGTTAACTTTAAAATTAAATTAATTAATTTCATCAAAAGTATCTACATAACTAATCAAATTTTCAAATAAATCTAAAAATTCAGCACTATTGTCAAAGATATTAGTTTTAATTAGAGAAAGTTCGTTAGGGTAAATTGGTTTAAAATTATCTCAAAAATTTGAATAATTGAAAATAAAAAAAAATCATCAATCTATAGAAAAGCGGAAGGATACTGATAAATAAAACTTCTTTCAAAATAATGAAGAAACAGATTTGCAAGTATGCTTGAAAAATTGGATCCTATGGAATACCACAATTCTGAATAAATATATTTTCCCAATTATAGATAAAATTATCATAAATACATAATTTGTGTGTGTGTGCGACCAAATTATTCCAGAATTCAAAATCAACATTAAATAATCTCTCATAATTTTGAAAATAGTAATATAATGCATCATTTAATTTATCAATTAAAATGTTGGGAAAAAGGTCTTTAAAATAAAAAAACTAATATAAATACTATTATATGATAAAAAGAATCCAAAAAACTGGTCTATTATTATTAATAATCCAAGTCACTTCAGATTTAACAATATTTTCTATAATTTTTAGATGCTTAGCAATTATTTTGTAATGTTACAGGCCTATCTTTCTTTAGCTGCTTTTGCTAAGGTTAGATTGCCAGTAATATATATAAGTAGGTATTGTATTTTTTGATTTCCCTCTCTCATGAATTGTATTTTATATACTATATTTATTTTGCTCTTTGCTTATAAACACAATACACACGCGCGTGCGTTCCGCTTTTTCTACTGTTGCTTATCGGGCTTATTTCATTGGAGAGAAGTCAGCGATCATCTCATATTGATTATGATTTTTTCATCAATTAAATTTATTGCCTAAAAATTCTATTTACTTTACGTTTGACCTCGTCCGATAAATACATCCATAGAATTGTTTTACCATACTGAGAATTTCAATAATTCAAGATTTTGAAGAATACTTCTATACATATTTACCATGTGTAAAGATTAAATTTCCCTAGACTTTTATACAAGATATAATACAAAAATATAAAATGTAAAATATATATATATATATATATATATATATATATATATATATATATATATATATATATATATATATATATATATATATATATATAAATGCGATTGGATTTTGCATAATTTTCCTTAAAGAGATTTAAAATACATAAACTTAGTATTAACAAAGCATTCTGCAGTTAGCAAAATGTATAACAAATGAATGAGTTGTCAAAAATATCAGCAATAATATTAGAAATCAAAAAGGTTGAAGTTAGAACAATTAAAGGTGCCAAAAAGAAATATAATGTAGATTTTAAAAAATGTAATAGGGTGACAAATCAAATTTGGCTGACTTAGATTCTATTTAAATCAGAACCGACCACCCCAGATGTATTATTTCCTTGGAGGACGATGCGACCACCCTCCATAACCTTCCATTGATGAGAATGTCTCCCTAACCAACCAGTCACTGTGTCCTCAATGACATACTTACTGCTAAGCTCACACGCACGCAGAGCACAGGATTTCTTTAGCAGTTTTGGATGGGAAGCATCCACTGTGCAGGCCCGATCTGTCATCTTATGATTTTTATGAGTTCTGCAAGATCAAAGAATATCTAAGTGGAAGACAATTTTCCAATGATGACCAGGTTCAGACAGCTGTTCAAATCTGGCTCAAGAACTAAGGAGCGATTTTCTATATTCATGACATCGAACGATTAGTGCTACTTTCCCACAAATGCTTGCAGCGACTGGGAAATTATGTAGAGAAATAGCATATTGTATGTGCGTCATATTGTATTATAGCGCACTTCTCAGAAAAGCGTCATTTTGATTGACATTGTTCGAGTATAACTTACTTTTTGAACGTTCCTTATTGATCATGGATACTTTCCCTTTCCTTTATTTTGAAAAATACTTTAATTTTAGTGTACATTGAATCTGTTATAACAATTTTTGCACAGAATTTGAATAAAAATTCCTGCCGAAACATGTCACGAGAGAAAATTTTAAATTATTCACCGTTACAAACTTGCTTAGAAGATAGATAAAATTGTAAACTAAACTCCATGGCACTACAGCCCATGTGGGCCAAGGCCTACAGTGCCCATAACTGTTTTCATGGCCGAGGGCCCTGGGATGCGAAGCATATGTCCCAGTTAGGTGGTCAACCTAACGTAAGACCCCCAGTGTTTAGTTCCCAAGCATGCTTGGTACTCAGTTAATCGACCCACTGAAGGGATGAAAGGCTGAGCCACCTTGCCCAGCCGGAGGATCGAATCTCGGACTGTGAGCGTGAAACGCTGCCACTAAGCCACCGGGATTCAAGATAAAATTATAAAAAAACCAATTTGAAATTGGAAGAACCTATGAAATATTTTTGGATTTCAAAATTTGTATCCTTATATTTTATATTTGTTAAACTGGTGTCATTTAACAGTCATAAGTGAAATCACCGATTGCCTTGAATCTATACTTATTTTAGTTTCATGATTTTAATATTGATGGAATGATTGATATAGTATGTAGTAAATGAAATCCAAAATAATTATATATATATAACATCGTTATTGAATAAGAGAGGTTAGAATTATCAGGTTTATCAGTTATCTAATCGTGGTTATTAACTGGTACTGAGACAAAAATTAATAAATTGATTATATATGTATTACCTAAGCATGCATTGTTCGGAATTGATTCAAAACATTTGTTTCAAACATTGAATTCCTTTCAAACTTACTTAGCTAACTGAAGCTTGTTTTTATCAATGAAAAAGTATGATATACATTACAGGAACTATCAAAATATGTGCTGGAAATATAATCTGTCGTTATCTGTCGTGTCGATAAAATAATAATAAATCCATTATTGTAATAAAGGATTAAAAAAATTCTTAAAAGTTGTTGGTGGAAAAAAATCTTTATTAGAAACAGTCATAAAAATAAAAGACCTAATTATCTGAAATTTTCAGAAATTTAAAAATATGCTTCAAAAAATGATTGGTGTAAGATTAATATATCCAATATTTAGATTAATAGATTGCCAAGATTAAATAGCAAACTGTAGATTATATTACGCGATAAGTTTAAATTATTTTACATATAAATTTAAACTTATCACATAATGTAATCTACAATATGCTATTTGGTACAAACACCAAAGATAAATTAAGCATTGATAAGAGTACGGAAAGAAAAAAAAATATTGGTACTATTTAGGACGAGGCCGCGTTAGTCTGGTTGGCTATGGCATCGTTCTTACTATCGGAAGGTAGTGATTTTGAATCTCGGCTTAACTGAAGATACATCATGTGAATTATAGGTGGCTGAAACACTTTAAATAGGTTATGGTCGCAATGCCCTCCGCGTGAAATGATACCTCTGGGGGTGACAAATCAAGTATTTCAGAGTCTTCTGCTTGGTTTCTGCTTCTAAATTATTTAGATTTCCACCTGACTGTTCCCAGTAACTAGTACATCACAATCTGGACTAGATAGAGGGAAGAATGGTGGTGCAACAACAACAATATGCACAAAGCAGGCAAGCTTATCAGGATAGAAAGTACTAGCAAGATGATACAAAAGTAATATTCATCCTAAAACATCCTGACATTATTCTTACGCTACTATAAATTTAAGTAAGCAAACAATTGTTGTATTTTAAGTTAGCAAAAGGACTATGATGAAGAGCAAGAGCATGATTGCACAAATAAGATATTTGACTGTATATATAACATCATAACTTGATTCTTATCATTTTTTTATTATTTAATTTATAACAACAATGTAACGATTGCTGGTTTGAACTTAATTATACTAACAATTGTTATATTTAAAGTTTACATGTGAAAACTGATAGTAAAAAGAGAGACTGTCACCCGAACGCGCAGTACATTTCCAATGGATCCCTTCACACGTGGGAGTAGAGGGGAATGAAAGAGCAGATTTCTTAGTCAGATCGGCGTCAGAGGAGGGAATAAACCCAGGAGGAGAGCTCACATCTAGTGAGATTTCTTCCATGGCAAAAACTGAATTCAATAAGCTTATGAAAATTCCTCCCAACCATCCATGGTACTTCGCCAAAAGACCGGGTGAGACCTTCAATCTTTGACTAAGATCTTATCAAACTGCCTTTTCCCGCTATCTGAGTGGTCACACGAGAGGAATCACCTTTCAGCAGGGGCAAAGGACATTTCCAGACTGTCCTTGGTGTTCCGTCAATATGGCCTTCCCTGGACATATCTCAACCTGCCTAAATTTAAAAAAAACGATATCCTTCGGGTCGCATCACATTTTTTAGACAATTTACATATTTGCGGTTTTATGGGTGTTTTCTAGCCAAGCTAGACAACTTGAGATAAGTAACAACAATAACAACAACAGAAAACTGATATAGGTTCCAAAATAAAGAACATCAGCATGGTTGAACAAATAGAGAATTCCTCTCTACATATAACACATATTGACATTATTCTTATTAACCATAGATTCTCGAATAAGTGACACTAGCGTAGCTGTACTAATGAGAAATTTGACTTTAATGTACTGTCATTATTCTTGTGTCACTGTAGATTCCATAATAAAGTACAACAGTTCATTTGTAATAGGGAAATTCATCTCTATATATGACATACTAGTATTGTATTTAGTTCTGTTTCTATAGATTGTAGAATAAAGGACACATGCATGACTGTAACAAGGGAAAATTGACTCGAAATATGACATAATGACATTATTCTTATGGTACGAATGATTTAAGTGTATCTACATTCTTTATATATTAAAAATACAAAAGAATATCATGTCATTATTATTGGGATAAGATATACCTACTTGATTCTACAAATGGTATATTCATCTAAGTGAGGCATGATGACATAATTCTTATATCAATAATAAAGAATATCATGTCATTATTATTGGGATAAGATATATATACCTACATGATTCTACAAATCGTATATTCATCTAAGTGAGGCATGCTGACATAATTCTTATGCTTCAATAAATTTAACAACATTAATAATTGCTATATTTTAAAGGAACATATGATAATTTTTTCAAGATAAAGGATACCAGTCTGATGTCACAAATGTGATATTCATTCTTGTGTAAAATATACAGACATGATTCTTATACTACATTATAAGTACAGAAATATTATTCAGTACAAATATGCAGATATTTCTTCTTAAATTTTAACTATACAAAATAGTGATTTAATGTTGGTATCTAGATATGAAGTGTTTATTAAAGGATCGGTCATTTAAGAAATATTATTTTGATTTATAATGCCAATCTATAGATATGAAATGGTTAAGTAGATTTCAAACTTGCTTTTTATTTGATAGTTCTATGGTTTCAGCTATAAACAAAGTCCGAGAGAAATTTCAGTAGTGTTAAATATATATATATACATATTGTAATATATATTTGCGCAGGAGGGTGTAACGTAGCTGGCCTCCTAGTGGTGCACCCTGGTTAACACTAAATCTGCTACAACTTTTGCCGAGTTCTCCTATTATGGCTGATTTGTGCAGTGCGAATTGGACGAGTGCTCTGCACTATCTGTTTTTTCTTGTCATGTTGCAAGATATAGGAGAGCTCATTGTCTAATGGCCTAGCGGCCAAACGACAGGCATTTGTAAATAAATGAATTAATATTTGCCCATGAATAAAATAGTTCTCAAAAACAATATTACTGATTATTTCATTCTTGCTGGTGTCATTCGTGCATTTACACGTATTTTATCATAACTAATGTTTAGCAAATGTTTCAAGAATCTATTTGGGATATCTATTTCTAATATTCTTAAAGTCAAGGGTTGTTGTGAGGCTTTGTATTGGGCCTTTCTTGTGTAGAACTTTTCATAGATTCGTGTTCACATATCATAACGGAGAATACTTAAAAGATACCCAAGTCACTAACACCATCGATCCGTATTTTGGAAATAGGCGAACAATATATGCCTCCCGGTGTTTAACAATGGCTGGTATCAAACTCATAATCATTCAATCTGAAAGGTCATGGTGAGCCCGAATGAATTAATTTAAAACTTGAATTATAACCCTCAGTATTCTACTTTAAATAGGGCTTTTTATTTTGAGCAACATTACCCAATCTCTGGGCTCAGATAAGCCCAAATGAATTAATATAGAAAATATTATTTTTGTCACTCTTTTGTTAAAGGAAACTCTTGGTAAGAATACAAAATGCAGTACTTTTTATCGACTGCTGCGGGTAAAAAAAAAGTTGGAAGTAAAAGGAATTACTACATTTGTTCCACAGAAAAGCATTCCATTCCGAGTCAAGTACACTCCCCAAACAGCAGACGAAGCACTAAACCGTGGAGCGCCAACAAAGGACTAGTACAGAGCCCTCCTTGCGAAAGGCCCGGCAATCGATTAGTATTAGCGGCAGAGAAAGAGTAAACACGTTTAGCGAGATCGACCACAGGTGAAAAATATCCTTCTGCCTGTCCTAAATCGGCGAGGAGAATTCACTTGCATGGAAAACTTTTCGATCCCAGCAGCTCGTGCGGCTTTTTTTCTCTCTCTCTCTTCTTTTTAACAGCTTAGTCATTAAAATTCCCCTCACGCGAGACAGAGATTAGCACCCAGTCAGTCGATTCAGTGAGAGCGTGTCTCGTCTACGAGAGAAGAATTTTCTGGCCAATCGAGAGGATTGCTTTTGTCGAAGGCAGTTGTGTTTGACAGTTGTCGAGGGAAGAGGAATGTAAAGACAGATGGGGCTGAGAGTGCGGACGTGGTGGCCCCGACGAGATAGTTAACAGGATTCTGGAGGGGAAGGAAAACTTCTTGCGAGGGAAACTTTCCTGCCGGGAATAATTAAAATAAAGGGATTCTTTGGTAATAAGGCGGAAGTTGTGGAGACTCACACAAAAACAAGAACAAAGCGAATCGAATGAAAGGGGTGGTTCATAAAGGGGAATTTTGCTGAGCGTGGCATACACATAACGAAACGTAAATAGTATTTACCACATGAAATTAAAAGCTTTGGAATGCTTTTAATTTTGTGCTTTTTGTTTACAATACCCCTTTTGTGATTCTTCTATAATTAAATCTGATGAACTTGTAGAATAATTATTGAAGAAATTAAGCTTTCAATCATTGAAATTACTATTGGAGCCATTTCTTTACATACGGCCATTCAAAAAATTCATTAATAAAGAGTATTTGCAGAGGTATTTCTTCGACTGGCTTTATGTAAAAAAATACACTCGTGCCCAAAAATTAAGGATAATGCAAGTTCAATCAAAATAAGAGACAGAAGCAAAACAAATGTAACTAACTTGTAAAGTTTATTTATTAAACAAAAGTTAAAGAGCAAAAAAGATGCTATATGTTTGACATCATTAATAAAAATTGCGATTTTTACTCCCCGGAGCAAATTTAAAAAAAGAATCTATTTACAAAAACAAATATAACAGTGTTGGTATGATCGTTAATACATAGTATGCCCCCAAGACGATTCAATACAGGCCTTACAATGTTCAAACAATGTTCTCGAAGTTCCAGTAGACATGTGGAACGGGGTTGACGGGCTGCAATTCGTCGGCCAAGCATATCATACACATGCTCTATTGGATTCGAGTTCCGGTGAGAATGCTGGCCAGTCCATACGGGTGATATCCTCCGATTGAAGGCATTCGTCTACAATGTTTGCATGGTGTGGATGGGCGCTGTCATCCATAAACAGGAAATCTGCACTCATGGCGTCCCGAAATAAACATGCATGTTGTTTCCGAATGATATCCCGAAAGATGTGGCCAGTCATAGTTACATTCTGAACATGCAGGTTAGTTCTGGAACCCAGAATAATTCCTACCCCAAAGAGCAATCCTGCACCACAGTAATGGTGTCGTTCAATGGTTTTTCTCTTGGTAGTGATGAGTACCTGGCGCTCTCCATATGAAAGTCCAGAGAGAATTAGACTGTAAGATAAACCTGGACTCGTCAGAAAACATCACACATGACCACTGTTGCGGTGTCCACAATGCATGCTCTCCACTCCAGGCTAATCCCAGACGACAGTGAATTGGGGTAAGTGGAACACATCTGACAGGCCTATGAGCATATAGACCAATGTACCCTAAGCGCCTGTACATGGTTTGCCTTGAAACTGTCACCGGTAGCTAAATGAGCTGACGAGACAGGTCTGATGCTGTGCTCCGTCTGTTTCTTTTGGCAGTAACTGCCAAATACCGGTCCGCATTCGGCGTTGTAACTCGGGGGTGACTTGTGCTGTAAAGTTTACTCAAATTACCATCATCTTGGAACCGTTGCCAAAGCGTGAAGATGACACTCTGGGCAATTCCAAGTTCCTCGGATACTTCCAGCTGGATACGTCCACATTCCAGATGGCCGATAATTCTACCACGTAAAACATTACCCAAATGCTTCCTTTGTGCCATAACTATAGGGTTATTGCTCTGAAAGGCTTTTAAAACGCTTGTGAATTATTTTACTTTTTTGCAACCATTTCTTATATACCACTCTCTTACACTCTCGTTATTGTAACGTACTATCGGCGTCATCAGGTGGTTACTTGTAATTTGCATATTATTCTTCAAGATGTGTGAGATAATTCTACATGATAAATTTTTTATTTTATAGTTCAATTTCTGTGTGATTCTGAATTATCCTTAATTTATGAACATGAATGTAATTTCAAGAATATTATAGTCTAAAAAATGGATTTTTTAATGTAATCTTGTGTTAAAAATTAAGCATACACCGCAGGCAACTGCACATTAGCATTTTTCTGAAAAATAGTTCAGTTATACAAAATTAAATAATTTCAGAGCTATTTCTTTCACTGCCTTTACACAGTGACTTGTTCGAACAATAAAGAAATGTTTCAGACACTGTTATGTTCCAGAAGAATGGGCTTTGAGGAAGTCTTCTTTTAAAAAAGGGACACGCCGTAAATTGCTGGATCCTTTCTTTTTTCTGAATATGATTAGTTTAGTTATACGAAATGAACTATTTATTTAACTGATTTTATGCAGTAGGTGATTCCAACAAGAAAGCAGTGACTCCAACATTGTTCTGTTCTATGAGATCTTTTGTAAAAAAAGGAACACATGGTAAATTATCAGATATTAACTTCTTTGGTTCCTGAATGTAGTTTAGTTACAGGAATTAAAAACATTTACTGAACTGTTCTTTTTCCACTGATTTTGTACAATATGTAGTTTTAAAAATAAAGGAATGTTTCCGACATTGTATTATAGCCCAAAAGATTGGGCTTCGATAAAAATCTTGTGTGCAAAAAAAAAAAAAAAAAAAAATGGCACATACTGTAGGAATATAAGGATTTTCCTGCATATAGTTTAATGATAGGAATTAAAAATTTATAAGAATCATTCTTATCTTGATCTTATGTAAAGAAATGGTACCAACATTGTTGTCCCAAAAGAAATTTTGAAAAAAAAAAAATGGAACATACTGTAGGAATATAAAGATTTTCCTGCATATAGTTTAATGATAGGAATTAAAAATTTATAAGAATCATTCTTATCTTGATCTTATGTAAAGAAATGGTACCAACATTGTTGTCCCAAAAGAAATTTTGAAAAAAAAAAAATGGAACATACTGTAGGAATATAAAGATTTTCCTGCATATAGTTTAATGATAGGAATTAAAAATTTATGAGAATCATTCTTACCTTGATCTTATGTAAAAAAATGGTACCAACATTGTTGTCCCAAAAGAAATTTTGAAAAAAAAAATGGAACATACTGTAGGAATATAAAGATTTTCCTGCATATAGTTTAATGATAGGAATTAAAAATTTATAAGAATCATTCTTACCTTGATCTTATGTAAAGAAATGGTACCAACATTGTTGTCCCAAAAGAAATTTAAAAAAAAAAAAAAAAAATGGAACATACTGTAGGAATATAAAGATTTTCCTGCATATAGTTTAAGGATAGGAATTAAAAATTTACAAGAATCATTCTTACCTTGATCTTATGTAAAGAAATGGTACCAACATTGTTGTCCCAAAAGAAATTTTCTAGGAAAAGGGAAAGATACATTGGAAGTTAAGATGCATTGTAGTGACCTCCAGTTGTTAGTCTGCACATTGTACAATTTCAAATATATTTACACTACTCAGACCATGTTTTTTTAATTTAGAGTAGAATTTAAATGGATCATGTGAAGATAGAAAGAAAATGTAACGAGTCATACATGTTTCATAAAGAGCGGAAGGACACATGCACATATCTAATACAACTCGAATTGTCTTTTCTTTCAGCAATTTCTGTAGTTTGTCTTAAAAAGGAAAGCTAGAAGAAGATAGCAGAATGAGATACGTATATCTCATACGGTCTAAAGGCCGTTGTTGCTGTACCAGCATACTTTCCTGTACCTAATCCAGAGTTGGGCTTTACCAGTTAGATAGAAGCAGCGGGGGGGAATCTTTATGGTTTTGAAGCAGGAAGCAAGCAGAAGACTCCCAATACTTGGCCTACCTGCCCGGAGATATAATTTTACTTGGAGAACATTGCGACCACACCCAGATTTAACATGACCCAGCCGATGTAGAGAAAAAGATGAATCTTCTGTTAAGCTGGGATTCGAACTCACATCCTTCTGATAGTGAGAACGACCCCCTAACCAACCAGGCTGCCACAGCGTAGGTCTTAAGGCCATAGTAACATAGTTGTCAGGGCATTGACCTTCCGTCCGGAAGGGCTGGGTTTGAATCCCAATACCGCCAAAGACCCAACTAGAACATGCGATTTACGTGCTTGTTAAATCTGTGGAATCGTAAGTTCTGTGGTCAGTTGTTAAGCTGTTACCATGGGTGTAATGGTCTGGAATATATATATATATATATATATATATATATATATATATATATATATATATATATATATATATATATATATATATATATATATATATATATATATATATATATATATATATATATATATATATATATATATATATATATATATGCTAGAAAGAAAGTCAAATAAGAATGAATTGTTTATCGGTTTTTAGATATGTATTCAGAGTTTAATTTTAATATAAATGCTAAAATGAATAAGTAATTTCATTTGCCAACACTTTTGCTCATTAAAATTGCAAAGTCAGGAAGACACCTAAAACATAAAATAATATATATTTATTGGACAAATATATTATACTCAAAATAAAAATTGGGGACAATGCATTTTTGGTTAGTACTTTATTAAATGCTTCATTGTTTGCACTTATAAATTTTTATTAGCAACATTTATGAATCTAGGATTTAATAAAACATATTGGAGGGCATGTATATAAATAAAGCTTGTTGTTGCACTAACATCTTCCCTGAACCTAGCTCTGAGTTGGATTCCAACAGCTAGATCGAAGCAGAGAGGTGGAGTCTCCGTGATTCTCATGCAATGACCCCTAATACTTAGCTTGGTAGAGGTATCATTTCACTTGGAGAACATTGCTACCACGCACGATTTTAATATGCCTCAGCCGCCTTTAGTAAACAAGGTGGATCTTCGGATAAGCCGGGATTCGAACTCACTACCTTCTAATATTGAGAACGACTCCCTAACAAACCAGGCCGCCACGGCCCACATGCATAACGTAGCAGATGAGTACCGGACTATTTCCTTAGGTTAATGGGTTTGGAACACTCACCCATCACCAATCGTCTTGTAATTTTGAACCTTAGTCAGGTTAAGAGGTCACCTCTCCACATCCATCCCATGGAAGACATGTACAAATGCCGAGGCACCTTCAAGATGATGTCACATTTTAGATATTAGATTGACTTATTTTTTTACGGGTCAAGTGATCGGTGGTCACTGACCAGAAGTTTTCTACTGATGAAAGAGATAGAATATATTCTGCAACAGTCGAAAAATTTTATTTATCAAAGAAGATCCATTCAGTATTAGCAGCATGATGCGTGGATTATATAGAATGTAGAGATCAAGAGCTCTTAGCACAATTATATGAAATATAAAGACAAATGAACAAAGTGACATCTATGTGTACACAAATTAACCTAGACGTATATCCAAAATTACGTTTGTCTGTGCCTGTATGATGTCGATGTCGAATGTAATTTGCGACGATTTAATTTAAAATAATTTTTATGAAAACGTGAATGTGAGTACTCCACAAACACTGATGTTATAATCATGATGCCGGAATTCTTCTGCAAACAAGAAGTGAGACCGTTGAAAATGAATAATGTAGGGTAAGGAGTAGCCGAAGTCATGTTGAAACAAAAGTTAATGCAGCTGCAAACTTCATCGAACTGTAACTGTAAGACAGATTGTTGTTTTACAAATAACAACATCTGCCACGTCACATATCTGACGTTCAATATATGTGACGTGGCAGTATGTCGGTGATATGATTCTCTTCTCTGCTAAGAGTGATAACGGACAGCTGAAATAAAGCACCTCGTTCTGTATGACCTATGCGAACTCAAGGATTTCATATCCTTCTGACAGTCATAAAATATTGACCAATGAAAATATCAGTATTACGATACGATAAATTGCAGTCATGGAAGGCTACAGTTCGATAGATATCGAAATTAGTAAGGTGCCGAAAAGGATTTCTTCTTTTTCACAAATCATCCTAA
The DNA here is from genome assembly GCA_037975125.1 of Latrodectus hesperus. Classification (NCBI taxonomy): domain Eukaryota; kingdom Metazoa; phylum Arthropoda; class Arachnida; order Araneae; family Theridiidae; genus Latrodectus; species Latrodectus hesperus. The sequence continues at coordinate 118,738,964 of CM075853.1, read as the reverse complement.
CAACTCTTCACACTAGAATGAATATGTGCATGAAAGTCTTAGCAGTTTCTTCATTTTAACACATCATAGATGCCATTTTTTTATATAAATGAGTTGAAAAGCTAAGAAAACACATAATCTTTTTGATGTTCATTTTCTTCAGTCACGAATTTAACCAGTCGATTTCTTAATACAGCATTTTTATACAGGGTGTCCCAAAACGACTGCATAAACTCTACACAGTTAGATTCCTCGTTGGGAGTGCATAAAAACTGCCCAAAGATGCGTTCCTGTACTATCCATAGTTTACGAGAAAAATACGAAAAACAATGTATGACGTCACTGCCGGTGCAAGAAAAAACACTTTATTGAACTTATCAACAACAGTATATGCACAATTTAAAGCAGATGTTCAAAATGTCCGCCGTGAATGTCGAGACAGGCTTGAGCACGCCGTGGAATGACTGTCATCACACGTTAAAGCATCGCGGGATCCACAGAAGTATAAGCATCATGCAGATGAGCAGCTAAGTCCATTGGTATTGTCACCACGTCTCGATACACCAATTTCTTGAGATGGCCATCATAGGAAAAAATCCAATGGTGTAAGATATGGTGAACGTGGCGAACATAGAACCGGACCCCCACGCCCGATTCAGCTGCCGGGGTATTCCATATCCAGCCAACCACGTACAGGAGCACAGAAATGCGCCGGAGCCCCATCATGCTGTAACCAAAGGCATTTCCATTACATCGGCCATACATCAAGTACATGTCGTAGTTGTCACGAACGGAATACATGGCCGAAATACGAAGACTACCGGTAACTGCAAGATGCAGCGTTTTAAATACCAGTTCAATGGTGGCTTAACGTCATTCCATGGCGTGCACATGCATGATGCGATATGCGCGGTGAACGTTTTAAACATCATCGTCTGGAAAGATATGCAAATGCAAATACGTTGATATGTCCAATAAAGTTTTTTTTCTTGCACCGGCAGTGACGTCATACTTTGTTTTTCTTATTTTTCTCGTAAACTATGGATCGTACAAAAACGCTTCTTTGGGTAGTTTTTATGTACTCCCAACGATGAATCTAGCTGTGCAGAGTTTATGCGGTCGTTTTGGGACACCCTGTAATAGACAACCGTTTAATTTTATTACTCTTTTATTGGACAAAAGCACATGTTTGAACTCACGTGTTTTAGAGAGAGAGAGAACTCTTCTATATAATAAATCATTTTATTGTCTGTATAGTCTGTTTGCATTATCTGTTTAACCTGTATTTAACTGTGTTATAAACAAGATTACTTGGAATTTTTTGGAATAACCTATTTTTTCAATTTTTGGTGCAATATTTACCCCATGTCATTTTCTATAATGGAAATTGTGTAAATGTCTAGTCGATTGTATTTTGGCTCCGTTAATTTTGAAACTTCTAACGTTAAAGCTCTACAGAAGTGTAATACTGTAATTCTTTTTCAAAATTCGTGGCAGTTCTGTCACAATCAAATGTATTTTGTAGAAAAACAATACCTGATAACCAGGTACTTCGTAGCGTATATCTATGTCTATATGTCTCTGAACATTCTTTCATTGTCTTGAGCCCTGAACAGAAATAATGTCTTCTTTTCGTTTTAATTAAAAAAATTTTCAAAAACTATTTATACACTTAAAACTTTTTTTAAAAATTAAAATCTATACATAAATATTCTTATTACACACTCAGTTATGGATACAAAAAGAATAATCAACGAAATCATTTTACCCACTGAATATTCGCTTCAAAAGATTCTGAGGAACGCATTGTTGGCGTGAATGCTTTTATTTTCAATCCATTTTCAGCGCCAGAGATTCATTAAAAATTATTATTTTTCTCCTCTCTCCGCCGTGCACAAACAAGAAGCGCCAAGTGGAAGGCGATTGCAAAATAGAGGAGGCTGAAGTAAAGAGCTGTCTGTTCTGGGAATAAAATCGTGCACGCGTCGCTTTTCTGACTGTCAATCACTGTGGAGAGAGAGAACCGATTGCGAAAAGTCCCATCCTCCATCACGACTGTCAGGATTTCCGCTCTCCCAAAATCGTGAAAGTCGGTAGCGCGTATTTTATCGCAGAACCACCTGTTTATATATCGCTTATCATTTACGTTCGAGCATTTGTGCGGAAATATTCCCGAGATAAAAGACACCGTCTGAGTTTGCTTCTCAAGAATGCGCCGCATTCTGCGCCATTGTACGATGAAAGGCCGTTGAAATTTCCCATTTTATTTTTGTTTTAATTGATGTAGGGTTTGAGTACTGGAGTTGTCTTTATGAAAATTAAAGTAGAAAGTTATTTTTTTGGCCGTGTAAGTCAGAGAGAAAGTATACTGCGAAACTTTTGCAGTTCATATATACAAATAAAAATTCACATTTGCACTATAGAATAGAAATACAAGGATTAAATGGAGAACATTAATAAAGTACAAATGAAAGTGAAATTCAACTTAATATAAAAAGTACAAAAAAAATATAAAATAGAATAAAATAAATATTACCAGCTTCGTCAGGGGATATTGACTACATTGGTTTTTCTAAGTGACAATGGCCAATGACAATAATAAAAATTTAAGCATGAGGTGTAGTAACTTAATTTTGACGTTTGTCAATCGTCATTGAAGAAAAACCTTACTTTGCCAATGTAGACAACATTCCTTGACAAAGCTGCCTATATATTTTGTGTGTGTGTGGCATTTTATTCCCTTTTAAATTCGTTTTATACTGTTAATTAAATTGAATTTCAATATTTTATTTGTACTTAATTAATATTATTTTAATGTTCGTATTCCTATTTTCTACTGTAAGTGAGAAAATTTTTTAATTTGCATACATATATATGCACACACACAGTAAAAAATATGTTAGGTCAACCGGAAAGTTCAGTCCATTGATCGATGACGATATTGTTAAAACCATGAAGAGAAAGATTTTTTTCTGACAACATCGGAGATTGCAAAAAGCTTAATTCAGTTCAGCAAACTATTTTGACCATATTCGGAAGACAGGATTGGTATGCAAATATTCAAAATGGGTTCCACGTGAATTAAGTCAGAAGAAGTTTGATGATCAAGTAATCACATATCCATCTCTGCTTGTTCGGAACAAAAACGAGGTACTTGATGAACCCGATGATAACTACTGAGGAAATGTGGATTACCTACGAAAACATCGCAAGAAAAAGCGTATATTGCGTGGAAAAACTAGCCTTTTCAACTCTAAAACAAATTTGACTTTGAATAAGAGAATGCTGTGTATATGGTGGGATATTTGAATACAAATACATTATGAGCAAAATAAATTTAACGAAAAGTTCAGTTCGGAAAAATATTGTCAGTGACTGGATAATTCAAAGGGAGCAGTCCAAGAAAAGAAGCCGACAATGTTCCAAGAAAAAAGCCAAGAAATGAGTTCGTCAAAAAAATTGCAGAACTAACTTGGGAAATTCTGTCCAATACACCATATTTCCTAGGCTTCTCCAATTATCACTTGTTTTCGCCCTCACAGAATTTCCTAACAGAAGATATCATTCAAGGATTGTTTCAATTTTTGGCATGAAAAGATGAAACCTTTTTCAAAAATGGGTATACAAATTGCCCTCACGCTAGCAAGAAGCCATTAATAATAATGGCAATTATATTATTTAATAAAGATTATTGACGTCACAAAAATTTTAATGTGTTTTATTCCAAAAGTGGACAGAACTTTCTGGTAGACCTAATTTAAACACACACACACACACACACACACACATATATATATATATATATATATATATATATATATATATATATATATATATATATATATATATATATATATATATATATATATATGTGTGTGTGTGTGTGTGTGTGTGTGTGTGTGTGTGTGTGTGTGTGTGTATAGTAATACAATGCTTATCAGTCGCCCTCTAGTGGGATTTGTCACAGATAGTGATTTATATTCGCATCGTGTAAAGAAGAGGAAAACTCTCGAGCACGTTCATCGATAGCATGCATCCAGCACACACACACACAAACATATACAGTAAATCAAAGGAAAGCCATTTCATGAAACGAAGTAAGTATTATGTGAATAAATAATATAAAAAGTTCATTTGGCTATTTATATATAATGCTAAGCTAGAGAAAAATATGGGAGCTATGAACGAAAAATGCAGCCAAATTTTTTTTATTCACAAAAAAAAGGAATATTAAAGAACGAAACTGTTTTAATAAATATCCTACATTCCACATTTCTTGCAATAATTTACCACTGGATTATACTATATGAATATTTAAAACCTATACTTCGGTGATCTGCTAAAATTACAATACGCTAGATCTCATAAATTTAATTATTTTTTATATCTCATATGTATTCTTTATTTGATATCTAAACCTCTAAAGAAGTGTTGAAATGTGAAGTAAAGCCGGATCTAAATAGAAAGAAGTTTGAATATTTATTTCAAATAGAGTATCCTCTCTTGAAGGATAGCAAAATAGAGAGAGAGATTATAATTTTTCTCAATTCTGTAATTTTTATTTAATTTTAAAATATTTTAGAGTATTTATATATACAGTACAGAACATTTCCATTACCTGAAATTATGCACACATATACAATATTGCATGGGAAAAAATTAGAAATTGTATATCATTCTCATAAATACTAGATATTGGTCTGTTATCTTAAATATTATATTTAGTAGCCATGCTGGTAGTCCTTCCGTTCAGAAAGCCACATATTTGATTTTTATATCGAGTGGGAACGTCTTAGAACTTGTTCTTCTACGACGTCTTGAACTCAGCATTTTGCAATAGATTTTGTAGTAAAAATATGTGATAATTTTATTATTTGATTTTTTTAGTATTCATTTTGTGTGTATATGATATATAAATGATTCCTTTGCAATACCATAACTTTCAATAACGCTGATTTCGCGCAAAATTTTTTAATTAAACATTACTGAAAACAAAAATTTTTGTATACCGCAATTTGATAAGTTACGAACGGGGTGTCGCATGCAGTAAACTAACGAGCATTCGCCAACTGTTTTTAACTGTACCGATGATGGAAGCAGGGTTAACATTTATGTGCATGAGAGAGTAAAAGAGATGTACCCCTTCACTCTGACAACGACGCGTTCTACAATTTTTTCCCTCTTTGTACGCGTTTCTCGGCGTCTTTTTTCCCTGCTCTATTCTGCACGAGAATTAAAGGGAGGGGCAGGGACGCGGCGGCAGAGCTCCCCACCCCGCCAGTGTCACGCACCCGTGTTCGTCCGTAATGACTTGTAATCGCTGGAAAGCGGCAGCCACCTGGAACAAAGGCAGAGGGCCGCCCGCATCGCTCATCATTCGGCTCGGGAGCAGGGTTACCATATTGGCAGCCTCTCTCGCCCTCATTCACTTCGGACGCTGATTACAGGCAGTTTCTTTTTTCTTTCCATCCTCTGGTGTTTTGGCCGCGACTACTCTCTGCCGCTAATTAACTTCTGTCTGCGAGAGCGTCGAAAGAGGCACGGGATATTAGAGTATTAGAGGCGTTGTCATGTTTTTCGAAAAGTTTTCGCTCTGCTTTTTTTTTCGGCATGTGGCAAATAAGCTCCGAATCTCGTTTTCTTTCTCTGTTTTAATATACGCGGTAGTGATTTTTTTTAAATAAAAAATGTGTTTTATTTTAAGTATTAAAAAAAAAAAAAAACATGGATCATTCAAATACTTGGAAACTTTTTTTTCATCGTTTCGAAAGCTAGAAAGGAATATCAAAGCTTTCAAATTTGAAACCTGCAAGTTTAGGATATGTTTTATTTCTTCAAACCTAAGGTGTATTGACTGTGGATTATTGACAGCACAGGGCCTCATAGTTTTATTTCAAGGGTCTGTCCTGGTTTCATTTGAAGATTGGCTATTTTTGGATTCGATCTCAAACACTCTTGAGCAATAGATGAACGGCTTGCTTCTGCTTTCTGCATGTTCGTCCATGGCAGTTGTAGTTGCATCAGCAGGTTCTACCAGTTAGATGGAAGCAGCTGGGTTGGAGTCTTCGTCATGTAGAAGTATGGATCAAGCAGAAGACCCTATGAACTGCAACTCAAAGAGGTATCATTTCACTTGCAAGACATTGCTACCATGACCTGTTTAACATCCCCCAACCGTTTTTAGTGAGCACGACGGATCTTCAGCAAAGAGGAATTCGAACTCATTGACTTCCGACAGTGAGAACGAAACTCTAATCAACCAGTCCAACGTGGCCCTCCATCCATGGCAGTGAATGCTTGGAAAATTTTTCAATTTTTCTTTTATGATACTCGTAAAATCCATTAGCTAGGAAAATTCGTCTTAGAAGACATAGCCAGCTGATATTTTCCTTTTGTGATATGCGAATATAGTTTAATATCTATGAATATTGCCCTGTTAGACAATATATAATACGTGATAGATATTATAAAGTGCCATTCAAATGCCTTCAACTTTTAGGTTGTCCATTATGTGGTATCAAAGACACAACAGATGTACAAATAAATGCCTTAAAGTGGATTTCATCTGTTATGGAAATTTTTACGTGATATCAAAAAAGTTATTTTGGCAGGATCACATTTTTTGAAATGGTGAATCCCGGTTTAGAACCCATCTTCTGTTAATCAACGGAAAACAGATGTTGTACTTTTGCAATTACGGTTGCATACTTCGTTATTCAAGTTGGGTACTTATTAGTTTTCTAACACTTGCGTACCTTTTTTATGAGTCGTGAATACAATCTACTATCCACCAAAGCTCTAAGCAAAAGACTGTTGTCACAGAAAGCTTTTTAACAAGCACGCTGCGTCATAATTAGCATCGGCATAGTATATATGAATTCATATAGGCATAGTATGTAGAGTATATGAATTCCTTCATTTGCATGAATTAAAGAAATATGAATTCCTTAATTTGCTAGAATCATTATGAATTGTGAATCTAGATTATTTTGAAATAATCTACTTGAGAAATAATAAAAACATAAAATAAGAATTGATAAATTATATGCTTAATGTTAAATATTTTAAACGGGAAAATTAAAAAATATATCAAATAAGAATATTCGTAAGCTTTTAAAGCGGAGTATATGTTGTTGTTGTCGTGTGCCAGCCAGGCTGGCAATATAGGGTGCGCTGCTCCACTTTTCCAACTGAACCATATTTTGGTGTGGAGTCCGACTTCCTCAGTACACACATGCCATAGGGACCCGTTTATTGGGTAGGCAACCATTCACAACCCATACATACAAGGAAAGGACTAAGACCGGATAGATAAAGAGAGAAAGTACATCCATGCCCGAACCGGGATTCGAACCCAGGACATCCCTATCCGCAGTCAGACACGCTGACCACTAGACAAGTTGGGCGGCAACGCGGAGTATATAGTTATATAAATATATTTAAGCCTTATATAAATATATTTAAATTATATATACGTCTTTTTTTTAAAGATTTGTTAATTAAAACCATAAATATATAATTATTCAACTTTCTGATGATATTTTGACTTATCTTGAACTAGTACATATAGCACTATTTTTAGAGTAAAAGGTTCTATCTACTAAAAATTTCTATCGCGTTTGAGAAATGACTGGTAATATTTTAAAATCAGTAACTGTATATATATAAACTCTTTTATATACTTCAACAGTTATTAACTTTTCTCAAATTATAGAGTTTGCTCAAATTGTAAATCAAATATTACCCAACCACTGCAATTTCTGTAATGAATACAAAACTAAAAGAACACATGCAACTCTTTTCATGAACACCTCTCCTTTTTTTTTGAAACAGATAAAGAGGTAATTGGATGTACTAGTTGCAAAACATTAAGTAAAAACTTATTTAGTTCGTGTGTCCTGTAGTCTACATAACAGTTAAGTTGCGAGAAGGAAAAAAAATGTCCCGTAGATTTATATTTCTGGAAAAACGTGCTTTTTGAGATCACACAAAATTATTTGTATTTATTTGAGATTAGCTTTAGTCGAGAACCATTATTGTTTTGTATATACAAATATTTTTTTTATTAAACACTTTTTTTTCAAAACTATTGAAATTTTCTATAATTTTCACAAAGCAAACTTTGTAGAAGTCAAGTATCATTCTAGAAAAGAGTAAGACATGAAAAAATGAAATATTTATTATCTTCCTATTCAGTTCAAAATGCAATTGTGTGGAAGGAAATAATATCAAATACAAAAGTACCTATATTTTTTATCCTTTTTTTTAAGCATTTCAGTTTTTTTTTTGTTATTTATTTCTACTTTTCGTATATGTTTTACCTATTCGTTTGTGTGATGATACATATGATAAATCCCTCAAAAGAATTTAAAAATACAATAATTAAATACAAAATATTACGTGGGAGTCTTTTTACTCAATAATTATTTACTTAATCTCTAACATTAAAAGTGATAAGATAAAAATATTAAATTTTTTCAGCACCACATCAAATTATTTAATAAAACTAAATAATTACATAAACAGTTATTTTTGCATTACTAATTAGTTTCAAGATATAAGATACAGTTAAAGTTTTCAAATTGAAAAATTTCAAAATCTTGATCAAAAAATTAATGAAAAGTTAATGTGTGCGTTTAAATATGGTATACGAGAATTATAAACATATGTTTTGTGGAAGAGATAAAACTTAACAGCATTGATAATAGTAATTTCAGGAATTTAGATTCGAAACCTCAAGATAAGTGTGCACTATGATCCTGAATTATTCAGTAATAATCCGTGAAGGCCCATACACGATGATCAACGAGCTAATACATAAGATCAATACGTGAAGACGCACGTCTTGTGATCAATATGCAAAACACATACCCAAAGATTTTAAAATTACTAATAATCCATGAAATCCTCTAATTGCGAAACCTTGATGAAGTTAAACTGAATCACAATGAATAACTGATATCTTAACATTTTTTTAAATCTAAGATCATGTAGAAATTCCCGGAAATTATTTCACGAATTGATTAGAAAATTTAAAATTCATTTGCACTTATTTAAATAAAGGAATGAGCTCATCCATCGAAATAATTGCACTATAGTTACTATCTTTCTTTTAACAAGTGCAACCAATTCAATTGTTTTTAGGTAATCACACGTGTTTATTTGACCAGTTTTTGATCATTTCTAAGTTAAATTTAAGGAGCTCACAGTAGCCTAAAATGGAATGAAATTGGTATTTTTAGAGTTAAAAGTCCTGGTCAATATCAGCTGCTAAATAAAGAGTGATACATGTTGAGTTTTTGTTTTTTGAATACACCTGTTACTTTGACATTGCAGAACAGGGTAATTTAACAGTCGATGAATGCTGTAAAGGCGTTTGAATACCTACAGCGTGTTACTTCGAAGATGATTTTTCACATGACGATAAGTCGTGTTCACGTGTCGTAAAGATTGAATCTTAGAAAACTCTCAAGTACCTACCTCGATAGACGTGCATGTAGAAAGCAGCTTCCGTTTCTCAACTGTAGCTGTAACCGAATTGATGAAATTCTTCCCTGAATAGCTCCGTTTTTCCACTTGGCTGAGCGTTTTCACACTACATAGTAGTACCGTGGTAGCTTTGTGGAAGGGCATCAGCTTTTCGTCCTGAAGCCCTGAATTCGATTCCCAATGCTACGAAAGACCCACCGAGTACATGCGATATACGTACTTGTTAAATCTGTGGAATCGAAAGTCATACGGCAAGTGGTTGAGCAGTTACCATGGGTGTAATGGGATGGAGAAAATTTACTTCCCCTCCAGATCAAAGTCAAAACTGAGGGAGTGGGTCCTCTGGTGGTGCCATCTATCGGAGGAGTCTTACACCAAACACGTTTTTCACCTCCGTTGTGCTCTGGTTAAACAAAAGACACGCCCTTCTGATTTAATTTCGCACAGCCGCCGAGTAGCTAGCTTGGCTTGACTAAGTATCATAAATAACAACACTACATAGTTGGTATCCCAACGGTTGGGAAAAAGCTTTTATTTTAGTATCCACTGCGTATTGGTCTTATTCAAGAATTTTGCATAAATAATAAGACATATTCAATGTTGTAAAAAAGAAAACCCGGGAAACTCCCAAACATCCACTCTGATAGAATTGCAAGCAGAAGAGCAACAAACATATTCTTCCTCGGTAGTATATTGCCAAGTATACCAGCCTTTTACGTAGAAGACCAAGGTTCGTTTCTCTACCGGACCAAACCATGTGGACTGACCATTTTCTAGTGACAAGACTTCAGCAGCCTTCTACGCAAAAAAATCCCGGATTGAGTCTTAGACATTGTTGAGTAATGAATGATAAATGTTGCTCTTTTGATTGCTCATTTGTCTGGGTGGATGCTTGGGAATTACCAGAATTTCCTTATTTGCGACACGTGAGTATGGAAGACAGTTCGTGGAGCATGTCTACAAGGAGAGAAAATGTCTACAAGGATTTTCAGCTCTTGGTCTATTCTATATGTCGTGTCAAAATTTTATTCTAACTCTACACTTATTGCAAAATGTTTGTTAACTAAATGAAAAATCTTCCATTTCTTAAATTAGCATTTTCACGGTAATTAAAATGTGTCAATTTTTTAAAAAAAATAGTTCATGGTGATACGTTTTCTTGTACTAACCTCAAATTACGACTTCAAAGCACCAAGAAGAGAGAGAGATCGACAGTAGAAAACGAGCAGCGGCCTGGGTCGAAATAAACTTTCTTTACGGCTGGCAGTAAATTTTTACTACCTGCGTACAAACTCCACGTACACAGCGAAGAAAAAATAGCTGAACAGCCCAATAAAAATCGGAGGCGAGAAGAAAAAATAATGTCATCCCAGAAAAAAGTTCTTTCTTGTGTTTAGCCACACTGAAGCAGCTACGATAAGACAAGTATCTGAGCCTGACTGACCTCGCTGACCATTCGAGCAGACGATTCCTGGACTGGCTGTGTAGCCCTGATAACGTCCACCCCGCTACGTTTTCTTGTAGAGACAGTTCACCACCCACGCCTTCTACTCAACCCACATCCGGGGTTTCTTCGTCCCTCCCACTATCGTTTTCTCCGTTTCCATCGAGCCTCTTTGCTATGCTTGTTTGAATCTTTTGTCTGGATCGTCTGTTGCAGGGGGTTGAGCACTTTATTTTTTTTATCTGCTATTTCGAGAGGTAGGTGTGGATCAAATGGAAAAATAAAAGTGATGACTTACTCTTGAAATTTAAAATATATGATTTATGATAACATCGCGTCGTTATTATCGCAGGTTTAAATTATTCGAATGCATAAACCTAAATACAACGTAGTTCATAAATATAAGAATTTTTTTCTATATTTTTTAAAGTAAACGATAACTGAAAGCTTAAACTAGTGATTCTCAATTATTGTGCAGTGACATTTTTCTGTGCAGCCAAATTTTACTAATGTATAAAGTAAAAATAATGCTGTTTTTTTATTACGAGTAAATTAATAAATGTACTGTTGTTTTTGTAGTATATATTATTTAATTTTACATAAAAAATTATTATCCTAAACTATTTTACGCAGTGTGCTATAGGTAAGTAAACAACTTTTAAATTTATCTTTTTTTTGTGTACCGCCAAATTTTGAAATCGTTAAAAGTGTACCACGAATGAAAAAAAGTTGAGAAGTACTGGCTTAAACATTGAGTTGAATTTTATTTTAAACAGTCGTTTTATCCTAACATTCAAAATATTTTATATCGTTTGCTCTCTTTAAGCGGAAAAAATCATAATGTTTAAATAATAAACTGTGAATTTTATTCAAAATATTTCTATTAATTATTTAAAAAATATTTGTCATACATTTCGGCCTTTACATATAAAGACGCTTATATTTTTATTGAAATATATAAAAATTTACTTAACTTTTATCAGATTAAAATTTGTATCGAAAAACATCGTTTAAAATAATTTTAGTGGAAAAATTTCTTTCGTCTGCGATCTAGTTTCAAAAAGGCAAAGTGGAATTGAATTAAAAATGAAGCTAGAAAAATAAGAAATTGTGTTGCAAATGTGTTTGGGAATTCGAAATAGATTTACAACGATAAAAAGATCATAAGTGCTGTTGAAAATGCTTTAAAAAGAAAAATAGTAAATGTAAATTAAAAATGTAATAAAATCAGGAACAAAAATTCATGTAATAAAATGAAAATCCTTCGTCTCGCTTCTCTGAAAAAAATTTCTTTTTGACAAATTGTAAATTAATATCAAAAAAGTATATCTAAATGAATTGTTTAAATAGTTTTAATGATTTTGATTTCATCAAATTTGTAAAATTAAATAGAAAACCACGTCTAAGAATGTGCCATAAATTATTTCGCAAAGAAGCTATTTTTTTTAAATAAATGCTGTAGGATATTAATGAGAAAGTCATATTTTCTGACATAAGAAAACTTCGATTCAGACATGCAATAGTTTTAGTCACTATAGACATGATTACGGATTCGGGTCTCAGAGGTTGATTGGAGGGTCGTTCTTATTATCAGAAGGTAATGAGTTCGAATCACGACTGAACCGAAGTTCCATTGTGTTCACTAAAGGCGGATGGGATATTTTGTACAGGAATATGTCAAATAAGTCGTGGTCATGTCCTCAAAGTAAAATAATACAGGGTGACTCTAAGTGAAATAATCTAGGGGGCGACAGGTTATAAGTATAGGGGTCTTTTTCTTGGTCAATTCTTCAAATTTACGAAAAATTTCATTCGGCTGTATCCCCCTGAATTATAGATTTCAATTCTATTCTAGGTGCTGAGAAAAATGCAAATGCACACACATAATTTTCTTTTTAAAAAAATGGTTTGAATTAATTGATTGCCTGTGATGCTTTGGAATAGAATTATTTTAAATAGGAAAACTAATTTTGTATTTATTCCAAAAATATAAGCTATAAAATATACGGAAAAGTGTTACAAGAGCATCGCAGGATTTTCGAAGAGCGATATTTACTGAGAGATTATCGAACACTTTTCGGCGGAGGAGCTCTAATTATTCTGCTGGATGCATTAGGACTAGCAGTAAAGATCATGACAAAAAATAAAAAAAGTAAAAAAAAAGAGAGAAAGAAAGAGACAAATTTTGTAGACCAAAGATTCGGAGCACCGGAAGGTAGAAGTTTTAAAAATGAATGGGTTGTTGAACTTTTCATACGCTGCGACTAGATCATGAACAGTAAGTAATAACTAGATCTTGAACAATAACAACCGCAATTACAAGAGCAACTTGAAAGGTCTCATTTGATTAGATCATGAACATTAAGTATGAACTAGATCATGAACAATAACAACCACAATTACAAGAGCTACTTGAAAGGTCTCATTTGACTAGATCATGAACAGTAAGTATGAACTAGATCAGGAACAATAACAACCGCAATTACAAGAGCTACTTGAAAGGTCTCATTTGACTTGATCATGAACAGTAAGTATGAACTAGATCATGAACAATAACAACCGCAATTACAAGAGCAACTTGAAAGGTCTCATTTGACTAAATCATGAACAGTAAGTATGAACTAGATCATGAACAATAACAACCGCAATTACAAGAGCAACTTGAAAGGTCTCATTTGACTAGATCATGAACAGTAAGTATGAACTAGATCATGAACAATAACAACCGCAATTACAAGAGCTACTTGAAAGGTCTGACATCTTTCGGGGGTAGCAAGATGTTTCTTTTTTGCTCTAAATGCCGTCGAGAAAAGTCATCGCCTCAGCACACCTTGGACTGCCTTGGCTTGAACTGGGAGGATATTCTAATTATCCACTTCTTGTATAGGACTTCATATATGTCAACGGTTTCATTGCTCTAGTCTGACGGAGTCAGACCGGATTGAAATAAAAACAACAATAACAAAAGCGACTGCTAGCATATGGATATTCTTTAGGAAAATTTAAACTTCATCTTCACAAGCAATGTGAAGCTTTTCTCTTATATCTAAAGTTAAAAAAAATTATTTAAATAAAACAAAATAAAATTTTTGAGCTATCCACTAACTTTTGATTTAAATCTAATTTAAAATGCTTTGGAGTTACTCGTAAGAAACATTTATGACACTGGAAATCAATATTCAACTTCTGAAGAGTGTTAACGCTATGATATATGTAATGAGTCAGAGCTTAAAAGTGTTGGCTTCTCTTATTTTAATGTGCTTATTTCTATATAGATTAGTCTTTTCATTATAAAATAATATATTTAGCTTTATTTATAAGAGAACTCACTTATTTACGTTACTCAGTTACTAGTTATTACATTCCATGAATTTACTTAGCTATCAAAACAATTGCCATGAGAACTACTGATGTTGCCACTCAGGCGTAAGAAACTTTGTGCTCACAAAAGGCTTTGTAAAAAGAATCCCACAAACGATGGAATAGCCTTTATAAATAAACGTTGACATAAGAGGTTAATATTATTAAATTACCATTTATATATAATATATATAAATAATTAAATATTCTTTCTACCCTTGTAATAGTAAATCACCATATTTCATGCTTGTTTGCTTTATTTGGATATATTTACATTTTTAATTTTATATAAATAATTTGTTTTATATACAATTAATTTTATTTTTGTAACATTAAATATGATTTAAAAAATTAATTATTGCCTAAAACCTTTCTGAATATATTTGAAATGAATAGCTGTCCTTATAATTATGAGCCACAATGTATATTCAAAATTTTGTCACTGAAACTGAGTTGTTATGTGAATCAGGCACGGAATTTTTGAACAAATTTTAAAATAAAGAAAATATTTATTAAATTTAACTATTTCATTACATTATCTTCTTCACAACAAAAAAAAAGAAAATATTTTTTTTAAATTCCAGTATTCAGAAAAGACAATTCACATTCTTTTTATTTTCTCGTTTTTCATGTTAAATCTAAAATATTTACATTTTATATTTATTTTATCATTTGAGAATAATATTAAATATTTGTTGATTATAAATTTATATATCCCTATATTTTTCCGTCAGAAAACTTACAAATCAATCAAAATTCTAATTCGCATCCATACACACATCTGGTCACTGTAGAAATAAGATTATTTTTTTATCATGCTATTATCTTCTCAAATTATCATGTAATATTAACGTAAGATAAGACGAAGATCATTTGTTTTGGCGTTCAGGAAACACACATGACGTTGACACTATATTATATATGTCCCACATATACAATATATGTAACATCATATTATATTATATAACATTATTTATAGTTCAAAATATAGTTTTCTTGTAATAATACATTTCCTCTTTCAATAACCAAAACATTTTGCACTCGGGTTCCATTTCAATATATTCAATAAGTCCTTTTAGGAAATTCCATTCTTGATATTGGTATCAAAGTATCAAATTCGAATAAAGGAAATTCGAATAATAAATGCACAAGTTTCGATAAAAAACAATATTTTTTAAATTTTTTTTTCTTTTTTGCCACTTTTCACATTTAGATTAATCTTAAAAAAGATACTATCACAACTCTCTCAATGTCCTCCAAGTGAAATGATATCTTCGGGGGGTGGCAGGCTTAGTATTGAGTGTCTTCTGCTTGGTCCCTACTTCAAAATTACGAAGACTCTACCCGGCTGCTTCTGCCTAACTGGTTAACTCAGGGAAACATGCTGCTGATGCAACAACTATCACAACACCCAGATAAATAGCAAGTAATTATTATTTTATTTTATTTATTTATTTGTCCTACGCTTGTCTTCATCTAATGGCATCGCTGCCATTCATTGACGAGCAGCCCAATAAAGTATCAAAAGCATCAAAAGAATTAAGACAAGCGTCCGTAGAATTGTCTTCATAAAACTTTAAAGCAACTGGTAAATTTATTACAAAAATTATTACAACAATATTTTAAAAACAATTGGGTATTTTGGCTGAGTTGGTCTATACCACTATCAATCTAGACCACAAAGGTCTGAATCCTTGACTCTAATAAGATGTAAAGGCTTCTGATGATAGTCGTGCTCAATAAGCAAATGGAAGCAAGCAGCTCTAACTGATTGAGCAAATAATAATCCATTCTATAG
The DNA here is from genome assembly GCA_037975125.1 of Latrodectus hesperus. Classification (NCBI taxonomy): domain Eukaryota; kingdom Metazoa; phylum Arthropoda; class Arachnida; order Araneae; family Theridiidae; genus Latrodectus; species Latrodectus hesperus. The sequence continues at coordinate 118,722,894 of CM075853.1, read as the reverse complement.
ATGAATGCCACGTGTTAAAAACGTTAGGAATCAACAGTTTTCCGTACCTCAACCTGAGGAGATATGGAAAATCGTTGATTCCTGCTTTTACTACTATCCTTAACAAACTTGAAAATCTTAAGAGTTCACAAATTCTGAAATAATTTTTCAATAAAAATTTTATTATCACATATTTGCTGAGATATATTTATTTCAACTTGTCAATTATAAGAATACTTTAACCCATAGTTAAGCGATAAATGCACTTAGCAAATTGCTTGAATGGCATTTAATCCATTGTTAACATTGTTGATGTGATTTATGTCTATTCTATCGAGAATTTAAACTTAGCTGCTTTATAACATAAAAACATGGATATTTATTTAATCAAATGCTAATTTTTATTTATTGAGTTCAATAAAACATAACTATTTATATATAGTAGCAAATATTTGCTTTCATATAATATAGTACAATTACAAATGATTCATCGGGTTTTAAAACTTTATATCAGATGTCGGCAATTTTGTAACTATGGTGTTAGTCAAACTAATGTACCAATACAATTCAGGATTCAGAAATGTTGGGCTACTTGATACAATTCTATTACTGTGGAAATACTATTCAAGAAATACTTTTCTATTTCAAAGGAATATTCAGTGAGAAGAGATGATGCGATTTAGCTTTATCAAATGTCTGGGTCAGATTTAATAAACGGTCACCCTTGGCACGTTTCTTTTTGGCGCCAAATTTGACAAACATTTTTACTGGAAACCAGGCAAACTAGTACTTTGGCAACCCTATTTGTCATAAATTTCTCAAGAATATTTACCGATTTAAATTCATTAATATAAAATTTAATCAAAAAGTTTTATGGATAATTTAACATATCAACTTTATTATTTTACCATTGATGTTTAAATTCTATAAATCTGTGTTTTTTGTTAATTTTGTAAAATTAGTTGAGCATATTGTTAGATGCCAACAATGTATGAAATATTTGTCACTGTTTCAGCCATTTTCCTCCTTTCGTTTTTCCCGATAGGAAATTCGTCATACGGTCACACTTGGCGACTTTTTGAAAATGTCACCAAGGGTGACCGTACGGTAAATTTTTACCCAAATGTCTTTATAGAGGGGTAAGCAGTATAGTATTATCTTTTTGGATAAATTATAGAATGAAATATATATATAATACCAATTCGTAAGAACTATGATTTAAAATTTTGTTTAAGATATTTCAGACTCTGTTGTGAATTCTAGGTATTCAAATAATTCAAAATTCGCGTGCGTGGTAATTAGCTGTGTTCAGCAAAAGTGGTCAGTCAGTAGTGCATTACAATAGTCCAGGCCTTACAGTAAAATTACCTTCTTAATTGCTAAATATTTTCTAGCATTCAATTCAATTGCTCGTAAGTTTGATGCCCTGTATTGCATTTAAATTACAACAATCAAACTTTGCATTTTAAATTAATGCACCTTAAAAAAAGGAGATCTAGTTTGTTTGGTAGAAGAAACCATTGTTCTCATATCGAGAAAGTTTTGGGGCTGGATTCCTGATCCTGATAAATGCCATCTTGATAAAAAAAAAAGTCTATGCATGTTAAAATAACAAAGGGACTATATGCATGTTAAAGTGACATTAGAATATATGGATGTTATAACATAGATTCCAATGACATAAATCTATGTCATAGCATGTATTGATTTCAATGTCACTTCATTAGAGCAGCATAGCACCGAGATGATAGTGCTAACGTGTCCGTATACAAGCTAGCCCAAATGTTAACATGACCAATGAGCATTGGTCAAAATTACATAGTAATAGGCTGTGCTTAATAGTTTCAGTTGGAAAAAAATTGTCAATCGGATACGTATCACAGTAACCAAGTTTTAATTTAGCTAAATTTGAAAAAAAGAAGTGGAGAAAAAGCTAAATAAAATTAAGTTTTTTCATGTTAAATTAAAATTTATATATGTTCCTTCTGTGAATATAGAGACTTGAACAGTTTAATATTAAAAATTCCTGTATTCAATAATGTGTTTTATTTTAGAAAAACTAAATCACAGAAAATTTGAATAGTGCAATTTTCCGATAATTTTACTTAGCAGAACATTTTCCTTGAAATTGCACAATGAATTTTATCATCCAATAAAAGTCACTGGAATTACTCATCCCAAATGTTAGATTTATTTATTTTCTTTATCTTTCTTAATATGAAATAATAGTTATAAAAATATAGGATTTCTCTCTCTCTCTCACAAAACATGTTGAATTTATTAGCAGGCTAAACCTTCTAGATTTGGTGGCCCATAGCTTTTATCAGAAAACGTGTACATAGCATTGTAAAATTGTAATTTAAATAAATAACGATATTTAGTATTTAATCTCCAAGGCACAGGTCCGAGGTTGGTTCCTCGGGCTGAGCAAGATGAACTCAGCTTTTCAAAGGGTCGATAAAACTGAGTATCAAACATGCTTAGCCCGGTGTTTTAGTGGTAGCGTTTCACGCTATCAAGGCACAAGTTTGAGGTTCGATCCTTAGTCTGGGCAAGGTCACCTCGTCATCCCTTTAGTGGGTCGATAAACTGAGTACCAAGACTAAACTCCATGGCATGACAGCCCATGTGGGCCAAGGCCTACAGTGCCCATAACTGTTTTCATGACCGAGGGTCCTGAGGTGTGAAGCATATGTCTTAGTTAGGTGGCCAGCCTAACGTAAGACCCCCAGTGTTTAGTTCCCAAGTATGCTTGGTACTCAGTTAATCGACCCACTGAAGGGATGAAAGGTTGAGTCAACCTTGCCAAGCCCGAGGATAGAACCTTGTACCAAACTGAGTACCAAGCATGCTTGGAAAGTAAACACAGCGGTTTTCGTGTAAGGCTGACCATCTAATTGGGTAGTATGCTTCGCAACCCCGAACCCTCGGTCATGAAAACAGATATATCATTGGTAGGCCCTTATGGACTGCCGTCCCAGAGACTATTTTTTTAAGTACTTAATTAGTTTTGTCCGAAATACTGTTTTACACCACAAATGAGATCTTACCTACAGATCAGTTAAAAATAAATCAAATGAAAATGCTGGAAAATCCCCCTCAGTTATCAAAATGTTACATACTGAAGTCGAAATTCATTTCATCCATATAGTCGATTCGTGGAGCATTGGAAAAAGCGTAAGCAATGCAACGCACTGGTTAAAATTAATCGTTTTCAAAAATCGAAAACAAAATGGTTATCATGTTTTTCAAAAAAGAAAAAAAACATATTAATATAAAATGGGTGTGAACCCGATACAGTACATTCTTTTTCTGTACTTCCAGAAATTACGTATTGATGACAATTTTAAAAAAGAGCATACTTTATTTTAAGTTATCCAGTGATGACTGACAAAAGTTTCATTCCATTCTGTACAGCCGTTTACAGTTTAACACCAGCCAGAAATTCGGTAGATTTTCAGAATAAGTATTTCATTTACCTATGTAAAGAACAAATCAATAAATGTTTAGGAATTCCAATATTTTAAGATATCAATATATCCGGAACTCACTTACTTGGTTGAATTATCTGCCTTGGCTATAAAAATAAAGGGCAAGTATTAGACAGCATGCAAGGTACATAGACACATGTGACAAAGCACTTGGTCTGTATTTTAGGTTATCAGGTATTGCTTCACCAGATATTGCATCTGCTTGTGACAGAACTGCCACGAATTTTGAAAACCAGAATTGCAGTGTTGCATTTCAGTAGAAGTCTAACGTTAGAAGTTATAAAATTATCAGAAATAAAATGTTTTAGACAACATTTACAAAATTTCTATTATGAGAAATGATACGGGATAAATATTGCACTGAAAATTATAAAAATAGGTTATTCTTAAAAATTCCAATTGATCTTGATTATGAAAATACAGCTAATTACAAGTGCAACAGGGTTATTTAAACAGACTATAAAATATATATACTGGTAATAAAATGAATTGCATTTCTTCATAACATCAAAAGTCTGCATTGTTTATATTAAATTTACAAAATGTATATATGGTATAAAACTGAACATTATATATTTGCTGTGTAATAAATTATATTCGAATATTATTAGAGACTGCATCATGTATGAACTAGTATAGCTTTATCTATGCAGTTTCAACACACTGCCAAATCTCATATACCACATTTTATTGACAGTACTGAAAGATATGTCGGTTAGATAGTAACCGTTCAGGTGTTTTTATATCAGGAGAATATGCTGGACAGTGCAAATGTTCGAGCTTGGCTTGCATGATGATCAAGATATTCAGGTAATATTCAGCTGGACATTAATGCGCTGAAATGTAGTTGTAGAGAACTTTGAAAATATGGCCATGCCAAGTGGCCCAAACACATCAAAATGTAATGGTTCATTTTCAAAGTACTGGCCAATGCAAACCAGAGATGATTGAGACGCGTGACTAATGGCATCCCGAGTACCATTGTACATACTATCTATCTATAACTTGTGAGGGAACAGTTGGACAATGTCAAATACTTGCCGGTGATTCTCATTCTTCACGAAGCAGCCAAATACGGATGCGACTATTACAGTCCCACATACAGAACTGGGATTTTTTTTTACAACGACAACGTGAAGACATTCGTGTATTCATTATCATCGTTGATTAGATTAATGGAGATTCTGTATTTCAGCGTTAAGTGACACTCCATATCACTGTAAAGATGATCAAATTGCTCTTGCAGATACTTGCTGTCTTCTAGAGCAGTGTTTCTCAACTGAATTTACTCCAAGGACCGGTAAAATATTTCGGCACGTTCGCGCGGACCGGTAATATTAATAATTTGACCCAATGCACAATTTTTCACAAAGATAAATCATGAAGACATACATAATTTTTAAAGCATTTTGTTTGTTATAATTTACATTTGTATATTCAACTTACTTATATAATATTGCATCGAGAATAAAAACACCAAAACTTAATTAAAACTCCAAGAAAATTCCAACGTGAATGATATATTTATTTATTTTAATTAATATATTAGCCAAAACAACAATGAGTCGAAATGTGAACAACGTAAGTAGATACCAAATAAGCAAAAAATAATTTACCAAAATAAAGGATATATAAAAACTAAAATTAATGAGATTGCTGCTGGTCTTTGTTGCTGACTAAACTGTCAATCCTAGGCTTTAAACCAGTTACAGCAATACGTAAAGCAGGTGCAAGAGCAAGTCGATTTCTATGTTTCGTCTTAATAACAGTCATAGCCGAAAATGTAGTTTCACACAAATAAGTTGAGGAAACAGGCAATAAAATCTTCAACGCCTTTGCATGAAGATTGGGGTATTCTGTTGCAGTGCTTTATCCAGAATTGATATATATTTATTGATTTGAACTGTGATTTAAGTCCTAGATCTGAAGACAGTTCAATAAGTTCTGTTTCCTGGACTGTAGTGAGATTGTTATCATAATTATCAATAAATGGATTGATTATCCACAGATTACCTGAACGTACATCTTCTTCTGGGGGATAATACTGATCAAAAGCTATTGATAGTTCTTTTAAATGCTCCAAAATAACGCTGATAACGCTCTTCTGATCCATGTCATTAGTATTAATGTAATCAAAGAAAGAAGCAAACATATCAAAAGTGTTTTCTTCCGCACGTTTATACCAGAGTTTCAATTTCTTTTTGAAAGCATCAATCTTATTGTAGAAGTTGAAAACGGTATTAGTTTTACCTTGAAGACTTAAATTTAGTTCATTTACCAGTGAAAATATGTCTGATAGGTACGAAAGCAAGGCTACCCATTCTTTGTTCTGAAAATGTCTGCTCAAGAATGATCCCTTTTGATTTAAAAACAATTGTACCTCATTTCTTAATTCATACAACCGCTTAAGGACTTTTCCTCTGGATAGCCAGCGTACTTCGGCGTGTAACAATAGTTGTACATGATCTGATCCCATTTCTTGACATAAAGTTGTAAACAATCTTGAATTAAGGGCGTTACTTCTGATAAAATTTACAATTTTTACCGATTCCAGAAGAATGTCATTCAGTTGTGGGGACAATTTCTTTGCTGCTAAATGTTCGCGATGAATAATGCAGTGTGTGACTACTAATCCTTCTGATGCTACGTCTGTTATTCTCTTTGCAACACCTGTATGTCTTCCAGTCATAGCAGCAGCGCCATCAGTACACAAACCAATGCATTTTTTCCAGTCAATGGAGTTAGTTTCAATATAATTATTAACTGCCTTAAATATTTCAGCACTTGTTGTTTGGGATGGTAGTTCGATACAGCACATCAATTCTTCTCTAATATCATTGGTTGCATAGTCAATGTAACGAACATAACATAATAATATGGCATTATTTGAGACGTCAATTGACTCATCCATTTGGACAGCAAACCATTTCGATTTACGTATATCTTGGAGTAGTTGACTTTCTATGTCGTATGATAACTCACATATTCTTCGTCCAATAGTATCATTGGACAGAGGCAAAGCTTTCATTTTATCTGCAGCAGATTGGCCCAACACTTCAGAACACACGTCTATCAAACACGGTTTGACAAGATCTTCAGCAACTGAGTATGGTTTTTTAGATTTGGCAATACGCAGAGCAACTAGATACGATGCTTTTAAAAGCGATTTATCAACCGAGAAACACTTTTTAAAAGCATCCTTTTGAATTTTCATCTCCAAACTTTTTCTCCTGAAAAAGTCCAGGGGTTTGCTTTCCAGTTGTGGGTGCTTCGTTTGTAAATGCCGCATGAGCTTGGAAGGTTTCATGCTTTCATTGGAGAGAACATCTCTACAAACAACACATTCAGGTTTTGGACAATTTTCTTCTGATTGAGGCCAGAGGATAAAACCATATTTCAAATAATCTGCGATGTAGTGCCTTACAAAGCTTTTTCTTTTTTTGGAAGATTGTGGACTATATTCACTTTCATCTGTATTCGAAGAGGCGGACGACGTACTTGGTTTTTGAAAATCCTTTCTTTGCACGAAATTTAGTAATGTGCGTTTCGTTTCCTTCTTACTCATTCTGGTTATTGATTTTATATACCTAAAGTTACAGAAATAGTAGTTATAGCATAATATTAAATTCAGAAGTTATTAAAAACTTACGCTGATAAATAGTTTTCAAGAATTGCCCAAGTGTGCAGAATAATCAAAATCAAAAACAAAACGTAATCAAGACGCCAGACGCCTTGAACACTGCGATACTGCGATAGTCAGCGTTCAAGTAATCAGGGATACGCAAGGCACCAAGGCAGACAGGCGCACCCTAACTGGTGTTCTAAGCAGTGTTGCCAGAACAATTTGATTAAAAGGAATAAGTCGACAGTTCAAAATGTAATAGATTTCATAGAATAGTAAAAAAGAGTGCCGAGGTACCGGCAGTTTGTTGTTTTAAATTTAGGTAAAGGGTAATTTTGTAAATTTCATAAAAACTCAAAATAGTAATAGATTTTGTGAGTAACGTAACAACGTAAAAGGACTGCTGAATAATAATAGATCTATTATAATTATAATAGACTGGCAATGCTGGTGGTACAGCAATTTATGAAACGCGTTTAGGTACATAGTTGCCAGTTTGTTGTATTTTTCATCAAAGATTACATTATTTTTTAAACTAGTAAACTATTATTATTGTAATGTAGGTACTGTATCAGTGGTCGGCCTATAAAAGCTGGATATTTCGCGGACCGGTAAATATTTCTTGCGGACCGGTACCGGTCCGCGGACCGGCGGTTGAGAAACACTGTTCTAGAGGACCTATTTCTTGACTCAGGATTCACAGTTTGGCTGCACTAGCAGATGACATGTCTGGATACTCGGCTGTTAACCACATAGATCTACCGATATCCTGCACAGTATTGTGCATGGTTGTCATGAACAAATTGATTCTATATTCTGTTAACAGTCAGCGAATCTCGATTAACGTGAACGGTAATATTGCAGTAACAGAAATCGTAATCCTTTAGAACACAATTCAACTTTGATCAAACCCTGATGGTAAGCTTTTTTCTATATTACACAAAGCAGTATAATAATTTTCATTCTCGAAAACAATGTGTAAATCAATCTCTTTATGAGAAATTCGTTCGATTCGAAACAAAAAAATGATTGAAGTTCATTTTGCTCGAATACATGAATCATTTTAGTAATAGCAAAACCATGTTCGACAAACTTTTTCCCGTTGATTCAGCGCTTTCAAATGCTGTATTGACAATCGAGCAAGAAGAAATGAAAGTAAAACAGTCACTTCAGTTAAAATCCCAATTAGCAATAAAAACAAACTTTTTTAAAGTTTTTTTATTATTATTTTATTTTTTTAAAGAAAAACAATGTGTCGTGTTACCAAATCAGAATCATTCACGATTACTTCCAGAAGAATTCTTAAAATTTCTAGTCATTCGACATTCTGCCTCAAGTTATGTGCCAGAGTTGTTGGAACACCGAATTGGTCTGTTACATTTGAATTCATCCAGTGAGAACACAAAGAGATTTCGTTTTTGCTTTTTATTCACAGATAACAGCACAGAGGACAACAACTAGCAGAAAGCACTGACATAATGCGAGTGAGAGTTAAATTCATTCGGAGCGCCATCTGTGATATAATGGGACAGATGCAACACCCTTTGAACAATCGTGGGACGTCATCTGAAAGCTAGTTTGGCAAGAATGATATGAATTTCTTCTCTTTATTAACAGGGCAATAATCTAGGGATAATATTTTTACAGATATTGGTATTTGTAGAGGTTTCATGTGCATTTGTTCCGGTAACTTCTGTGGCTTTTTTAAGCCAAAGGAATAGGAAATTTCATTCGACTCCGCTCAATTGCCTGAAGCTGTTGTTAGAAATTATAGATGGTACTCACGTATTGCGAGGGGGAAAACTCAGAAAACTTCAAAGTATCCACCTCAACAGACATGCTTATTGAAAACAAGAGTGCACCATCCATTTATTGTTGTTCAATTGTGGCTGGAACCAGAACTTATAACCAATTCTTCAATTTTACTTCTTACATCAATGATGTCGTTTTTATTATCGGAAGGTAGTGAGTTCGAATCCAAGCTTAACCGTAGATCCATCGTGTTCACTAACAGCGGCTAGGGCATGTTAAAACTGGGAGTGGTCGCAATGTCTTCAAACTGAAATGATACCTTTTGGGATGGCAGGCCAAGTATTGGAGGTCTTCACATTCTTCTCCAATTTATTTTTGTCATCATTTTCAAAATTACGAAGATTTTAAACTGGGTCTAAATAATTAAAACGAAGATTGTAAACTGGGTCTAAAAAACTAACGTGAGCTGGGTTCTGCAAAACCCAGCTCACGACTAGGTACAGGGAAGTATGCTGATGCAACATCAATTTATGTGGAGTTAAGTTATTAGTCGTTTAGCTTAAACAGGGCACACTACGTGAAGAAGCAATTGATATCACCTTGCTTGCCAAAGCGGAGTCTTCACAACCTGTGTAACATCGTTTACAGTAAATTAAAAAAGTAATAGAGCATACTTATATAATGATGCAGTTGTAGGAAAAAGAGAAGCTCTAGTGGCTTAGTGGCAGCGTTTCACGCTCCCATAATACAAGCTCGAGGTTCGATCCTCGGGCTGGGGAAGGTTGATTCAGGCTTTCATCCCTTCAGTGGGTCGATTAACTGAGTAACAAGCATGCTTGGGAACTAAACACTGGGGGTCTTACGTTAGGCTGACCACCAAACTGGGACATATGCTTCGCACCTCAGGGCGCTCGGTCATGAAAACAGTTATGGGCACTGTAGGCCTTGACCCACATGGGCCGTCGTGCCCTGGAGTTTAGTTTTGTAGGTAAAAGAGGGAGTGTCTTGAGCAACAAAAGTAGTAGAATCTCCAGTTCCCACCCTCGATCTGTTGGAATGTCTCGCTCTCATTTGCTTACTGGACATGACTATTTGTAGAAGCTTTTACATCTCATTTCAGTCAAGGATTCGGCTTCTTGCCCTCAGTATCATTAAGGGGATATGGATGGTGACCACTTCCGGCATTGTCCCATTGTCTTAAAGTTTCATGAAGACAATCTTATGGACATTAATTTTAATTCTTTTGTTTTATCACTTTATTGGGGCTGTTCATCAACTAATGGTAGAGATGCCGAAAACAGGCTTAGGAAAAAAAAAGGAATCAAAACAGGGACTTTTCACTACGAAAAGGATATTTCTACCACTATGCCATGTTAAACCATCTGTAGAGGGTTTCATAAGTGGCATGTTCTTGAAAAAGTTGAAAAAAAGATTTCATTTTTTAAAAAATATTATTACATTTAATTTTCAAACTCTTTTTTCTCCCGGTCAATTGCAATCTTTAATTATTACGCCAATATTTTGACATGGTAAATGAAAACCTTTAATTCAACGTTTTCATAAAACACAACTGAAAAAAAAACGTAATTTAAATCGGTAAATGTTTTTCATTATTGTCATTGTTGAGGTACATCAAACACTTTTTGCCCCTGTTACAATAAAAACATTTCAAAATTATTTCGAAAACTTTTTTTAGGAAGCTAGATATATGAATCTTTCTTTGAAAACCCTGATTCATAAGTTTTCAGAGATTGTCGAACAAATTGTTTCGTATATCAAGTGATTTTTTTCTTCCTTTTACAACCGAAAATTTTTCTACCATCTAAAACAGTACAGAGGGAAAAAAAGGGGGAAAAAAAAAGATGGGAATCATTTTAATCCCTGCAGAGCTTATTTATCTTTGCTGCGTTAGGAGCTGTTGTCCTCATCCGTTCTCTTTGGCATCTGCTAATGCAAAATAAATGAGGAAGTAATTTGGAGATAAAAGAAAAGGAGGAAAAAAAAATCCCTCCTTCTTTCACAGCAAAGAGAACGAGAATATTTTCTTTGCATTAACGGCTGTCTCCTTTTAATAAAGTCCCTCGCATGCGGTAGAATGAGGGAAAACGCTATTATTTTTTCCCCGCTTATCCCAAAAGCATTCGCGGGAAAAAATAATTGATATTTAATTCCATTTTTTCACCTCGTTTTAATAATCTAAGTGGTAATCTCTATTAGAACTCGCATTTCTGCCTTCCCAATAAGAAATCGGTGCTTTCAAAAAATTATTTTTTTCCGACAACGTCATCATTTTTTTTTTCTTTAACTGATTTCCTGTATAATGAAGAATATAGTTAAGCTCTTCTTTCACAATTTGCTGAAAATGTGTTCTCGTTTTCCTTGAACAAACTCAGACACCTTTTTTTAAAAAATGAACTTATTCTTTTAGAAAACTTTTTTTTCTTCATATTTCTCTTTTCGTTCTATTACTTAGTGCGTATGTGAATAAATTTCAATTATAATTTCTTTGGGATAATATTTAGTTAATAATACCAAAAGAAGACTGGAATTTAAGTATAAAACTATAAACCACACAAGTTTACCTATTGCACATGAAAGCAAATTAATAAATTGTTTAATTTGTTAAATGACACGAAACTATAATTGTATCAGGAATTTATGTACAGAAATAAATGAGAACTTATTTGATCAAATGCCATTGCTTATAAATTATATAATATGTTATGTTGAGAACGCTAAATTTAAATTTATATGTGAATTGGTTATTGTAAAAAAATAAAGTGTTAGAATTACTGTGAGTTTGTTTTGTAATCTGAACAGATCAATAATATGTATATAAAAATCAAAACTTAAAAATAGCAAAGATTGAACATCATTTCTTATTCAAAATTTTCATCATTCAAATAAATTTTATAACGTTCTCCCACATCATGAAACTATTTTCTAAGTAGGAAATTGTGTATGTAAATAAATTCTTTTCAACAATTTCTTTAATTCTCAATAATATACATTATGACTAATATACTAATATAAATTATACTACTAATATAAATTATAACAACATAAAATTATGTTCTAAGTAGGAAACTGTGTATGTAAATAAATTCTTTTATTCTTTAATTTTTACTAATATAAATTATGACAACATCACGAAATTATGTTTTAAATAGGATACTGTGTATGTAAAAAAAAAATTCTTATTAACAAATTCTTTAATTCTTACTAATAAAAATTATGACAAAATTATGTTTTAATTAAGAAACTGTGTATGGAAACTAATTCTGATTAATGAATTATTTAATTCCATTAACAAAAAGAATGCGAACATTATTAAATTATGTTCTAAGTAGGAAATTGTGCATGGAAACAAATTCTTAGTAACAATTTTCTCTGTTCAAAAGGATTCTTTAATTCTTTTTAGATAACATCATTAAATAATTCTCTAAGTGAGATTTAGAGTAAAGAAATGAATTATTACTCACAATTAACAATATTTTAAAAAAAAGTTCTTCATTCTTTCTCTCTCTCTCTTCTTTAAATATAACATTAAACTGTATTCTAATTAGAAGCTGCACATGGAAGCGAATTTTTTTTTATTCTCAATTTACAATCCTCAAATTCTTCAACTCGCTCTATTTCTTTATTATTGTTATTGTGCATCATCAAACAATATTCTAAGTCAGGAACTACTTGGGAATAAATTCTTATTCACATTTTACAATATTCAAAAAGTTTTTCACACACACACAGCACTCTGTTTCTTTTTTTCTTTTTATAACCATTAAACTATATAATAATTTCTAAGTGAAAAAACTGTATATAGTTTTTTCACTTAGAAAATTCATATTCAATTTACAAGATTAAAAAAATTCATCTCGTTCTATTTCTTCTTTAAACATCACTAAACTATATTCTAAGTGGGAAAATGTACATGGGAATGAATTCATACTCAAAATTTACAATATTCAAAAATTCTTCAACTCGGTGTTTCATTTTTATACATTATTGAACTATATTCAAAGCAAGAAAGTATACATGGAAATGAAGTCTTATTCACAATTTACAATATTCAAAAAATTGTTCAACACTGCTTCTATTTTCTTTAAAACTTTCTAAAATTAAACTATATTCTAAGCGAAAAACTATACAGCGGAATAAATTCATATTTACAATATTCAAAATCTCATCTCTCTCTATTTCTTTTTTATGCATCATTAAATTATATTCTAAGTGAGAAGGTTTGGTTTGGTTGGTTGGTTTTTCGCTCAACGGTCATTTTTTGCACACGAGGGCTAATTAGACCGGGACCTACGGTTTAAAGTAGATTCCGAACCACTACAAACATTCATGCTCAAGGTGGGATTCGAACCCACAAACTGTTGAACAGAAGGCAAGAGCGCTAACCTTTCGGCTGCCAGGTCGAAATTCTAAGTGAGAAAGTGCACATGGGAATAAATTCATATTCAAAATTTACATTATTCAAAATTTACTTCAGCTCCTGCTAACCAGCTTGTCTAGTGGTCAGCGTGCCTGATTACGGATAAGGAGGTCCAGGATTCGAATCCCGGTTCGGGCATGGATGTACTTTTTTTCTCTCTCTATCTATCCTGTTTTTATCCTTTCCTTGTATGCAATGAGGTGTGAATGGTTGCCTACCTTATAAACAGGTACCTATGGCATGTGTGTAGAGCAAAGTCGTACTTTCACCTTCATGGTGCTCTGATTAAAACGAAAGACGCTTTCAATCGACTTTATTTGCTTAGCATAGCGAGCTTGGCTTGTCCAAGTGTCATTAGTAAACAATAATAAAATCGCTGTTACATTTTTATGCATCATTAAACTATATTCTAAACGAGAAACTGTGTGTATGGAAATGAATTCTTATTTACAATTTACAGTATTAAAAAAAATTCTTCAACTTTCTCATTCTCTTTTTTAAATTGTAACTAAATTGCAAAGAAGAAACAATGGGAATTCTTATTCGAATTTACAATATTAAAAAAAAATTCTTCAATTTTGTCTTTATTTTGATTACGGCATCAAATCATATTCTAATCAAGACACACAAGTATACGGGAATGAATTTTATTCAGTCTCAATATTCAAAAATTTCTCTGTTACTCATTCACTCTATATATATATATATATATATATATATATATATATATATATATATATATATATATATATATATATATATATATATATATATATAATTAAACTATATTCTAAGCTAGAAACTGCACGGGAATTGATTCGTATTTCCAACTTGTAATACTCAAAAAATTCAATTCTTTCTTTTTAGGTAACATATTCAAACTTTTTTCTAAGCGAGAACTTGTAGATACTAAGAACTATATAATTCGGAGTTTTAATCACTATATATTGTGAAAATAATTGAAAAAGTGATATTGAAAATCCGAGAATTACCATAACAATGTTTCTAATTTTGCGTCATTGAAAGATAATTTTAATTAATTTTAACTAAATCTTATTTTCCAAATTGCTATTCAACTATCAAAAAAATCACTCCTGCTGATTTTAGCTGTATTATTAAAAAATATTATGTACTGAATTATAAATAATTATGCATGGAATAGTGGCTGCTCTGAAAAAATGACTGAAAAATATCATGCGATAGTTGTGATTTTTAAATGATGTTAATGTAATTTTTCAATGAAGTTAATGATCACTTATAAGGATTAGTAAATTTATTTCTTCAAGAGTAAAAACAGGAATTTTGAATTTAACACAAAATTTTGAATTTTTAATGAAGGACTTTAAACAAGAAGAGCTGAACTCTATGTCCCGAACAATTTTGATCGTGGTAAAACTTTATGAGAAATCCAAATCTTTCAAAGTATCAAAATATAATACCATACATTTTTTGTAAAGAGGCCTAAGCTTAAGTTATGCGATTCGTTATCGGTCCTTTATTTATGCCGATCTAGACTAATAAGTAATTTTGAATCACAGCCAAAGGAGTTACAAGATAAGTGTGCTTTTGATCTGTCATCTTCTTCCACATCCCACTAACGGAGGGATGAGATTCCTACTGAATTTCATAAAGCTTACACCGTCAAAGGATTGCCATCTTCAGGTGAAACAAGTATCGAACCATATACTTTCTGCATGCAAACGTGATTACTTATCCTACTAGTTTTTTTACAGGGTCCTTAAAATACTTAAACTCTCGATGATAATAATAATTATAATAAATCTTCAAAATATATCTGTTTCCAAAACATTTTAATTTATCATGTTAAAATAGTTAAAACGGGGCTCTTCTTTGATATCTAATAATAATCTATTAATAATTTACCATTACTCTTCTTAAAGCTACAGAGTCCTGATTTATTTCATCAAATCTTATCTAATCTTATTTTAAAACAAAATGATAGTAGGTTTATATATATATATATATATATATATATATATATATATATATATATATATATATATATATATATATATATATATATATATATATATATATATGGATCAGTTTTAGTGTACGGTCACCCCTGGCGCGTTTTTTTGAAGCCAAATTTGGCGAACACCCGGACCGCCTTATTTTTGCCTGATACGATTCTCGCGAGATGCTCAGCTTGCATCGCGAGACAAGTCTCATGCTATCATCTACGAATTTTCAGATATCGTTTCTAACCTTTCTTCGCAAATAAAATTCTGTTGAGTAGAGTAAAATAAACAAAATTTGCGGTAAACAAAATATTGTCGCCGAGATTTTATTTCAACTAGTTGTCTGCTGTTCCTTGCTTTTTTTCAGCTATTATCTTGCGGAATATGTGTGGAGGAAAAAAAAAAACAATAAAATGTGTAGTAAATTCCTTGCGTTCATCGATTCCAGTATACGGGTCTACCCGCCAAAAACATCTGACCCGGAGCAGGCAGTAGTGGCTTCGATGGCAAAATAATAGCTGGAGAGAGGTATTTTTACTGTTCATTATTTACATAATTAATAATAAATTAAATGGTCTTCATGAAATGAATTTCTTATGAATATTTACCGATTTAAATTCATTAATATAAAATTTAATAAAAAATTTTATGGATAATTTAACATATCAACTTTATTATTTTACCATTGATGTTTGAAATCTATAAATTTGCTTTTTTGTTAATTTTGTAAAATTAGTTAAGCATATTGATAGATACCAACAATGTATGAAATATTTGTCACTATTTTAGTCATGTTCCTCCCGCCGTTTTCCCGAACAGATTTGCGTCATACGTATGACGTCATACGGCCTTGGCGACTTTTTGAAAATTTCGCCAAGGGTGACCGTACGGTAAAATTTTACCTATTTACATACATACATATATATATATATATATATATATACATACAAACAAATAAATGAAATTTGAAAAATACCTATTGTTATTTTGGTTACCCATTACATACTTACTGTTAGATGATTTTTAAATGAAATACATAACTCAACAAATTTTAATAGCAATAGTAATAATACCACTATCATTGTGCCCATCAATTCACAAAATTCTAATTGATATTTTTATTTTTTGACGCCGTGGTGGCCTGGCTGGTTAAGACGTTAATTCTCGTTATTAGAAGGTACTGTGTCCAAATCCCAACCCAATCGAAGATCTGACTTGTTTTCTAATGGCAGTTGGGGCATGTTAAATATGTCATAGTCGCAATGTCCTCCATGTGAAATGATACCTCTGCAGTGGCAGGCAAATCTTTGTGATTTTCTACATGGTGCTGCTTCTAAAGTTACGAGGATACAATTTCGGTGTTACGATGGCACACCCACTGGTTAACTCACTATGTAAGGTGCCATCCTTCCCTCCTCGTAGTGCTGAAAGATAGAAACCTTAGTAGCTGGGCATCATACAACAACAGCCTTAATCTTTTTAGTAATAATTTGAGACTTATAAGAGAATGTTAAGAAACTCTTTACTATTATATATAAAACACAAAAAATTGTTATTAGAGAACTTTAAATTTTTCAATGTTCTTTAATTACGTATTGTGTTTTTACAACCTGTATGCCTTATTTTATTTTTAATAATATGTAAAGTCTCAACAAAGTTACTTATTTCTTTCGTTCAAATTAACTGTCATTTTCATCAAAAAATTCCTAAAAACAAAATATCCAGTAATGAACCAATAAATCGGCTTGAAAATACGGAAATAATTAAATTTCATTTTCATCTGGAAATATTTTTACAATTCTTCATTTCTGAGATTTGTATAGGATAGCAATTTTTTCTTGCAAAATATACTGTCAAAATCCATAGCAATTTTTTATTGGTTATAAGTCTGAAAAAATCATAAATGGAATGTTTGTGCCGTAATTAAACATATTATATAGTACTATATTATTCAATAACATGATTTTATAAATAGCTACTAATACAGCAGCATGAAACAAGTTTTAGTGTTCTTTAAATTTTGCTTATAAATTATCTATGCTTATACTCATATAAAAATTTAAGAAGCGGATTAGGTCTTCATTTCACATGATGCCATTAAACTGGAGTCGAACAATTTTGTTATGCCTTAAAACAAATATAAAATGTATAACTCTTTATGTGCTAATAATTTATTATTCACAGAATTTTCAGCAATTTTTATTCCCATTACAGTTTTTATCAATGGTTGAACAATTTACAACATATGTAAAAATTGTTGGCAACATAAAAAACGGAAGTCTTTTTAATTGACAATGAATTAGCATATGAAGAAAATAGTCATCTACAAACAGAAGAGCATTTTTTCAGAGAGTTTTGCAACTCTATTTAGAAAGAGTCCATTCCATTTCATGAAAATAGACATCGATTTTGGAGGACTACTTCAAACCTTTTTTTTCCCCTCTTTGATAAAAGAGGGTGGAGGGAAAAGTATAAATAATAAACAAAAATAAATAATGAGAGAGTGAAGAAAAATGTGTAAAAGAAACCGCAGATTAGCCAAATGGAAGTTCTTTGACAAAAATGTGGCAACGAGTTGAAAATCGTCTGCTGCTGCAATAAATACAAGAGGAAGGAAAGAAGAAGCAAAAAAAAGGGAGAAAACTTCTTGCCCGCTTTTCATTCCAAATAAGATGGAAAAGAAAGGGGAGAAAGAAGAAAAAAAAACAGGAACGGATCCTTTCAAGCAGCAGTGAAAGAAGAAAGGAAAAAAGAAAAAAAAAAGGGAAAAATGCGCCTATACAAACCGTCATATTCTCAAAAGCATTATAAAAAAGAAATCGGAGGAAAGGCGGAAAAAAAAGAAAAGGAAAAAAAAAGAAGGCGCTGCGATCGACAAAAAGGGCCGCCGGGCTGGGATATGATAAAGATTTAGCGTCGGGGTTGAGGGGGCGGGTAGGGCGGGTTGTGTGTGGAGTTTCTCACCTCGTTGTCGTTGGCGTCAAGTCACGCAGGTAGCTTGGGCGACTGCTTGCGGACGTGTGCGTGCTGTTTTTAACGGTTGGCTTGCGACGTCGATGCTAAAAAGGGGGTCGCTGCCTCTCGCTTGGGGACTGGGGACACATTGCGAAGCGTCGCCTCTTAATGAAGTTGGTAATCGAAACAATAGTCTCATCCTAAGAAGTTTCAAAAGGGATGACAAGCGATAAAGCTTCTCCGTAACAGGTTAAAATCCATAAATCTATGCTATAATCACTTTGCTACAAGATAGTGTGAATTGTTTTTGTTTTTTAAAATAATCGAGTTGATATCGAAATAATGATGGCTTTTGAAAGTTGAACGTCCTGTTTCTCTTGAAATAACAGATGAGCGCTCTTTGAAGTTCAGTCGATTACATAAACATTTTCACAAATATGACGCTAAAATTGATGTATTCCGAATCCATTGATATTCAGTTCAATATTACTATTAGAATGGGGTGGTTGCCGGCTGGTTTCTGAGATACCTCTATCGTTGATCATCTACCCTCTTTTCTGTCTGGAGTATGCTGGAATTATAGCTTGATTCTGATTGGTACTATTAGAATGTTTACTTTTAAATTCTAATGATGGTAACCACTGAAAGTTGCATGCTTCCAAACTTTTTTGAAATTGTGTGTTTGCTCTCTTCGAATATTAATTATGCTGAATTCTATACAAATTTAAAATCAAAGACTGATGCTTTCCGAATGCATTGACCTTCAATGTCAGCATATTTCAGTCTTACTATTAGAATGGGTTTTTTTTTTCAAATTTTAATGATAATGAAAGCTGAAAGTTGCATACTTCCAAACTTTTTTGAAATTGTGTGTTTGCTCTCTTCGAATATTAATTAAGCTAAATTCTATACAAATTTAAAATCAAAGACTGATGTTTTCCGAATCCATTGACCTTCAGTGTCAGCATATTTCAGTCTTACTATTAGCATGTTTACTTTTAAATTCTAATGATGGTGACCAATGAAATTTGCATACTTCCAATATATATTGCAATTGTATATGTGTTTTCTTCGAAATTGTGTTAATGATGCTAAATTCTTCACAAATTTAAAATTAATTACTGATGCGTTCAGATTCTCTTTACATTCAGTCTCATGATGACATTACGGTTTTACAATTAAAGTATTTACTTTTTAATTTTTAGGAGATGACCAATGAAAATTGAATACGTCCAATCTTTCCTGCGATTGTAGACGCGCACTCGTTGAAGCTGCATTAATAATGCTAAATTATTTATAAATCAGAAACCAAATACAAATGTGCTACGAATTCTATCGCATTCAATGCCAGCATGAAATTTCTATCGCAATATATATATATATATATATATATATATATATATATATATATATATATATATATATATATATATATATATTGTTGATGTGCAATCTTCGAAGTAGTGTTGATTCTGCCATATGTTTTACAAATCTGAAACAAATACTGATGTGTTTCAAATCCATTAACCTTCAATGTAAATACGATGTAACAATATTTTTATTAGATTAAAACTAAACTAAACTTAACTAAACTCCATGGCACGACAGCCCATGTGGGCCAAGGCCTACAGTGCCCATAACTGTTTTCACGGCCGAAGGCCCTGGGATGCGAAGCATATGTCCCAGTTAGGTGGTCAGCCTAACGTAAGACTCCCAGTGTTTAGTTCCCAAGCATGCTTGGTACTCAGTTAATCGACCCACTGAAGGGATGAAAGGCTGAGTCAACCTTGCCCAGCCCGAGGATCGAACCTCGGACCTGTGTCATGGGAGCGTGAAACGCTGCCACTAAGCCACCGGGCTTCTTTTTATTAGATAATTTACTTTTAAATTCTAGTGATAGTAATCCATGAAAGATTTGTGCATACAGTCTCTTTTGCAGTTAAATTGTGCGCTTATTCTAACCGAATTATCCTAATTGTTGTTTCATGTACTTACTGTTGCAATATTCCTTATAAATCTGAATCCAGATACAAATGTGTTCCTAATTCATGGACATTCAATATTAGCACGACATTAGTCTCACTATTAGAGTCTTAAATTGTAATGATGATGACCAACCTATGTGGAATTCGTAAAATCTTTCTTGATATCTTATGCGTTTTTTGATGTTGTGTTAATTATACTAAATACCTTAAAAATAATGATGTGTTCCGAATATATTCATATATTTATGTTATCCTTCAAAACTAAAAATTTACAATTGGAGTAAATTCACTTTTAAATTCTTGGATGTTTAAATTCTTGGCAAATGACCAGTGGAAGTTGTGTATATATTACAAGACGAATTTTACTATTAGAGTATTTACTTTCAAACTTTCATGATGGTGAGAATGAAAATTGCCTTCGTTCACCCTCTTTTATACTTGTAAGCAAGCTTTATTCGAAGTTACGTTAATTATGCTAAATTCTTTACAATCTACAACCAAGTACTTATGTACACCATATTCATCTATGTATAAAATTTCTTCTTTACCACAAGCTTAAACTAAAATCTGTCACTTCCAAACTCATATAAGATGTCCAACGACGAAAGTTGAATACGTCACAAATTTCTTTTAATCATAAATATACGCTTTTCATAATAGTATAAATTGCATTTGTGATTCTTTATAAATTTAATAAAAAAAAATATGTTCCTGTTGTTGTTGATGTCGTGTGACAAGTGCAAAATGAAAAAAAAAGGTAAAAAATAGACAAGTCATATAGGACCAAAGGCATGGAGCACTGCCCTGGCCACATCTTCAGCTTTTTCCGTATAAAGGGTGTCATGGCAGCAGTTGGGGTCGATGTTGAAGAGGGTCGAGGCAACAGAGATGCCTCGGATCCAGCGGAACTCCTGTGCAGTGCCTGCATTCTGCGTAGGTTCTAGATCCGTCGGGCATGATTTTCATACCCCTCATGTGCCCAGTCCGCATTCTGCTGATGGTAGAGGTGATACCACGGTCAGGATTAAGCTCCGGTAGGCACCATTTTTTCCGTAGTCCCCCGCAGAGCTGATGCCTTGCGACGGCGTTTGCATTGAAGCAAGTGGTAGTTGTGGAGGGTGATTGATATTCCTAGCCTCTTTGCGAGGGAGTTCGCCTGTTATCATAGAGGGGTTTACCATTGCTTCAGGAGGATGGACTTCTGCCTGTTGTTCCGCGGAAGGTATTCTATTTCCCTTCTACCTATTACTCACAGGAAGAGCAGTGGAGCCGTTCTCCTATCCGCCACCTTGGGGACGCGCTCTCTAGGGGTTACAAGCTCCCCCGGAGAAAATGTTTCTAATCTATATGGTATACGTAATGTTAAGTTTTTAAGCTTACACTGGGTCAACTTAGCCTAATTGGAGATCAATTTAAAAACGTCTTTAGGGACTCCTTTCTGATTCAAAACAAAAAACTTTCCATTTGGTTTGACAAACGATTCAATTCGACTTAAAACATAAAATAATTTTTTTTCAATTTAGGGCCTACTAATGTAGGAGCCCGGAGCAACTGCCCAGTATGCCTGGGCTAAGTAAGGCTCTGAGTTTACAACTAGAATATATTTACTTTCAAATGTCTATGTTGTTGTTGTTATTAATGACACTTGGACAAGCCAAGCTCGCTATGCCTTGGCTATGCGAATTTAAGTCAATAGGGAACGTCGCTCGAATGTCTATAGTAGTGATAAATGAAAGCTGCATACGACATAACATTACAATTAGAGTATTTACTTTCAAAATTTATATGATGGTGATCAATGAAATATTGACTGAGATTAATTAATTAATTTTTTCTTTGATTTTCAAATATATAAAAAATAATATTTTTCAAAAAATAGCATGTAATTTTTGAATAGCTTTCGGAATAAATAAGAGGCTGTGCTTATGTTATTTGCTTATATCTAAGATTTTGTTGAATGATTAAAATGAAACTACGCAATCAATGGATTTAATAAAATATTATTTGATTTGATGGTTAGCTAGATTTAACACCGGCTAACAGTTAGAAAATAGTAAGGATTCCTTAAGCAATCACAAGTTTGGCTTTCAAGGTGACTTTTCCCAAATAGTATACACAAGTGTCGCAAAAGAAGAAACTTGGAAATTTCCGAACAACATTTCGATATCCCTGCATTCAGACAGCAGAAGTGCAACATTTAATTTTCGCATTTCAACAGTGGCTAAGATTGAACCCGAGATTTATTCCTTTAGACTAAAAAAACGCAGTTCTACTTTTAGATCATGACTCATTAATTCATTTGTCACTTTTCGCACATGAGCATAGCTCTGTAGACTTAAAATGTATTCTGGAGAACCTTATTCATGGACACAGACCAGAGTGCATCCACTCATCTATCAGTTCGGCACGGCCAAAGTCAGTATCAAACCTTCGAACTATTAATCTGAAGACCATAGAACTAACTTTTCAACTGCAATGATTTGCTCACACAGAGAACTAACTAGGCAATTATAGCTGATTTTCTTGTTAAATTTGGCCGCTCAGGAGGAAGGTCAATCTGTAAAACGTTACATTAAATAAAATTCAACGGATAATTTATTCGCATGCACGTACGGTTGAAATTTAAATAAGTTTAAACATTAGCCAATTATTAATATTTTATGCTTACATTAAAAATAATGGTATCACCATATCAATCAAAGTCAAATGAAAACTTACTCAATTATTAATTCTTAAACTTTTTTCCTATGGATGTGATATTAAGGTCTCTTTCGAAATTACAGTATAAGTTTAAAAATTGTAAGTAATTTACCATTTTGAAGGTAAGATAATTTACAGGAGAAAAGTTAATCACAAAGCTGTAGATTAGCAGAGCTGCAGTACATACGATCCCTTGTACGCTGATATATGGAGAAAACAACAGACGGAGCACTGTTTTCGGGGAAAGCTTAAACAGTTATATCATGAAATCTGTTCAAATGAAATACTAGTTGTCACTAAACATATTTGCCATTAGGAATTGTCTCCC
The DNA here is from genome assembly GCA_037975125.1 of Latrodectus hesperus. NCBI lineage: Eukaryota > Metazoa > Arthropoda > Arachnida > Araneae > Theridiidae > Latrodectus > Latrodectus hesperus. The sequence continues at coordinate 118,699,662 of CM075853.1, read as the reverse complement.
TTTGAGCCTAGAGGTATGAAAATATGTTGGAGAAGGCCAATGTATCTTCTTTCGTATGCATGCTGTGACGTAATTCTTGGAATTAACTAACACAAAAGACGTTTAATGCGGAATTTTCTATCCTATTCTACGCAATTGGGTGCTTGGAACTCAATTGCTGTTGCTCTACAACTTTGTAATTGATATTTTTCTCGTACTTCGTTTAGTTTTCGCGATAGCACCACTTATTTCTGATTTTTTTTCATTGGGAGCATTACAAATGAGCTCATCTTTTCTGTACCTTGACCTCATTTCATTACCGCTTTTTTTGTTCTTTCAAACTAACCAACAGGACTTTTCTGGGTATTCTGTATTCTTCCCTTGAAAAATTTGAGCTAAAAATTTCGACTTTTGGTTATTAATATCCTATTTTATGATAAATGTAGAAATTTTTATCTAAATTTGATTATAGAAACGAATGATAGAATTCTCAGATGCTTATAAAACATTTAAGCACCGTATAAAATGAATTGTTAGGCTAATTGTTCTAAAATCCCCCAATAACTCTAAGTTATGAGTTTGATCATTTCGAAGAAATATATCATGTATGAAATATACCTGAAATTACAGATTTGCTAAAGCCGACCTATGGCTGAGTGGTTAGCGTTCCTGACTCTTGAGCCGTGGGTCCCGGGTTCGAATCCCGGTTCGGGCATGGATGTTTCTTTCCTTCTCTGTTTTCTCTGTGTTTCTCTGTCCTTTCTTCTGTGATGTTGTATGAATGTGGCCCACCCTATAAGCCGATTTGTGGTGGTATGGCGCGGATAACGCTACTCGCCTCCGTGACTTGGTTCACAGGTACCCGCTGGATAAAGATAAATTAGTAGCAGTTTCTGGGCTTTTTGTGGCATAGAGTTCGTCACCCAGGTGTGCCCACCATTTGAAAAAAAAGATTTGCTAAAATAATTTTAATAGCAATCAATACTTGAAGTCAAAAATGATTTTCAGAGTGAAGGGTCCCGAGTTCGAGCCCAGCCTCTGTTAAACAACAGGAGATAGATGTTGCGTTTTTTTCTTTTTTGCATGCATTCCTCTGTTGGGATGAGTTTTTGGGAGTTTTTAAGCTTTCTTTCCTTTCGCACACGTATACGATCCACTAATCACGAACAGTCCTCTCGGAAGACAATTAAGCGTAGGTGGTTAAAATGCGTTACAACAACCTTAGGCAATTAAGCAGCCCATAACGTGGTGTCAAAATAACAAAGATGACTATTGTTACATTGTGATAACATTTGGAGTGTTAGGTTCCGGGTTCAATTCCATTATGTTGAACGATGGGAGAGACGTTACTTTTCTATTTTTTGCATACCCATCTGCCTACAAAGTAGAGATGTTTATAAGTTTTCCATGTTTCCGCCCTGGCGATATGTTAATATAACCTCCTCTATGTATGAAATATTCTCCCTGAAGGCAAGTGCACATTATTGTTAAATAAGCTTTACAACAGGTCCCAACTGTTGGGTTGCCCACTATGAATGATATGTTAAAAAATTCTACAAAGGAGAGTTAAATTTCATTGACTTAAATTTTGAATAAATTTTTATTCTATGAAAGAAATCTTTGAAATATATTTTAAGTGTATTTGTTATACTTTTTTTTAGATGCATAACTTTGTTCAGTACTTCCTAAATTATTTGTATAAAATTCTCATGCACAATGAATAAACGATGTTTTTATCTTTTATACAGTAATTGAATAAGTTATAAAATATTTAAAAATATTACGATTGTTTAAATATTTCACAACAATAATTTTAATATAATTTATGTAATACAGTAACGGTACTTGTAATAAAATATTTAAGCAATATTAGAAGTGTTTAAATATATTATAATCAGTACTATATAACTATTTTTTCATAAAATAATGGCATATGTTACAAAATATTAAAACAATATTACTACTTTGCTGACATATCTTATAAAACATATAATAATTTTGATATAGCAATAATAATTCTTTTAAATATTTGGCAGTATTGCAGAAAAATATTTTTTAAAAAATCGATTTGTAACAAAATGCTTACAACTTGTATGATTTTCTCATTTTTACCTAAATTCGAAAACAAATATTAATAAAAGAAATTTATAAAATCTCATATAAATAGCTGCATATTTCTGCTGCCCAAAACAATAGTTACAGCCAATTGCTTCGCAATTCTGAACCACAAGGCAGCGGCGCTATCGTCACCTCAGCTCTTGCAACCCCTTTTCTCCCCATCTCCACAGAAGAGCTGCTGAAACTTTACGGATCTTGTATAGGCTCTTTCAACATGACGGCTTTTGGCTAAAGCAGGTATCGAACTTGCTGCCTTCCGAACTCGAGGAAGGAACTCTTTTCCTAGTCAAACTATTGTCTCAACCTCGATTCATATTCATAGAAAGTTAATTATTAGAAGATCAAATGCTGTTGCCTCAGCATGCTTCCCTGTACTTATCCCTATGTACAACTAGGGTTAATTGTTTTAAGTTAGATGAAAGCAATCATAAGGGAATCTTTGTCGTTTAGAAGCAGGGAGCAGGTAGAAGACCCCGAATACTTGACCTGTTGCCCTTAGAGGTAGACACACACATACGCGACGGAGCACCTGGTCTGTATATTAGGTTATCACGTAATACATCTAATTGGGACAGAATTGCTACGAAGTTTGAAGACAGAGTTACAATATTACATTTTAGTAGAAGTTATAGGTTACAAAATAAACAGAAATAAAATATCATAGACAAACATTTACAGAATTTGCACTAAAATTTGTAAAAGTTGGTTATTTTTAAAAACTTCAAGTAATCTTGATTGCAAAAATCGTGTTAAATACAGGTGAAATTGATGATGTAAACAGTATGTGAGTGCATATATATATATATATATATATATATATATATATGGGCAATAAAATGATTGGAGGACATTACGACAACTACATATTTCCCGTTTTCCAGCTGCTATTTGTAAATACGATGGATTTTTCGTTAAATCGGGATTCGAATTCACTGCCATCAGGCTACACTACACTACGTAAAAAAAGTAGAAGGACACTTGATTGTGTAACAATAACCAAAAAATATTTTATTTTTACTAATAATTTTTATTATAAACATTTTACAATATTTTAAAAATACAATTTTAACATCTCAGAATTATAAAATTCAAACATATAATATTAATGGCAACAAAAATAGTCTCTCTTTTTTTAAACCTTGTAAAAAAAAAACTAGGACAGCATTATAACGTATGAAAAAAATAGTGATTTTAATAAGGAATGTTCTTCCCATTGGCCTTTATAACTTCAAATATTCTATTTGGAAGTGAATTGTATAGAGATCGAATTTCTGTTTGACAAAAACTATCCCACGAGTCATTCAATGCTTCTGGAAGCTGAGTTAGCGAATAAAATTGCTTTCCATCAGCATAAACTCGATGAACTAGCATTGCCCAGATGTTTACCACTATATTAAGGTCAGGACTTTCAGCTGGCCATGGTAAAACATCCACATTATTTGTTAGGAACCAATGTTTGATTCCCGTTTTGCTGGACTTCCACTTCTCAATCTCCAAGTCAGAGCCATAAGGAAGAAGCTCGGAATTCAGCACTTGAATGTAGTCTGTATGTTTTCGCCTACCATTTAAGAAAACCAGGCATGTCCTTCGTCCGTATCCAACAGCCCCCCAACCAAATCATTAAACTCCCTCCTCCCATTTGAAGTGTTGAATAGTATTCGTCTTCATTCCCCAGACAATGCCATTAGTACTGATATCCATCTGGACCGTCTAAGTTAAATTTTTTTTCATGGGGAAAATATCACAGAAGTTCATTCTGTAGTCCAGGACATGTGCTCCTTAGCCCACGCTAAGCCGTTATCAATGTAAGCTTGTGTCCACTTAGGATGGTGTTTCCGTTTTTGAAAATAAATTTTTGAGACCTTTTAATATTGTTGTAAACTGTTTGTTTCATCACATGATTAAGTCCTACTTGATTTCTTGCCTTTGAAACACTTCCTTTATTCTTAAGCACACGAGCAAATTTTATATCTTCACGTGGTGTTAACTTTTTCGGCCTACCAGTCTTCTTTTTCTTTCCATTTTTATAAGGATTTCTGATAAAGTTTGAAACTGTGTATTGGGATTCACCTGCAGCAATCGAGCAATCTCTCTGACACCTTTACCTTTATCTGACAACTTTTGATAAGCGGAAATTTGGCCTTATTGAAAATCGTTCAAAGATATTCCTTAAGGCATTTCTGAGAACGGAGAAACAGTGTAACTTTTAAACAAATTAGATTTTTTTGACAGAAAAGGATAAAACAAAGTACAAAATCACTATTTAACTAAAGAACAACTCACAAAGTTAAATATATTAGCAAGTGTTCTTCTATACTTTTCTTACGCATCGGAAATTATCTATACTAATTTTATTATTAATATTAGTAGTAGATGTTTAATTTTTTTGCTTAAAATGTAAAAAAAAAGGTCATTAAACGAAATTTGCATAAATATCTGGTAGTTAGGAGAAAATAAGAGATATTAATTGGCAAGAAAACACAGTCCTACTTTTTTTACGCAGTGTAATGATGCCCAAGCCAACTTGGCCATCTCGGCCCTCTGAAGAATAAATGTAACATAATAATAAAATAAACTTTCTCTTTGAAATCATGCCATCAATAAATAATGCTCAGTGACGATTTTGTGGTTCTTCCAGTGAATGCCAATCCAAATAAATTCCTTCATTTTGATGCTATTTTTATTTTCTTAAGTCTGAAATGGAGCAGCCAATTATTATTTTCGACTTCTTTTACTTTTCTCTTTTTCATCTGTTCCATCACGTTTTCCGTTTCTAATGACATAATTAATTTTTCCAATTCGACTTTTCATTGCACAATTTTAGCCTTAAGTCAGTGAACCATTTTCACTCAGCCATATTGATCACAACAAAAGACAAAAGAGCGACCTACTCAACTTTAAGTTCCATTTTTTTTTTCACTTCTGTGTTTATTGCCTCCCCAATCTCCTAATTTCGTCTCTTTTTTCCCCTCCCCCGCTTCTTTGGAAGATAATAAATCTTGTCGCAATGAGGGAAGGTTTTCGTCGAAACGCACCAAAGAATGGGATCTATATATTTCTTTCTTCTACATCGTTAATGGGCACGACACATCATCAATTTTGAGAGACATTATTTTTTTCGGTCGCTTTCACCCGGGGCTTCCCCTGACGCGAAGGAAGGAATTATCGTCTGATACGAACACACTTCGTTTCACGACTTTCCAGTGGGGAGGAAACTTTCTTCGCGCAATTATTCCGAGCTCCTTGATTGCCCTTCGTGCTCAGCTGGAAGGCAATTCTCTTTTATCGTTTGCGAAACTTTTTTCCCTTTCAATTAAGCACTTCTAGAAATGGTTATCTTAAAGGGAATATACTCTGGAATGGTATGTTTTCACAAAATGGGATGCTGTTGATAGCAAATTTATATCCAAGCAAGTTTGTTCTAACCAAAATTCAGGAAGAAATACTGATATGAAAGACGAATTTAATCGCTTATAACTATGCTGACAATAATTCTGTATAATTGCAAATGATAAGTCTCCACACAAGTTTTGTTTAGAGCGGGTAAGTTTACGGCAGATTATTTCTGATAACCACACAAAGCTGCTAAACACAATAATTCAGAGACATAGTTAAGAGAATAGTTCATGGGTTCAATTCCCATTTCGGGCTTGGTTGTTTGTGGGAGTTTTAAATTGTAAGGGTTTAAACCGGTTAAATGAGCTTTCGAGTACAAAAAAGGGCAATTGAGTGACAAACAAACAAACTTTCCTCGGTCAAGTGAAGAGATCATCATTTGAGCTGTCACTGACTCTGTCACAGACAGATGTATTACGTGCTACAATAAACTAAACTCCATGGCACGACAGCCCATGTGGGCCATGGCCTACAGTGCCCATAACTGTTTTCATGACCGAGGGCCCTGGTATGCGAAGCATATGTCCCAGTTAGGTGGTCAGCCTAACGTAAGACTCCCAGTGTTTAGTTCCCAAGCATGCTTGGTACTCAGTTCATCGACCCACTGAAGGGATGAAAGGCTGAGTCAACCTTGCCCAGCCCGAGGATTTAACCTCGGACCTGTGTCATGGGAGCGTGAAACGCTGCCACTAAGCCACCGGGCTTCACGTGCTAGAATAATACTTGATAAACTATGGATGTTGGTGCTTCACCAACATACTTTCCTAGACCTAGTCCTCATTTGGGCTACACCAGTTAGGGGAAGCATACGAATTGGAATCTTCGTAATTTAGGAAAGGGATCAAACGAAGTCTTCTTAATACTTAAATAGCCCCCCGCCCAAATGTATCATTTCACTTTGAGGAAATAGCGACCACGACTTATTTAACATATCTCAATCGCCTTTAGTGAACACGACAGATTTTTCGTTAAGTCGGGATTCGAGCTCACTACCCTCTGATAATCAGAACGACGCCCTAAGCAATCAGAGGATAACATACAGAACACACTAATACTCCGTCACATATGAATATCTACAGTACAGACTAAGTACTCTATCACACATCTATAGACATAGCTCGACACAATTAAACAATTTATTCATTTATGCAGAGTGATTACCATAGATTTATCAGGTTTTGAATAAACATACTTTGCAAATTATTACACCAAAAATGAATGGGATACGTGTGAAAAAGCCTATTTTCAAGTTTCTTAAATACATTTATGTTTCTTGATTGAAATAATAAACTATAAATTTTCTTAATAAAGTAAGCTTAACGAGCTAAGGTATTTTAAATGGTATAAAAAATATAAAAAGGGTTTTTTAAAAAATAAAATAAATAGAGAATACACAGAGCAATTTTTAATGTAAATAATATTAAAAATTATTTGTGTGATATGTTTCAATTTGAATGCTAAATATCTATAATACACTCAATTTCGACACATATACCACTGACCACGTCCCAGTCAGTCTTCCAGCTTACAGAAGAGTGGTCTTCGGCTCAACAGTTCGTCAGTTCAACTCCATTTTAAGGCATTGGTGTTTGTAGTGACTTGTGTGTGGAATCCACTTTAAACTGAAAGCCCCGTTCTTATTAATTCTCGTGTGCAAAAAATGATCGTTTCAAAATAAAAAATAACAAATATTGAAATCAAAAAGACTTGGGTGACACTTGAAGTATTCTTGGTGCAAAAGGTTTCGTACGGATTTGTTATCATTTTGTAAACTCTTACCACTTTGATATCTGAAAAATCGGAATAATGTCTAATATGGCACTAACAAAACTTTAAAATTTACCATTTTAATTAGTTTTTTATTTGAAACTATAAAGGATTGAAGACACTGGTAAAGTTGTTGTTGCACTAGCCTGCTTCCCTGTACCTCGGCCAGAATTTGGCCCTACCAGTTAGATTGAAGCTGCCGGATGGAATCTTCGTGAATTTGAATCAAAGACCAAGGAGAAAACCCCAATACTTGGTCTGCCATTTCCAGAACTATCATGTCACTCGAAGGACATTGCGACAACGACATATTTAACATGCCCCTGTTGCCTTTAGCAAAACGACGGATCTTTGGTTAAGGTGGGATTTGAACTCACTACCTTCCGAAAATGAAAACGACATCCTTATCAGATTATCCGCTGCATGCTCCCCAATACTTGAGGGTATCACATTAACTTTAATCTTTATCTCATACAGAAGAGAAAGAGTTTTGCATAGCGGAGAAATGGCATAAGTTCTTTGAGTTTTTATGTCCTTGTAGTTGGTGCCATAGTATTGTGAAATCACATTCGAATATGCAGTGTACAATGGTCCCAAATTGACCGCATGAACAAGTACTACTTAGAGCCATACCTCTTTTGTTGAGATACTCCGGTGTTGGTGTATATCCAGAAAGAAATTGTGCTTCTTTGTGGTCCTTGACTAGGAAATCGAGTTTGAGGTCCTTGACTAGGAAACAGAGTGTTTAAGGCTGTATGTCCATCTACCTTGTTCTGCCTCGTTCCAGTCTTGTTGCTAGGCCATTTGTAAATGGTTGCGTAATTTAGAAATCAAGTATGATTTGGGTCATTTTAATTCAATTTTATGCTTGTTTCAGCAGGTATCAAAACACCGACAGACATCATGCAGAATCACACTGGTTTAACAGTGACTGGAATCGAACCCCTGGCTTTCCATTCCAAAGAGCGCTGTCCTGTCATTATGCTGTAGTAAAGCCTGTAGAAAAAAATTATACAACATCGAATTTTTTTAAAAATTAATATTAATAATTCTCTAACTCATAATTATAACTGTAACGTCAGAACATCTAACCAAGATAAATTTTCGGGGGGAATATAATACTGTATTAACTTCACTCTCAGAAAATACTTTTGCCATCTGTGTCAGAAAAGTTTGGTAGCCACTGGTGGAAGACATCTCTTTACACATATCACGAATATGCAAATAATATCGAGAGAAATAAAACCATTATTCTCATTTAAAAAAAAAAGAGTAAATCCCGCCTAGTAAACAGATGTCGAGGGGTAATAGAGCCCGCGCGCGCTCAAGCCAAAACAGTTGTAGAAAAGCCAAAACAACCCTTTATCTGCTCTCACTCCATCAAGGCAGGTAATGCCTTGGCTGCGATTATGTGCCAGATTAAAGAGCCAAGAGAAGCGATAAACAATCCGAAATTGTGAAACTCCCACTCTCTCTCTCTCGCGCGGCAAAAAGATTAGGAGAGAAACCGAGACAGCAAGTAGGGGGGAAGGGCAGGAACTTTTTGCCGTGGCTTTGCGTCAATCTCTTTTCGAATGCGTTCTCTCTCCTCCAACCGTGCCCCTCTCCTTCTCCCCCTCCGAAAACGATGGCCCCAACGATCCGAGCAGCAGACTGGAAACTGCCGCCTACTCCGGAAATGGGATCGTTAGTTCGTCATGCGCCCCCCGCCCCTGCCCTCGAGTATCTCTCTCTCTCTCCTTTGAAGGTAGGGGACGTTAACTGCTCTCTCATCCCCCTCCCAGAGATGGGGGAGTGTGAGGAGGGGTAGAGGAGGAGGAATCAGCGATTCCTGAGAAATTTATCAGCGGTTCGTTCGTTTTCTTTTTTTGTCTTTTAGTTTTCTGTTCCGCGGGAGTTTCTGTGTTTTCGGGAAATACGGGATCGTCTGCAATTCCGATTCTGAGTTTCCGTCAGGAATGAGTGGATTGAGAGGGAAGGGGGGGGGAAAGAGGAATAGAATTCTGTACTCATAAAACGCGATGAAAGGGCTTCGGAAGCCGACCCATTCAGGTGTGCGTTTGTAAATGATCGCGCGCGTTTGCGTTTAGCGCTTCTCGAAAACGACTGCGAACTGAAGTGAAGTTGAAAAACCGCCTCTTCGCATATTCGTCTGCTGCCTGGGCTTCGATCAGGTTGTTTTTTATTTATTGAACTCCGTCGTTATCAGAGGCGTGTTTGGAATACCTCATTTAGTTTGTAAGAGTGCCAAATTGTCAACTCACTTTAGGACGTAAACTGTTATAAAACTTGGCTTCGTTAAACTAATAGCAAATTTTATGAGATAAAACATAAAATTTTATTTTATAAGAGATACGACTTCGACTGAAACTCTATAAAAATTAATAATCTTTATTTTTCACTATTAATAATAATTTTGAATTTTAAAAGTTTTAAATTTATTTATATCTGTAACTGAATATTAGGTAATAATAAGTCCCAGTCAGCTTTGTTAAATTTTGAATTTATTTTTTTAGAAAATTCATAAAATACGGTGGAAATATTTTACATTTTTTATACAATGGTTTAATTGAATGTGAAATAAAAACGTCAGTTAATATAAGAAGCAATCAGACACAAGAAAAATTACACACAAACAAGTATGAAAACAATAAAAGTAACTTTAAAATATTGTCAATTTACTTTAGGGTGTAAATTGTTATGAAACTTGCCATTGTTAAACTTATAGTAAATGTTATCGATAAAAAATGCTTGGATTATAAAAAAAAATGTAACTTAGGTTGAAGTAATAAAAAATTGATAACGATATATCAATTTTATTTCGCTATTCATTTCAGTTATTTATATAATTTTATTTATTTATCTTATCTGATAAGGAAAAGTAAGTGACATCAAATGCTTCTGTTACATATTGAGTTTTTATTTATTTACATTTTTGAAAACTATTCTGTCTACGACTGTATAGTTTTATATACTTTTTTAGCTATAAAATAAAAGCATTTACTTACATTATAAGGAAATAGATGCAGAACAAAATTGCGCATTGGTTTATTTTTCAACGGTCATTTTTTGCACTCGAGGACTAATTAGACCGAAACCTATAGTTAAAAGAGGCCGCCGAACCACTACAAACATTTAAGCCAAAGTAAGACTTGAACCTGCGAATTGTCAAACTGAAGAACAGAGAGAGAGAGAGAGTTAATCACTTGACTGCCAACTTGAAACAATCAACAAAACGTGATTGGAGAATTTTGTCTTCCTTATTTGTTAGTAGTTTTTCCTTTTCACCCTCTCTCTCAGAAATCGTAGGGAAAAAGGGAGGGGAAAAATTTCAGAAAACACATAAGGCGAAAGATTCTACTTTATCTTCTTATAAGTTTAAATTTTTGAAATTTATGTTATTATTTATTTTTTTCTTACTCTGTAATCAATAGCAAATGGCTGTTGCGAGAATTCTTGTGACCCTAAAATCATGCTGTCTTTCAGTAGGATTTTAATGGTTATAAACCTCTGAATTTAGGCTTTGCTGTATATTATAATCCTTCCATAATATTTCATCGGAATCTAACAATAATTTAAAATATGGACAGGCTTTAAAATTTCTTAATTACTAAAAATGCAAAATCCACCGTGGCCTAGCGGTTGGACACCACTCTACAGAGCGAAAGTTCTTGGGTTCGATCCCAGCTACTGTTGAACAAAGGAAGGGGGATATTGCGTTTTTGCTTTTTGCATGTACGCTTTTTGGGTGAATGCTTGGGATTTTTCTTGGGCTACTCCTTTGCGAAATTGCCTTACAACAGCTTTAGGATGTTCACAACGCAGTATCAAAACTAATAAAATTAGTAGAATACCAGCAGGTCAAGCTCCCCAGCATTCATAGGCCTTATCTACCAGTAAATAGATTACACCTTGCTCTGTAGGAAAAATTACTATACGTAAAATGTTGGTGTTTTTTCTAATTATACTAAATTGTGTTAAAACCAGTATTTTACAGCACTTAGTATCACCTATGGATCACCTGAAAATAGACTATGATAGATATTGAACGCTTGAAAACTCCTTTTACTAATGAATTTATTAAATATTGAATTCACTATTCCTTTCATCTGCGTACTAAAGCATTTACTTTTGGTGATGTATTGCGAAAAACGTAAACACATACGATGCAATGAGGAAAAAAACTACAAGTTTTCAAATATTTAAAAAGTTTACTGACAACACAAGGCACAATAATTTTCCAAATAAGAAAAATTATCAAATATCGTCATTTTTTAAAGAAAAATTATGTATAAATATAGAGAGAAGGAAAAGACGGTTTTCCATACTGGAACGGTTACACCAAGATAAATACCTAGATAAATACTAGATAATAACGAGAAGAATTCTTCTTCTCTGTTCCTGTGGTCAGCAAAGTAACTTTATGAATCACTGCATAAGCAACTTTGCATTGAGTTCAAATTAATGCTCATTCCGGTTTTAATTAAATAATAAAATTGATAGTAAAAATTTCGGAATGAAACATAGTCTTTATTTTAAAAATTAAACAGAAACCAAGATTTCAATATAAATTTTAACCATACCACATTGCCGCGTTTTCAATTCAACTCCAGACATAATTCGGCTGACTTTAGGATTTTATTTTATTTACATAAATTATATTGATATATGCCTAAAATGATTTCAAACATAGAATTATTCATTTGTGTATACTTGAAAATTGAATCCGAAAAAATGTTAGTCGATGAATGAAATCGAATTGATAACTGAAGTAGAAGAAGAAATAGCACAAGTCCTCTTTCTAGAGATATGAGGGGTGCACGAGGCAAAATCTCATTTTGGGGGTCTTTTACGGGTGTTATTTATATGACGTCACTGGACCCCGGTGTTTGGGGCATTCCCCCGTTTCTTCTAGACCTTGACCGCTCCACAATGAAGTAAGGGTTTCTGTTATTATTTTTCATAAATTCCCAGCTACGTATTAAAAAGAAAAGAAGACAAAAAATTCTCTCCAGCCTTCATTCCCCTACATGTCGTTGATAAATTCAAAACTCAACCTTCCTTTTTGCTTATTTATAAACGGCTATGATCGAACCTGTGGTATTCTTTCCCGAAAGTCAAAGTCATGGTTTTACCACTTGATGACATGGATTTAACAAGTTGATTTTTAAGAAAAATAGCTCAAAAGCTCAGAAACGATAATGAAAATCGATAATGAAAAATGCCAGTGGTAAAAAGTGAATTTGTTAAAAAGAAAAGTGATGGAATCCAATTGAACTACTTTTAACGTTTTGCAAGTTCTTTTTGATTATAAGTTTTAAAAATATTTTTGGTCTAATTTACAGTGTGTATACTGGAAAATATCACTTTTTCATTATTTAAAGGAGCAATTGATAGAAATATTCACGTGAAAATACATTAAAGAAGCGATTATTGAACGTGAACTATCCATAGTAAATATATTTTTGCATCGTGTAGTGGACAAGCCAATAACTTAAGACTGTTTAAAAAGTTTTGTGCATCTACGGCGTTATTGCTTTCCTGGGGGACTTTCCGTAGAATCTAAGCTGTATTCAGTATCGCAAGGAAATAAATTTGGAAAACTCCCTAGCACGCACCTAGACAGATGTACACACAGAAGCCAGAAAAGCACATCTCTCTCCCTTTGTGTGCAATAACGTCTGACATCTGAGATCGAATGGGGAACGTTTTGTTGCTTAAAGTAGTGAGCAACACTAGGTCATGGTAAGTTTTATAGTACGTATATTTGACCTAATTTAGTACATGCGTACAATCTAGCAGCTAAAATTTGCAAAATGTTACAGCATATATCACGTACTGACATCTGAGAATATTTTTAATACATCGTAAATAATGCTTGTATGCTCTTCATTTCCTAACCCTATACATGTGAGCATACAGAAAAACAAAAACGCAATATTCATCTTCCGAGGTTCAACAATGGCTGAGGTTGAGCCTTCTGGTTCTTTTCTAATGAAGAACTCAGAGAAGAACTAGTACCATTCTTCCATTATTCTAGTAAAGCACCAATTCTTTTTTGAACTAGACAAAGTGCATATAACCATGATAAAGGATCAAAACTTTGTGAAGATAAATATAAATCTATAGTTAGAGAACTTTTTTTCTCATTCATTATAATATCTATTTCTTAAATTGTAAAAATCATTGTAGAGGATATTTTTTCTTCTTTTTGATCTTTATTATTTATTGTATTATAATTACTATATCTTTTGTTCAACACATTTTCATAGTATTGATGCTACCAATATCTGCAGGAATAACCTGTTTTAACGATTTTTGGTGCAAAATTTATCCCATGTCATTTCCCATAATGTCAATTCTATAATTGTTTTGTCAATGATATTTTACTTCTGTTACTTTTGTAACTTCGAGCATTACAGAGCTCTACTGAAATTCTGTTTCTCAAAAATCGCAAATAGATGTAATACGTGGCAGAGCAACATCTGATAACCTTAGATACAGATCAGGTGCTCCGTCACGCATGTCTATGTCGGATGCAACATCTGAATATGATCATTGAGAAATTATGTATGGAATGTTAAATTTCTTTCGAGAGCAATAGCCTGTTAGGTGATTTTCTAAGTCACGGGTGGAGAAACTTTATTGGAATGGGATTTAGCAATTAGAGGAAGTAACTACGTGTGGAAAACATTGTAATTTATAGAAACATGAACCAAGCAAAAGACAATGAATCAAGCAAATATTCTTATGAAAATTCCTGCATCTTCAGAAAATAGTGCTGAAGACATAGGATATAAGCGATATCTTAGTGATGATTAAATTATAAATGAGATATTAGATTTTTTTAAATTTCAAATGATGATAAATTTATTCAAAATGTAGATTAAAAAGATAACCTTATGTCCAAGTTGAAGCAGACATGGGAGACCATCAGCTTGTGAAGCATTTGCCAGCTTTGAAACTGCTTTGAAGTAGATCAAGCATCAGTCAGAGAAGAGATCACATGCAAAATTGTCTCTGTCAAATGAAAATGGTACTTGGCTGCCCGAAAACGGATGAAAGCAATGAAACAACTTACTTTCATCTAGATATTCAGTAAGCAATGATTTTCATTGATAGCATTGTACATAGATACTATATTAATGTACAGATCTTTTAAGTATCTTAACTTGTAAAAGATTATATTTTCATTTAATTGATATCATTTTTCTTTAAAAATATGTAGTTTTTTCTCGCATTTTCAGCGTACAATAATTAATTAAATTTGACCTTTTTTTGGAAAAAAATCCGATTATCCGAATGTATTATTCGACTGGGGGTATGTCCCAATTGATTCAGATAATTGGAGTTCTACTGTAAATATTGTATTTGATTGGCTTCAGACATTTCAAGAAACCAAGATTATAGCAGAAAACAAAATGGATCTAAATCAATTAAAACGTATTTAAAACAGTTGGCTGGTTAAAAGATAGATAGATCAGTTCCGACTTATTTAAATTATAAATTGTCACCGAAAAAAAATTCTATTGAGATTTAAACGCGTTTATATAAGTGCACTGTGAACGGGATTTACTTGGGTAGAACGTCTACCAAAAATTCAGAATCCCAATTATGAACTGAAAAAAAGAAGCCAAATTAATGCAATGAAAATAAAAGAACTTGCTTTACTTTTTCTTTTCCTTCGCGGCATACCAAAAAAATAATAGTATGCCATATAAAAATACAGTTAAAAAATCTTTTTTGAGTGAAGCTTTAGTTTAAATAGGTAAAGATGAAAAACTACAATTCACCTATAAAAATATACATAATATAAAATAATTTGATTAACAAAATGTTGCATCTTTGATTTTAAAGAAAAGTATATTGTGGGAATGTCGAAAGAAGTAAGGACCCGATGCCTTTATTAATATCTATTTATTCCAAGCTTACTCATAGATGAACATTTTGATGACAAAAGAACCGTATATGTCCTTCTTGAAGTGAAAACAGTTCCGGAGTGAAATGTTGTTTCATTCAATTAATTACATTGTGGCATAAGCAACTTTACAGGTAATTCATACCAGCGTTAATTACGTTTAAAATTAATTATAAGCTCTGCATTTAAAATTTTGAAATGAAACAGCTTTCTTAAAAACAATAACATTCTCATGTATACTTCCCTATATTTCTTACAGCTATTCTCAAATCTACCAGAGACTAAAACTAGGCAGACAAATAGACCAAGTATTCTATTTTCATTGAAATTAAAAAAATTAACAATGGAATTATTTTATAATATAACTTCATGTAAGAAATGTTTCAATCGACACCAATTAAAATTCTTAATATATAAGCATTTAGAAATTGTAAAACTTTTAACTCTGCCTAACTATTGTTAACAATAGAAAATACATTCGTTAATTCTCCAACGTGATGACTCTTTTAGGAAAAAATATGACACCATTGATTGATCTACGAAGATTCCCATATTTTTCCCCCTTTTGCGTAAAGTTGTAAACGAGCTCCGTTGAGCTATCTTAGGCCCCTATTTTTTTTTCGGGGTATTAAGAGAAAGCTATTTTCCCCTTTCTATCCTGGGAATGCCTGGAACGATCAATAGGAATAGAGCTTTGCGTAGAGGCGGAGTCATGAGTTCTGATGAGACGGTTCTAAGAGGAATTTTTTTTTATAAATAACACATAAAAAAACGAAGAAGCAATTGAATTATTAAGAGTAATTTTTATGGGAATTTATTTGTTGAAAAAGTAAAAACGAGGAAAAATTCCCTCCAGCCTTGTTCCTGTTTCCGCACAATGTTAGATGAAAGAATAGTACAATTGAAAAATACTAACAATGGGAGAATACATAATTCACTTTAAATAAGAAAAAGGTAAAATGCTTAAGCAATTAAATATCTAGGAATGGGTTATTTGCGCACATATGCTCACACACACACACACACACACATATATATATATATATATATATATATATATATATATATATATATATATATATATATATATATATATATATATATATATAATTAAGTATATAATGTCATATATTTAATATATAAAAATGAAGAAATTAATAGTAATATTTAAAATTAAGAGGAAGGAATCATTTCTCATCAGGGTCTAAGATCTCGAAAGAGAATTATTTGAGATACAAAAAAGTGTATAAATTCTAAAATTAAATACTTTGAGTTTAAACCTACTTTCTTGGAAAAAAATGAAAAAAATATAAATAAATAAATAAAGATTTAAAAGAAATTAAACTTGGAACTTTAAAAACACATGAAGCATACATGCACTATGCACATAAATGCAGGATCTTATATTGCATTCAAATTTATCCACGCATAAATTAATTTGTTTTTTAAAAAGCTTAACAAGCTAAGGAGCAGGGAAAATTATTGCTTATAAGTGGTGAGGAAAATGGAAAAAATATTTAGTTTGAAACATTAAATGTATAATAATCGTATATATATATATATATATATATATATATATATATATATATATATATATATATATATATATATATATATATATATATATATATATATATATATATATATATATATAAATTTCTTTTATATCTTATAAAGTAATACTATGTAACTGTAGCTTGTGACATGAATTTAGCTCAATTAGGGGAATTGCTTTCTTCCATCTTTTTACTATGACTGCTTTGTTTACTCTATTGATTCCTTAATATCTTAAGCATCTTACAAGAGAGCATTTTACCAAGAAAGTGATAATCAAATTATATATGTATATCCTTTATGAATTAAAATATTTTCTATTTAAAGAAGGAAATGCATAGGTATTAATGTCAGGGCAAAGTGCTTTGAAAGTTTTGTAATTATTGATATCTTAACAACACACTAAGCAGACAGACTATAGTTCATTAAGACTATAAAAATATTTTTCTTCCAATTTTCCACACGTTCTTATTTAAGGTGTGACCAAGTTATGCAATTGCTTTTGGTGTGGCCTTCCGTTCAAAAGTTGGAGAGTTGGATTCCCTCTTCCACAGAGAATTTTTCTAAGGATTTGGAATTCTTTTGAAATTGTAAGTTTCAGTTGAATCAACATTCGTGTGAAAAACTAATATTAGAAGATTTCAAAGCCAGGCTATATATTTTAAGAAGGAAGTAGAATATTATAACTATGTCTTTATATTATCGAATGCAATATTAAGCGTTTTTAAGTTAAAACAAGTCCTTAAAATATATCCATTACGAATTCCATTTAAATACGTTGAAATTTCATATCCCAAGATAAATAAAAAAACTTCTTTAAACTTCCATAATTTCCTCACAAATAGTGTAGATAGAAGTCCTCATCGCAGAACTGAATTCTCAAGTTCAAAATCGAGATCCTTCATCACGTGACGAGATTCCCTCTCACGTCCCCAAAGTAACTAGGAATCTGCATTTAGATGATGGAACAAGACGTGTTTGAGGCTAAAGCGGAGTTGCGTTCCATCCAAATGCTTCGAGCGCTCTCTGTGGATGGTGGCCGGTGCGTTTGCCTAGAATCGCCTAGCAACGAAAATTCCCGAGAAAAATGTCCCCGATTTTAGCATCCTCTCAGAAAATTGCGGACGTCGGTTATGAAATTCCACGAAACACTTTCCGCTGTGTGAGCTTCAGCTCAAAAATGCCGTCTCTTTCCTTCCTGAGAAGCTGAGACAGTAGAGGAAAATTTCCTCCTGGATCTTTCCTTTTTACTTCCGGATCCTAACTGCTACGGCCGAAGGGGCCTTAAGGATCTGTTCTATTGACAAGAGAAAGATGTTTCATTTATTCTTTAGACAGCACCACGGAATGAAATTTGTTTTGTTTTAGTAGTTTTGACTTCCTCACACATTATTTACTTGCTTTTAATTACGTACTCCTTAAGACAGTACGGTATTGGTAATTTTTGGATAGTTCAGCGACAAAAGCAGGTTCTTTAGAAACATTTTTAAGTGAAATAAATCTCTGTGAGTGGAGAGAGCAGATTTTTCAATTTTTTTTAATCCTCATTCTATTTGTCCGTCAAATTTTCTATTTAGAGTGGAATTAAGAATGGTTGTATGGCATGGAATAACAAGGTGATCCTTGTATGGTTGCCAGGTCACAAAGGTATCGAAGGTAATGAAAGGGCTGATGAACTTGCTAAACAAGGATCGTCTTTTGCTCCCATTGGTGCAGAACCTTTTTGTGGGATCAATTTGAAGACCGCAAAAACCAATGTTCTTAGATGGGAAAAATAGAAGATGTATGAAGCTTGGCTCAACACTCCTGGTCAAACCCACGCTAAATGTATGATCTGTGGAACATCGGCAAGAATTACCTTTGAAATTCTAAGATGCTCTAGGCAGAAGATACGTTTAATCGTAGGCTTCATAACTGGGCACTACTATTTCAGAAAACACCTCCATAAAATGGGACGGTTTCAGCAAGACCCTATCTGCAGGAAATGTCATACGCAAGAGAAAACGGCAAAGCATATCATTTACGAATGCGAAGCTCTTGCCCTCCCTAGATTAACTTCTTTAGGCATCATCCATACTAGAGAGTTACACCTAGACTCCATTAAAGGGTTATCGGACTTTATTCATAAAGTGGGTGACCCGAGCAACTGGAACTAGGAAACATTGGGTTTGAAGTTAATAGTACAAAATGCTGATAAAAGCAGAGGTGCCCAATGACATACAAACCCAACTTTAAGAAGAAGAAGATGGCATGGAATGATACATGCATAAATGCATAGCGGTACAGGTGAGCGTCGAACCCTGGAAACTTTTGAAAAGATGGTATTAAGAACTATATATGGGCCTGTACAGGATCAGGGTTGCTGACAAACCAGATAAAATTTTGAATTGCATAAGCTGTATAACCAGCGATTACCCAAGTTATCAGAAGCAACAGGCTAAGATGGCTATGTCATGTCTAGAGAAGCCGGGAAAAGAACCCCACTAGAATATCAATCTTTAAGAACGCCAAAGGATCCCGTGCTCAAGGAAGATCACCTATAAGATGGCTCGTTGACACTGAAAATGACCTCAGGATACTGAAAGTTTGAAACTGGCAAAGTGTAGCTCTGGACAGATTGGGATGGAAAAAGCGTGCTGGAGGGGCAGCTAAGACCTGTAATAGGTTGTTACGCTATTGAAGAAGAAGACAGGTGAGCGCCGGACTGTACTTTAAGGTTAACAGAGTTGGAATACTCCCCCATCAACAAGTGCCTCTTTATTTTGAACCATGGACAGACGACGAGGTCACAGCGGACCTGGTACCCTCCTTATTACAACCCCGCCGCAAAAGCGGAAGACCATTATGCGTCACTAATTAACATAGATACGTTCCCAACCCATTGATCTTCAGCAACCCAGTGTGAGAAGTATATTCAATCTTCCAATCACTCTAGTCTTGACAAATGATTTTTCATTCTGCTGATTTTAACGGGTAGCGGTGTGAAGCATGTGTTACGGTGTATGGCCTTAGCTATATTGAAACAGCCAATATTTCATTGCGAAATTTCAGTCCCAGTATTTGTAATTTATTATAACTACTATTAACGCTAACGTAAACTTTAGCCCCAGCTGCTGAGTAGCTTCAGGCCCCACCTGATCATGGTTCATAGTGATAAATCGCTTGGTGACTAGCAAATATTCCAATATCTGTTAACCTTAAGAGGCTTGTGGCTCAACAGCACAGCAATGTGTATGTAATGTGAATTTAATATCTCATTATTAGAAGGTCGTGAGTTCGAATCCCGGCTTAACTGATGATCCATCATGTTCACTGAAGGCTGGGGCACGTTAAATAGGTCGTAGTCGCCATGTTCTCTCAGTGAAATGATATGATGGGTTGGCAGGTCAAGTATTGTGGGTCTTCTGTTTCATTCATGCTTCTAAATTACGAATTATCACCTTATTGCTTTTACCTTTCTGTACTTAAGCAAGAGTAGGGTTCCACCTTACTCTGAACTAGATACAGGGAAGTAAGCCGATGCAAACACTTACTGTAAAGTTGCTTATACCGCCATGTATATCGTTCTGGAACTCAGCGAGATTCAAGAATGGAGGTATGAGGCTCTTTTTTACTTTTAATACCACCATTTATATGAAATCGCTAAAGATGGGGGGACAAAAAGATGTACATCATTGGAACTCTTTTTTTTCTACTATTCCACAGAGTTTCTTTTTAAAAAAGATATAGATAATTACAATTTTTTCATTTTTGGAAAAAGTATTGTTTTTGTCCTCTAAAGCAAACGTGTTTTCGCCTTTTCCAATAATTCTCGATCGGAAGTATATTGGGATAGGATGACAATTCCAACTTCACTATTTATAAACAACGTAATTAAACGGAAATTTCAAACATTGGGCTCCTCTCCGATTTATTTTTAGCTGATATATATGACGGAACACATTTCAAGGTCAAAGACACTGTTTAAAACAACAAATATCCTTAAAGTAAATAGATACGATTATTTTCCCATGTATACAATTTTCCACCGAAAATTAGATGCTCATTTCCTTATGGAAACCACTCCTATTCGAGTTACATATTGGATATCTTATTTCATTTTTTTATCGAAAGAATGTCTTTCACTGAAAAGTATGAGAGAGTCAGTTTGTAATCTACCTTTATTTTTATCAATGCTTCCCGACATTTTCAATTAAAAACAAGTCTTTGAACTAACTATCTCTCTTATAACCATATTAATACCTGATAGTTAAAGGTACAAACCAGGTGTTCCGTTGCGTATATCTATGTCTATAAACCATGTTACTGTCCATAACCACAATTTGAGACCATGTTGCGAAGTCTAATAGTTAAAAGGCACTGCTTTCCATCATAGATTATGGGCCGTATTCTCATATCGCAAAAAGAGAAGGTTTGGAAAATTCTCAAGCTCGCACCCTAATAGACGTGCATGTAGAAATTCGTAGGACACACAACACTCATCTCTAACTATACAACACTTGCTAATACCAAACATGTAATTTTTCAGTCCAAAGACCAGTATGTCTCGGTCTATCATGATCAGTATGCCCCGGTTAACCCAATAAATCATCTTATTTTCGAAGCACATTGATTCATGATAAGTGGTTCCATCGAAAAACCCAACAGAATCAGCAAAATGATGCAAAAGAAAACAAAAACCTCAAGACGTATATTCAATATATATATATATATATATATATATATATATATATATATATATATATATATATATATATATATATATATATTGAGTGACACATTTATTAGCTATGTCAATGTAACAAATCGCCTACTGTTCTTAACACATGCTTATTAATGTAATAAAACTATCTTGCTTATCGAAAATTCTTCAAGTTCTCTCGTCAATTACATTTAGATTCAACAAAATCCTATAATTCTTTGCAGAAAATAGTTATTTATCCTCGATCGTAAGATACGTAAGAGGTAAAGTATTATTAACATGATCCGGAATGTAGCGGGTTCGATATCTGACACAGTCAAACATCATTGAGCTAAAAAAAATGTATGCGTGTTAAAATTTCTGTAAAGTTCTGTGTATTTCCGAGGTGAAAAAAAGAAGTTGACAACTGAGATGTTGACTTCGTTATTTGATAGTGGTTCAAAATTGAGAGACCGCTGTCTACATTTAGCGTTATGATCATCAGAAATCGCGGCAGTCACAAACTTATATCACATTACCGTAGTCTAATCTAATTCTAATTATGTTACTAAAATACTGCTTATTGTATGCTCCACATGCTTCTCAATTATGTAATAGGGATTCTCTAAACTATTTCCCCCTTAATAGTGAATGTTTTTACTCAACTTATGGATATATATACGTTTTATAAGTCCAACTAACTGGCAGATTTTCTTGAGAATTTTCTTATTTTTCTTTATACAGTCTTATTTTTACCTCTAAGGGCTAATTCCAGCAATTGGTGTCACCAGTTTAAAATGGATTTCAAACCATTATCAATTATACTCGAGGAATATACAGCCAAAATAATAATTTCTTAACGATTGATAGATAATTTTAAAAAAATAAAATTTCTAGTTAGTGAATGGTTGTAATTAATATTTTAGTTTTGCAGCAGTTGCTTTTAAATTTTAACTAAAAATTTTTTTAATCAGTTTAGTGTTCGAAGGAAATCAGTTCTATATTAATAAAATTATATAATAAAAAAATTAAATAATAATAATAAAAAATTATATAATAATAATAAATGATAAAAAAATCAGTCAATAAACCAGTATCAGTATAATAATCAGTATTTTTATGTAGGTAAAACTCGTATATGCTAATTAGAATCGTGATACACCTGTATCTCTGAGACATATGACGCCATTCTCAAACCCGAAAGTTAGCACGTTTGATACCCGAACTAGCTACGATCGTTTTTCTGAGAGAGTCCCTGCCTCTCTTTGTCTGCTATAAGTTACAATTCCCCCAGATGATTGGACGAAGCAAGGGAAAAAGGCTTCTGATTCAAATGTTAACCTTTGACATCGAATTGCGCGCATCATAAAAATCTAAAGCTGTTGTTAGACGTTTTAGTATCTACGGTGTAGATTGTTTTTAGGGAGAACTTTTCCTAAATAACAAACCTTATTCCTAGGACGCAAGGCAGAAAACTCCAAAGCAAATATCTCGACAGACGTGCATACTGAGAAGTATGAAACGAAACAACCAACTCCCGCTGTTCACCAGTGGCTGGGATCGAACCTAGGATCTTTAATTCTGAAGGGAACTCATTGTGTTGACCTGGTTGCTGGAAAACGTGGTAGACTGCTTGGTTAGGACAGCGTTCTCATTATCGGAAAGTAATCAATTTGAATGCCACCCGCTCTATTTAGTGTTCAGGGTGCCTGACTGCCGATAGTCAGGTTCAGGGTTCGAATCCCGGTTCGGGCATGGATGCATTGTATCTCTTGCTCTCCTGTCTTTGTCCTTTCTTTGTATAAATGGGTTTTGAGTGGTTGCTTGCACTATAAGCTGTTACCTATGGCATGTGTGTACTGAGAAAATCGGACTCGACACCAAATTACGGTTCAGTTGGAAAAGTGGAGCAGCGCACTTCAAATAGACAGTCTAACTGGCGCAAGATGACAACAACAATGAGTTTGAATCCCGGTTTAACCTAAGATTCATCGGGTCCACTAAAGACAGCTGTCACAGGTTAAATTGTTTTCTTGTAGTCACAATGTCCTCCAAGTGAAAGGATACCTCTGGGAGTGACTGGTCAGGTATTAGGGTATCTATTGCTTGATGCTTGGTTCTAAATGGCGAACATTCCTGACCAGCAGTTTCCCCCATTAACTGGCAGAGTTCAACGCGGAGATAGGTACAGGGAGGTATGTTCTTCTTCTTCTTCTTAAGGTTGGGTTTGTATGTCATTGGGAACCTCTGGTTTAATCAGCATTTTGTACCATTAACTCCAAACCAAATGTTTCCTAGTTCCAGTTACTCGGGTCACCCACTTTATTAATAAAGTCCGATAAACCTTTAATGGAGTCTAGGTGTAACTCTCTGGTATGGATGATGCCTAAAAAAGTTAATATAGGGAGGGGGCAAGAGCCTTGCATTCGTACATGATATGCTTAGCCGTTTCCTCTTGCGTATGACATTTCCTGCAGATAGGGTCTTGCTGAAACAGTCCCATTTTATGGAGGTGTTTTCTGAAATAGTAGTGCCCAATTATGAAGCCCACGATTAAACGTATATATGGTATGTTAGTGCAGTTACAAAATTGTCACGAATTTAAAAAAAAAAAAAGAACTGGAATATTTCATTTCAGTCGAAATACAGGGAAGTATGCTGGGAGAACAACAACAACAACCTGATCAAACTTCTGAAATGATTGCTGTGTTTAAGGCTTTGGTCACAGAAGTAAGTGGGAGTAAAAAAATTTCTGCTATCTTCTAAGACTAAAAATTCAAAATGAGAATGTCACTCTTATATCGATTAGTTAATTAGAATTTCATAGAAATCGCTTCTGACAGATTTTATGCGCATGCACAAATACGCAATTACTAATACGCCACACGAAGTTTGATCTTTTCTTTTTCTGATAACCACTCTCAAGTGTTCTTGTTATCAGTGGATGCACAAGGAATAAATTAGGGAGGAAATGTGAAAAATTCAAACCCCTCCGACACACATGTGAATATCATGAAAGAGCGAGAGAGCACATAATGGGCATTTCCTCCTTTTCTTTTGTCTCACTCCTCACTCCCCCCACCCCCGCATTCCGTTTTCATTTCCACCCCATTTCAACGCTATTTTTCTCTTTTCCTCATATCAAATACGACGACGGACTTCGCCAAACTTCGGCAATCATAATGCCGATGGGGGTTGGGGGGAGTGAGGAACCATTCACTATAAAGAGTCAAACCCCGCATCATTAGCGGCGACTACCGCTGCCTCCCGTGAGCCCTTTAATTAGCCCCTCCGAGAAGAGTCGGAAACAAAAAAAAAGAAAAAGTAATATTAAAAAGAGAGAAAACATTCTCTCTGATACAAGAGAAAGAAAAAAAAAAAGAGAAAACTTCTCAAAGCATAAGAAAAAGAAAAAAAAAGGAATATTCTCGGCATCCGCTCCTCTAGACTCGTTTCGATCGCATCGCTGCCATTTCATAACACGTTTTATGGAAGAAAAAAAAAAACTACTGAAAAAAAAAATAACGATAGAGAGAAAAACTTCTCGGAAAAAGTTTTGCGGAATTAACGAGCCCATCCCTAGCTTTTTATTCCGCACCACCCCTCGAGCTAGTGACTACAGCCCATTGATCAGAGGGAGAACGGTTTCTACGTTTTCTTTTTTTTAAAAAAAACTCTATCCTTTTTTTTTTTACTTCGTTTATATATGTATGCATTCGGAAATGGGGCGGCGAGGATTTAGGAGGGGGCACTGTGAAACTAAAGTGGAAAAGCGAAGACCGGAGCGTGGGTGTGGGGGAGGTGTAAGGGGGAAAGGGGAGGGTGAACCAATGGGGGAGTTCAACAGTCTATTTCGAGAGAAGGTAGAAAGGTCGGTGGGCGCCGTGAATTGTGTGAGTGCCACCAGGGAAACATATCGGGGCTCTCCGAAGAAAATAGAGGGCAGTAGATTTGGCGATAAATCGGTGTTTTATATGGAAGGTTGTAGTTTTTAAACCTCCATTTTTTTGTTATATTTTGGCGAGTGAAAATACAGATCGGAACATGTTCTGGTGAGCTTAAAGTTAAAAATAGAAGATACATTTTTTCAAAGTAAATTAGAAAAAGACTGGAGATCATCTCTATTTTTAATATATTTCTCGTTGCTTCCGAAATCTTACAATTTGAAGAACACAGTAAGAACTCAATGACCAACTTGATTTTTGCTTAAATTTGTTTCAGAATGAGTTTCTATTTTAGAGAAATTTTTTGTCCACATTTAGTTCACAAAGTCAGATAGTTCGATGTTCTATTGCCTTTATCTGTCATTTTATTTCCTTATTGGTACTACTTTTATATTTCCTCCTTGTTTCTCATAATTAATAAATTTCGCACCATTTTTAATGTCCGTAAAAGAATATGATTGACAGTGGTATTCCATTGTTAGAATTCGAATACTGTACAAAATACGATTGATGACAGTGGGCAGCTGACCTTCTCTTATAACGATTGGTATTCTTACCCTCAACAGACAGCTTTCTAAACCATGTGGACCACGTTCAATGGTAAAAAAAATGGCAAAAGATATTTTATTAGATTGGGGAATAAGTTCGAAGCGTTTTTATCAGACTTTTATTTAAACAAAAAACAAATAGCAATAAGTTAATCAATTATATATTAGCCTTGCTGTTTACAACCTCTTCCCACCTCTCGACCCATTTGTTGATGCCATTCCGCCAAAAATCACCTGCTCTGGTGTCAAATGAGCTGTTGAGCCAGCTTTTAAGGACCTCTTGGTGCACTGGGAAATGCTCGAAAATAATGCCACGGTCAACAAGCAGCTCTGCATTGCTCAGCTACACCGCGTGAATGAGGCTGTTCGACTGAAAAGACCTGATCGACATGGTCAAACCATACTCCTTCACAACGCCAGACCTCATGTTGCATAAGTCGTCAAAGCCGCACTCCAAAAATCATGGAGGTTGAATGGAAGGTCCTTCAGCATCCGCCGTATTCGTCGGACCTTGCACTGACCGATTACCATCTTTTCCTCTCCTTGTCAAACCGTATGAATGGCTTTACCTTCCATAATAAAGATGACCTTAAAAACTGGCTCAACAACTTCTTTGACACAAGAGCAGGCGATTTTTGGCGGAACTCCATCAGCAAATTAGTCGAGAGGTGGGAGGAGGCTGTAAACAGCAACGGCGAATATATAATTGATTAACTTATTGCTATAATTTTTGTTTTTTTGTTTAAATAAAAGTCTTTGGTAAAAACGCTGCATACTTATTCCCCAACCTTATAGTTCAATTGTATGTACACAAAGTGATACTGATCGACACATTTATATGCATAAAATTTGTCTAAAATTATATAGATGTAACTTTTAATTTTAATATGATCGTCCGCAGCATAATAGACAAACAGTTGCAGACAAGTGGTAAAGAATATATGGTTCAGATTATGGGTGTGTGTTTATAAAAAATAATTTATTAGAGCGTTTTGTGTAAATTGTCCGTATTTAGCATATATGAGATTGGAACTCCTATTTTACTATTTCCTATTGAATATTTTTTTCTAATGGAGGGCACTGGATGACTAACCCTTCACAATAGCAAAGCCTGAAACTGCTCCTTACTCATCGTTTGAGAGTGGGCTCCTGTACACCAAGCCATAGAGGTGAGTAGCATTACGCAAGTCATTCCACCACAAACCCATTTTAGAGTGCACCACATTCATTCATCATCTCAGGAGAAAGGACAAGGAAATACAGAGAGGAAAAAAAAGAAACCCCCATGCCCGAACCCGGGATTCAAACATTAGATCAACAGCCTAGAAGTGAGGAATGCTAACCACATAACCATTCCTGGCATATTGAATGCTCTTTATATAAAGAAAGCTATGGCGTTGCCTAAGATTTAGAAGAGGGCTAAGATAGTATTGACACAAGAGTTTTGAGATCAGCAAAAGAATTCAGAATATAAGCACAACGAAAGATTGGAACTAAATTTATTACTAAGTTAAATTTTTTATTATTCATTTCAGAAGGATTTACCCGATTAATTCAGACACATTTTCAGATATGTATGCAGTCACGAAACGGATAAAATGCAATTATAATTCATTAGTGTTTTCATGAAATCCTTTGATGTCGCATCTGTAGACATGCATAATGTATAGCAAGCATGACAGCACATATGAAAGGATTATGAAATTTACCATGGAGCAAAAATAATAAAGGTTTATAATATTTAACATGTATAACAATATAGTGTGCAAGCTGGTAATAGAGCTTTCTACGCAAATAATATGTTAATGTTATTCAATAACAGATTGATATCACGAAAAATATAACTGCAAATCTATAAAATCCTCAATAAACCAATCGTTACATATGCCGGAGAAACATGGACATTGAATGTAAGGGACTCGCAATACATTAGAATTTTTGAACGTAAAATTTAAAGGAAAATCTATGGACCAAGGCTTGAAAATGGTGTATGGATCAGAAGAAATAATAAAGAATGAATGCACCTAGTGAGAAACAAAGACATAGTGAGATTCATGAAAGCACAAAGAACACGGTGGCTTGGCGACGAACATCGCAGAGATGAAAAAAATATCATAAAAAGGATAACAAAAGGTAAATTATTCAATAGCAAGAAGTAGGGGAGACCCAGAGAAACATGGACTGATAATGTGGAAAAGGACCTAGAAACCATGAAGATAAAGAATTGGAAATATTTGGCTCATAATTTATTACGATTCTCATTGGTTTAAAATATGCATGACGTCTGATCATGGTTCACCACGTCACATCGTATTGAGACGAAGTTGCGAATCCGACTTACCGATGCATTTGCTGTTTGCCTTCAATTAACATTCTTCGAGCGGCAACAAACAAGGCGAAGTTCCCTATCGAATGTCTGAGAATAGTGCCGAAAATCATTTTGCTAATAAAACGATCTCTTATATAATGAGCTGAACATCGGTTTGAGAAACCGTTTTTCATTGATTCAAGCCATTTCATTGAACACATGGACAATCGAACAGAAGAAAAAGCAAATGGAAAAAGAGATGACAAAACATCCACTTCATAGATAGTTTAAATTGGCAAGGAAAATTTTAAAATTTCATTAATTAATTGAATTCTATTTATTTATTTATTACATTACATATATTCAGACTTGTATGCTTGATTCTTGAGATCCGCTTGTAAGTCTTCTTCGATATTAGGACAAATAGCACAATGACAGATGTACAACCACAGAAGAATAACGAAGAAAACACCTAGGGTCACGGTGGGAATCGAACCCACACTCCTACGGTCTCAAGCGATTAGCAGCGATGCCTTTGACCACTCAGCCACGGAGCGCCCATTAATTGAATTCTAAATTAATAATTGCAATATTTGTAAACAGTTTTTTTAATCTTATGACTATTGCCTTGCTTGCGCCAACATTTAAATTTTTTTAAAATTTTATATTTCGTTTTTTTTATTTTATTTATTTGAAGTTGTATAATGTCCGGCTATTAGAAGATTTCAACTATTCAGCATTGCGAAGGGCGGAATTGAAGGTACTTTATACAGTGAAGCACCCAGTGGTATTGCTCTTAAAGTGGGTCTTCGTTGACGACGATGGCTGAGTGGTTACCGTTCCTGATTACTGAGCTGTGGGTCCCGAATTCGAATCCCGGTTTGGGTATGGGTGTTATTTTCTCTCGGTGTTTTTCCGTCCTTTCGTTTTAGAAGATATATGAATGTGACCCACCCTATAAGCAGATTTGTGGTTGTATAGCGTGGGTAAGGCTACTCCCCTCCGTGACTTGGTTCACAAGTGCCCACTGGATAACGACAAATGAGTTGCAGTTTTCGCCCTTGTTGTGACGTAGGATCAGTCACCCAAGTGCCCGCCTTTATTAAAAAAAATTAGACGCAGGGATCAAGCAGAAGAATCCCAGATTTCGCTTGTTACCCCTAGAGATATCTTTTCACATGGAAGGCATTGGGACCGTGATATATTGAACGTGCCACAGCCGCCCTTAGCAAACACGACGGGTATTCGGGTAGATCGGGATTCGAACACTTTACCGTCCGATATCGAGAGTCACCATCCTAACCAACCAGGTCACCGAGGCGCATTTTAGGGATGGTATATAAATATCTTTCAGCCTTTCATCCCTTCAGTGGGTCGATTAATTGAGTACCAAGCATGCTTGGGAACTAAACACTGAGGGTCTTACGTTAGGCTGACCACTTAACTGGGACATATGCTTCGCACCCCAAGCGCCCTCGGCCATGAAAACAGTTATGGGCCCTGTAGGCCTTGGTCCACATGGGCTGTCGTGCCATGGAGTTTAGTTTAGTTTAGTTTATATAAATATCTTAACATTAATATACTCTTAGAAGCATTTGATTGTATAGATTTGGTTTCAAGAGAACCTTATTTGATAGTGCTTATCCTTTTCGATAACTTTTTTAGTACAAAAGAGGTAATTTAACTAAAAATCACAATTTGAAGTGAATTCCCAAATACTTATAAACTTAGATATGAAGTAATATTAAAATGAAGTTTAAAGCGTGGCCCGATCAGCTGCTATCTTGCCATTTTTTTTAATAATGGAGCTATTTTCTTTTGTTTCTATTTTAAAATAATGAGCAGCTCATTGCTCTTTTCCTTAAAAATTATCGTTTGATATAGATCGTTTGCACAAACAAAAGGATTTAAATCTTCCATGGGTTACTAAACAAGCTTATAAAGAAAATGATTATTTGATTTAATTATACAATCATTCACAAATGAATGATGCCTGTTCTGAAATATTCCATTTTGTTTATTAATACTATGCGAAATAGCTTGGTAGCTTGACTGACAAAGACTTCATTCTCGTTTTTGGAGGGTAGTGGGTTTTATATCCAATACTGTTGAAACTCCGTCGTCTTCTCGAATGATGGTTGAGACAAAGCAAAATAGGTCACGATGGTGTCCAAGTGAAATATTAATTCTGGAAGCGCTAGATTAGTATTAAGGGTTTTTTTTGCTTTGTTTTTGCATTCAAATAATGAAAATCTATATCTTAACTCAATTAAAGAATGCATCAAGCTTTATAAATAGAGTAATAAGTTCTTTAAATAGAGACCCGCCATGGCCTGATTGGTTAAGGGGAGAAAAGATTCCTTAAGTAGAGTAAATAGTACATAAAATGGAAGAGAATTTTTGGTTTGAACACCATTCAGCATAAAATGTTTCTATAAAGCAGCGGTACTAATATTGAAGAAAAAAAATTATTTAAATAAAAGGGTTGGGCTTTGTGAAAAGCTAAGGAAAATTACTCCATCCTCAGAGCTTACAATGTCGCTGTTTATTTTCATAGTGGTATAAATTCCTTTCCAGTCTAACTTGTTAACCAAAAATCCGGTGATTCTTCTAATTTCTTTTCAGGAAAAGTTATCTCTAAGAAACTGCAGATCTTGATTTTATCAACTGCAACTGAAGACGGTTCCTTCAATTAACTGCTGGCATGTAAGCGTATAAATAAAAAAAACTTCTCGGAGTAAGGCAAACCGTAAGATATGATTTTGTGATTCCAAAAGCTTTGCGTTGAGATATCGGAGGAAAACACAGGTAGACGTCAGAAAATCCCACTTGAAAACTACGGTTCCGTTTCGAGACAGTTTTGGCGGGAAAAAATGCAGTCAGAATTTAATTATGTGAGCTGAATTCGAAGAGAAGAGCGTGAAAAAAAAAGGAAGAGTGCTGCCAGATGGAAGAGTCAGAAGAGAAGTTTTAATTAATCCTATAATCTCGTCTAGACGAACGAATTTTTTCGTTGTCATTCTTCTGTGAAAATATTTTCTCAGCTCCGACAAGTAGCGTTGCCGGCTCTTATATTCCCTGTGGGAAGCTGTAGGGAAAATTATCCTTTTATGCTTTCAAAGCATAGAATTGAATTGCAAATTTTTCCATTATAAAAATTTAGAAATAAGTTTTGCTAAAATAACCGTCAGTTGTTTACTCGCGAGTACTTATTCTATTAAAGTATTTTTTTTCTGTGGTAAAAAAAAAAGTTAAAAGTAAATTATTGGAAATCACAAGCTTCCTGATTAGTTTTATTGAAATAACCAATAATATGCATTGATAAAAATTTTACTAAAATAGCTCTTATTTGTCAGTTATGATGGAAGAATGCCATAAGATTTAGGTTTGCATCTTTTCAGTGCAGATTTTGATGGCAAGAAAATTGGAAGTAAATTATTCAATATCATAAAAGAAAGAGTATTCGAATACAGTTCATCTCTCTCTCGAGGTATTTTATTAGTTATATGCCAAGAAAATTTAAGTAAATCATTGAAAATCAATAAAGAAAGAGTATTTGAATACAGCTCATCTCTAGGCATTCTATTAATATATATGGCACAAAAAGGTAAGCAAATTATTGAAAATCACAAATGAAAGAGTATTCGAATACAGTTCCACTTTTGGTATTCTATTAATTCATTTGACTAGAAAATTAAAAGTGAGTTAATAACATTAGAAAAAGAATTCGAATATAGTTCATCACTTTGTATTCTATTAAAAGAAACTATATAAAAGTTTGAATATTTATTCGTTTATATAATGATCCGTACATTAAAATAGATTCGGCCGTATAATGATCCATTTATAAAAAAATTTAATCTTGGATGTATATTACTTGATGAAAATTTTTCTAAAATAATTACCATTTTTTTCGCAAAAAAGGTTTCCACTTATTTTTGTTGGGATTTATTTGAATCAAAACATATTGTACGTAAATTATTGAAAAATTTCAAAAAAATAAATAAATAAATAAAAAAAATTAAAAAATAAATAAATAAAACTAAATAAAAGTAAAAAAATAAATAAAAATACAGTCTATTGTGGCACTTTGTTGAAAAACAACACATATGGGTTTGATTACTTATTCGACAAATGACTAGTACATTAAAATAACCAAGCAATAACTAGCCAAACAGAAATAAATGTCGCTTATATTCTTATGAAAGTTTTGTCATTATTTTGTAAAGGTTTATTTGCCTAAATAAAAGTCACTCATTAGAAATTATAAAACAAGAATATTTAAGACTATTTTATATCGGCATTGCTACTGTAAAACAATTAGTTTTAAAATTTAATCAGTTATAAAGGTCAGTTTATTCAAATAATTATGCATGTAACTTGATAAACGTTTTCCTAAAATAATTGACACTTGATTATTTAATCAGGAAAATTTTAAAAATATTTTAATACTTAGAATATTTTATATAAAATGCTAAATAAAATAACAGATTTTTAAGAAATTTTGATATTGATATTAAATTTATTATAAATTAAAATTAAAGAATTATAAGAGAAAAAACTAAAACAAAAGATGGCTTTACATATTTTAAGACTCTGGAAAATAAAGTTTTTAGTTTTGAGAAGACAAATTATTGAAATGAGAATTTCGGAAACATTGTTAGAATTTATTCGTTGCTATATGAAGATCATAGATTAAAATTTCTTTCAAAATTCAAAAATTGACGAATTTGAAAGAAAAAAATGACTGTATAAGAAAAATGTGATCGAAATTTTCATCATGCTTTTATAACTGTGCAAATAAGCTCATTATTTTTATTTAATCAAATCGATTTATTTTTTACATTTATCTTAAGAACCAAATGACATATTTTTAATATCTATATTTAATGTAAATTCATTTGCAACACACACACACACACACACACACACACACACATATATATATATATTTATTAAAACTATAAGAAAAAATACTGGGGTAAATTATTGAATTGCGTTTCACGTCTTATTTCAGCCAACTGAAGCCACTAAACACAGTAAACCGCTTGTAATTTTAAACCAAAATCAAAGGTTGAAATCAACACCTGAGTAGGCCCCCTTTTCCCCCATCACGTTGATTTAGGTTGTTGTTGTTGTCGTGTGCTGGCAACATGGGGTGCGCTGCTCCACGTTTCTAACTGAACCATATTTTGGTGTGGAGTCCGACTTCTTCAGTACACACATGCCATAGGTACCCGTTTATAGGGTAGGCAACCATTTACACTTCATTCATACAAGGAAAGGACAAAGACAGGATAGATAGAGAAAATACATCCATGCTCGAACCGGGATTCGAACCCAGGACCTCCTTATCCGCAGTCAGGCACGCTGACCACTAGACAAGCGCTGATTTAGGTATCGTGTAAAAAAAATTCTATAGAATGACAAGTCAGTTATTCTGCCCTGAGATCTAATAGTAAGACTAATTTCTGTTGAAGTAAAAGGTGCCAGTTTCGATACCAGTGCTGTTGAATAATGGGAGATAGTCGTTGTGTTTCGCTTTGTGGACTGTATATCTGTCAGGCTGGCTGTGTAGGAGTTACACTCGGAAATTTTCTACACTCGGAAATTAAAATATCGCTCATTACCTATTTGAATTCCTTGAGACATTACGAAAAGCATGTTCAAATGACTTCAATTCTTATGATCTAATAATATTAATTCTCCAATCCTACTTCTTTACAAATGACATTTCACACAGTGGTTTTTAAAAATCCTAAAATAAAATTCTTTATGAGTGAAATTCAATGAATCTCAAACAAACTATCATCACAATTCTAATGGGATAATGCTTGTTCATTACGTAATAATAAACTCTGGAGTAAATGTTTTTCTGAAACATTCGTATTTTCTTTTTTTTCCATAATATTTTTTAAAAATATCTATAACGCTATTGTTAATTTGTAGTGCATAATGAACTTTATAATTTTGTACTGTATAAATGTAGTTTCACTCAATTAAAAAACATTGATCGTTCATTAAAAAAATATTCATTTCAATGTTAGTTCAAATATATGAGTGCACAGTTCTTTTCTTATTTTAGCCATTTATCACACTTAATATTATCTTGATGTTCGTGTTAGAAATTTCAAAAGTGTTAATGCTTGGTACGCCTTTAATTACATGTTTATTAATAATTTTACATACATTTTGTTCTCAATATTTGATAATTAACAAATAAAACGAAACGAAAACATCCACAGTTCTTTCCATATTGCACTGGAAATCAGGAGATTTATATACTAGGAATTACATTATTTGACTTTTATTTTTATTTACTTTATATTGTACAGTAGGTACTTAAAACATTCGCGAAAACTTTTGGCCTTTTAGATTTAACACGCTGTTTTGATGGTATTAAATATAATCGAACAAGAGGAGAAAGCAAAAGAATAAAAACAAAGACCCGAGCAGATTTGAAAACGAAAACAAATATCGTCTGCTGGAAAACAATCGTTTTCATCCCAACTCTGCTCTTCAAAGGAAGGGGAGAAAAAAAAAAGAACTCAGAAACAAACCTGATTTTCCTGGATTAGAAATCCGAGGAAAAATCGGGTACAGGCACAATACCCGGTGAGTTTCTTATAACTCAGCACAAACTCAAACAAAAGCTTCTCCTAAAATAAATCGCGCGGGAATAAGCAACACATAACATACACCATTCCAATTTCGTTTGTTTTCCCTGTGCGCAGTTAAAACCATCCACATCGCTTTTTTATTTATTTTTTTCCTCGGTACACGTAATACGACATGGCTATATTTTTTTTACATTTTTTATATTTCAACGTACGGAATCTGTGATTCGTTTGTACATCGGTATCTATTCTTCGTTTTCCTGAAATATAAAATATATACGTGGGACTCGGATTACAGTTTCGTAGGCAGGGAATGTGTTTTCTACACTAGGCCCTATAGGCTTGTGCTTAGGCCTCTCATATTCCTGAAAGCTCTGACTGCTCACAGTTTACCTGCAAATTTATATTACACACGTTTTGTTATCAATTTATTATATTAAATGGCTTAATTTTAACTTTCTGTAGTTGACAAAATAACTTGACTGATTTTAATATCAATTGCACACTTTGCCTCCTCTTCGAAATTTTCCATAGAGTGAAACTTATATTCATGTTGCAAGGGAGAAAACCCGGAAAATTCATTGGCACCTATCCCGACAGGTGTGCATGCAGAAAACACAAGCAAGATATCCATCTGTCGTTTTTCATTGGTACTGGGATCGAGTTTGAGGTCTTTCTATCTGAAGAACACTGTGCTATCACTTGGTTCCGGTGAACCGAATGTTTTGGTTTAATAAATATTACAATGATTTCATAGGAATCAATAAATATGTTAAAATATGGATATTGCTTAAATATTTTCATTGTATTCACAATTTAATAATTTCTGGAGACATTTAATTCTTTATAAAATGAGCTGACAGTTAAATGTTTAAAATATCTTAAATTTTGAAAATATTTTTTAAAAAATACTTCCACAAAAAATACTTCTCATAGAAAAATATAAGTTCTTCTATGCCTTTCTAAGTATTTTTTAAAATTAAAATCAAACATTTTCTCAAAATTTGAAAAGACCCTTAATAAATAAAGCTCGATATAATGGGTAACATTATTTTTCTATTTATATGCGATGAGTTAGTATTTTGTTTAGAAATTCCAAATTAAAAAAAAAATGGAATGCCTCTAAAATATCCATTAAAACTTTTATATTAATGCAATTTTAAATAACCAGTCACTTTATGTATCTAGGGAGGAAATTTGATTTGATTTGTTTATCGCTCAACTGTCAATTTTTTGCTCACAAAGTCTCATTAGAACTAGGCCAATAGCTTGAAGTGGATTCCGAACAATAGAGTATATATGCTTAAAGTGAGATTCGAATCTACCAACAGTAGAACCGAAAGCTTGAACCCTGATCATTTGGGAGGGAAATACAAAATTTGTGATTATCCACAACTGCTACAGTCAATCTGGTTTTCTTATTTGAACTGTGAAGGTATCATATTCATTTCACTATTTATTTTAGTATAATATCATAGTTTTAATGCCACCCAACTTGTCTAGTGGTCAGCGTGCCTGACTGCGGATAGGTAGGTCCTGGGTTCGAATCCCGGTTCGGGCATGGATGTACTTTTTCTCTCTCTATCTATCCTGTCTTTGTCCTTTCCTTGTATGAATGGGTTGTGAATGGTTGCCTACCCTATAAACGGGAACCTATGGCATGTGTGTACTGAGGAAGTCGGACTCCACACCTAAAATGGTTCAATTGCAAAAGTGGAGCTGCGCATCCCATATTGCCAGCCTAGCTGGCACATAACAACAACAACAACATCATAGTTTTAATAATCATTTCCCATATTCATTCCATTAATATTCATTCAGGTGCAACGAGCTATGAGATCTCACTCGGTATAATCCATCATTTAAATTCAAATGAACAGCTTTGTTATTGGAATTCATTTACCATATTGCTAAAGTGAAATTAACTAATGACACTTATCTAATATTTCCTTTTTTAATTTCCCAATTGGTGTGGATTGTTGGAAATGCCCTTAATAGAATTTGTTGAATGTATCTCATTAATCTTTATTGAAAAAGTGACCAGCTACAGATATAAGTGTGCTGAATTTTATTAGACTTTTATGCATCAAAGAGGCACTCTAAGATTAAGTTAATTTAAGCTATTTCCAATTCATTTACATCTGCTTATTTCTATTGACTTTTCTCACTAAACACAGCCAAAAGCGTGGGAAGTTTTAGATTGGATGAAATGAAGAAGTCGACACCCGAGCTGGTATCTTCCTCATCTCTGCCTATCTCTTTCTGCTAATAAGCCATATACCGGATCATTCTCAATGTAAGGTTGGTTTCTCTAGTTCTAAAATTATTTTCTTTCACGTGTAAATTATCTGAATGAAAGCTTTTGAAATACAAAATTCAGACCAATGATTATG
Source organism: Latrodectus hesperus (assembly GCA_037975125.1). Taxonomy (NCBI): domain Eukaryota; kingdom Metazoa; phylum Arthropoda; class Arachnida; order Araneae; family Theridiidae; genus Latrodectus; species Latrodectus hesperus. The sequence continues at coordinate 118,662,439 of CM075853.1, read as the reverse complement.
TGTTATAAACCTTCTGATTTAAATAAGCTGTCTTATTAGTTTATTACACTATGTTTACACCAGATAATAAATCACAAATCAATAATATTGAAGAACTATAAATAGAAACTAACCAAACTGGTATAAAAACAAATATAATAATACTATTTGTTATACTCTAAATATGAAATAGCTTAATGGGTACGTTTTCTAAGACTAAATTAAACTCCATGGCACGACAGCCCATGTGGGCCAAGGCCTACAGTGCCCATAACTGTTTTCATGACCGAGGGCCCTGGGGTGCGACCAATTAGGTGGTCAGCCTAACGTAAGACCCTCAGTGTTTAGTTCCCAAGCATGCTTGGTACTCAGTTAATCGACCCACTGAAGGGATGAAAGGCTGAGTCAACCTTGCCCAGTCCGAGGATCGAACCTCGGACCTGTGTCATAGGAGCGTGAAACGCTGCCACTAAGCCACCGGGCTTCGGATACGTTTTCTGCTGTCTCTTTTTTTTCGATTTTAGTTACTAAACATGCCAATTGCCTAGTCATTTTAAACTAATGTAAAGCTATGGAGTCGACACCTGAGCGAACAGCGATGTAACAACACTGAAACCCATTAATGAGCATAGATCTTCTCACCATAATGGCGTATGTTAGTGATAAATATGGAACCTGCTAACTTATGGACATGAGATTCATCATGGACACAAATAAACTGAAAAAGAGATTCAATTTTATTTGCAAATTTTTAAAGTGCGCTTCCCTATTTAATTCATAATTAAAAATAACAATGCACAAAGTCATAATTTCTTTTATTTCTATAAATTATTTCAATCCTCTACGTTTGCTCAGAGGTGTACAGAAAACTGTGACCCATAGTATAAGCGATGTGTTTCAACTATTAAGTGGAACTCTTTCGTTCCTACCTGAGTAATAAGCTGGGAAGAGGGAAAAGCATGCATATTCATCAGGAAGCAACTCTGACCTTTTCCCCATCGAATACGCCATGCCGGTGGCTTAACATCACCGTGTAACGTGAGAAGAAAAATGGTGTTTCCCTGCTTTTCCCTCCGCCACAGATACCACAATCTTGAAAGGGCGCTTACTAATGAGATCATTAATATTGACAAGTCACATAGACACACATTCTCTCCGTGGAATCGGGGAGGGATAATTTTCCCTATCTAGAAATATGAATCCCTCTCTAGAAATCGTGTCTTATTCCAAAGTTAGGCTCTGGTAATCCAACAGCTTTGATCGTGTTTGCGTCCCTTTCCGAGTATTTTAATACGAAATCAGTTCTCTTTAAATCCCATACTTTTAATAACTGAGTGTATTAAATTAATTTTTTCCTTCCATTGCAATTATTTTCTTATCTAAAGGAATAATTTTGACGATGGAAAGCTAAATATATAAATCAATGTTTCAATAAATGGTAGTAAATATAAATTATTTTCATTTACCGTCATTTTATGAAGCTGACACCTATAAAAAATTCATTTATTATTGTTTTCACTAGGACTATATATACTGGGTGTTAAATATACATATTTTTCTTATTTTTAATTGAACGACGATAAATACAGTTGATTCTTTTATTCACCTTCATTTAAGGTAGTGAAACTGACGCAAATGAGAAAGGTCTGTTCGTCTGTGTTTGAAACAAAACTACTGAAAGACTGAAAATTAAATTAAATATAAAATCTAAATTATACCTACTATAAACGACGGTAAATAGGGATGATTCTCTTATTTACCATCGTTTAATACAGTGAAACAGACATAAATAACGGTAATATTCGTCAATATTTAAAAAATAAGAACTGTTGTAAAACTGAAAATTATAATTAATTTTCAATTTTTCATCTTTTTTAACTTTATTATTTACTTTTATTTAATTTTAGTTGGTAATTATGTACATAATAAGAAAATTATGTATAATTACCAACTAAACGACGGTACATATACTTAATTTTCTTATTCAACTTCATTTTATTTATTAAAATTGATGTAAATGCAAGATGTATTCATTAGTGTCTGAGGCAAAATTATTGAGACTGAAAATTAAGTATATCTCTCAGTTTATTCCAATTGAATGATGATAAATATTGATAATATTCTTATTCAACTTCGTTTAATACAGTGATATTGACCTTGATAAAATATTTATTATTCAATGTTTGTGAAAAAGAATTATATTGAAGCACTGAAAAATAGTACTCCAATTGAACGATGCTAAATATAAACAATTCTATTATTTATGTTTAATACAATGAAACTTATCTAGATAAAAAAATATATATTCGTAGATATTTGCGGGAAAAAACTATTGGAAGACTGAAAATTAAATATAACTTCTACTTTATCCAACTAAACGATGGTAAACATGGATATTCTCTTATTTAGCTTCGTTTATAATATAGGAAAACTGATTCGTAAATGTTTGAGGCAAAATGGTTTAAACACTGAAAATTAAACGTATCTCCCTGTTTATTCCAATTAAACGACGGTAAATAGGAGTGATTCTCTTGTTCCATATCACCAAGCTGGCAGCCGAATGGTTAGGACTCTTGCCTTCGGTTCAATACTTCGTGGGTTCGAATCCCACCTTGGGCATGGATGTTTGTAGTGGTTCGGAAACCATTTTAAACTGTAGGTTCCGGTCGTGTGCAAAAAATGACCGTTGAGCGACTAGCAAAGCAAGCAAGCTTGTTCCATATCGTTTAATACAGTGAAATCGACGTAAATAAAGGACATATTTATTAATGTTAAAAAAATAAAAATAAAATAGAAAAAAAAACCTATTGAAAGGAAGAAAAATAATATTCCAATTAAATGACGATAAATATAGGAAAATTTTTTTTATTAACATTCATTTTATACATATAAAGCTTGCGTTAAATAAAGAATATATTAATACCTCAGAGAAAAACTATTAAAAAAAACTGAAAATTATAACTATAACTTCTTTTTTATTTCAACTAAACGATGGTAAATTCAGAGGATTTTGAATTTACCGTTATTTAATGTAGTGAAGCCGACGTAAATAAAAGATGTATTCGTCTGAAAGAAAATTATTGAAACATTGAAAATTAAATATCTACTAACAATGAATAACAAGTCCCGACAGGCTAATTGATGTCCAGGGCAAAATCTTCTTTAGGGGCCCCCTCTGCTTCACAACAATAACTTTCTATTCAATGTGGCAAAATTTACTATTTGATTGACAATGTAAAATAAGCTTTGATTCAGAGACCCCGCTGATGTGAATACTCTTGGCAACTGCCCCGGTTATGGCATGGGCCCCATATGCCCCTCCCCTAAACAGGCTCTAATGACTAATAAAATTGATAAAATGCTTAGAAATTTACAAATTACTGTAGATTCCCAACATGTATTTACGTTGCTTGCGCAACCAAACTATTATACTCATATCTTGATCAGTATTTTAATATTTGATCTAACTATTATACTCATAATGTATTTTGATCTTCAATTCTCGATTTCGGTATGCATGAGTATAAAGATTTAGGTATGCATGATTATTAGATTAGAAAGGCGGAGCTCCATGCCTTTGGTCCCATAAGACTTGTCATTTTTACCTTTTCTTTTTGCACTTGTCACACGACAACAACATATGTTTTATATAATGATCTATTATTTTAATGTGTTGAATTAAAAGAGGTAATTAGTTACACATTTTCAATCACAAGAATAATATTTCTGAAAAAGATTGTTACGATTACTTTTAATACCAGTTACGTAACAGATAATTGTCTTAGTCAAAAACAGTAACTAGCAAAACTGTCAGGTATTTCAAAAAAAAAAAATCTACTTAAAAAAAAAGGATGTATTGAATGTTGTTTAAAATACTTCTGTAACACAATACGTTAGATTACGCTGTTCAATGCTTTTCGGGTTATCTATTATTGCAAACAAGATTAACTGAGTACATTAAATTAGACATACCAAACGGAGCACCTGGTCTGTATCTTAGGTTATTAGGTATTGCTCCATCATGTAATGCATCTGATTGTGACAGAACTGCCACACGAATTTTGAAAAGCAGAATTGCAGTATTGGATTTTAGTAGAGTTCTAACGTTCGAAGCAACCAAATACAGCCAGTCTCTGAACAATTTTAAGCCACCATTTAGTGTCATTGTCGACATTTTAGTTGTCACCTGATTCCCAAATTTTTACACCATTGAAGAGACTTTAAATTTGGTTTGGTTTGTACAAGAGGGCTAATTATATCTTACATTTTAAAGTTGATTCTGGAATACTACAATCACCGAAATCCAAGGTGGGATTCGAATCTACAAGCAATTGAACCGAAGTCCAGAGCTCAAGTCATTCGGCTACCAGTTTGGCGCAAAGAAGCTTTAGATACTAAGACAGATTAGCATATGTAGAAATAACACAAACATATTTTGTCTAGATCAAGTATCGAACTGGGAGCTTCCGGTCACGCGCATGATACTGTTTTCCACTAGGTTCTCGTAGTTCATCAGTGACATGTTAAGCAGTTTGTTATAGATGACACTCAGAAAGTGTTTACAGCTTTTAAGAAAAAAAAATGATTAAAACTTAACAATTTCTTTGTGATTCAGATGACAAACAATTATTTTAGCAGAGAGTTTTTGTATCGAGTGTTCCAAATTTAAAAGCAAATGAATTTTTTTTAAAAGAAATTTATTCCAATAGTTAGGAAATTAAACATTTACATTTGCATAAAATTTATAAAAAAACTTTGATTTTTAAAATATTTTAGACCAAGAGTAATTATTTATCTTCGAAATTCCTAGAAACGCTGTATTTAACTAGCTGAAGCTTTTACTTATCTATCGATAAAAATTTCAGGAGTTCATTTTAAAAGTATGTTGCGCCGTGAAGTTTCTTTTCCCTTCAAATCCCCCATTCTTTCGCATAAAATAACACTCAAGGCTGCAGATAAACGACGAAAACCAGAAAAATGTTCTCTTCCAATATTTATAAATATAGGAGGACATCAAACAGCGAAGTTTCCTCTTGCACTAAAACCGAAATCAAAACTTCTCACCTCTCCTCTTTAATCTCTCCACCCTTCAACGTGCCGCTATTAATCGAAATTCTAAGGGAACAACTTTTTTGATGTTTGAAATAATCAGAACAAAGATTAAAAAGAAATAAAAAAAAGAAAAAGGTGTATCGAACAAAACAAAATCTTCTTTGCCGCATATTTTAAAACTTCGCAGCGCCGCAACGGATAATTAATTATCGAACATAAATTTCTCCCCTTTTCGGCATCGCCGCCAAAGCGCGTGCGATGTGGATGTTCTTTGGCGGTTGTTTTGGCCGACGCCTGCATTTTAAGCCTTTTCCTAACGACTCCGAGTGGCTCCCCCCAAAAACCGGGTTTCCGCGCTAATGAAACGAGACGACGAAAACGAGCGAGGAATGCCCGGCCTTCATTAAATGCTTTAATGAGCAGCTCCCCCTTTCCTCCCACCGCACCCCGCACTTTCGAAAAGTGCTGCTTTCCCCCTTCGTGTGATCTCTTCTTTCCTTTTGGAAGAGTGGTCGAGGAGGTGCGGAGGGCGTAACGATCGGCCTCGCCACCCCGGGGGGCTTTAGGATCAATCATGCGGGATGGAGAGAAGCGGAGGGGGTGGGGGAGATCGGGAAAGGTTTCCGATTTTCGCCTGCCTCGATTTCTCCCCGCTCTTTCCTCCCATTTGTTTTTCTTCTTGTTCCCCTTTTCCCAGTGAGCTCACTTCTCGTCGAGTTCTCCCCCAGCTGATACGAGGTCTTGGGGTAAAATGACGCGTGTTTCGGGGGTGGAGTAGAAAAAAATAAAAAAAAGGAAACCTCCTCTCGCTCTCTCAACAATTTAATTATTTAATGGCTTCAGAGAGGTTATTTCGTCCCCACCCCCTCCAGTGCCGAACTTTTCCCCGAGACCAAGATTTTTCGCCGGGCAATTTTGTGTTGCTCTCGTCCCGAGGAAGTGGTTCGAAAATTAAATATTTCTCTCCCGCCGTTGTGAGCTTTCTTTTTTTTTAATGAGGGTCGGTGAGATGTTCATTTGAAGGACTTTCCAACTCGAGAATCCCCGCGTAAAATACTGGAAGCGGAATTTCCTGAGAGAAATCTTAAAGACAATATGCGAAAGATGCGGACGTTTATCAACGACTCGAAAGATTTTTCAATTCTTTGGCGTCTTCTGGGCTTTATCAATATCTAAGGATATATTTTATCGTAGCCTAGTGGTATGATTGTGTTTTTACATTTAGGCATCCTCTTAATTATATTGATTTTAACACGGTTTGGTTGGTTGATGTTCTTACGGTCATTTCTGACACAAGAGGCTTAAAAGATCTGCTATGAATGTCCACGCTCAAAGTGCACTCTGAACGAATATTGATGTTATAGTCTGCTTATATCATCTGTTATAACAAGAATCAAGATAAATAATTTGTATTTTTACAACCAAGGTTACGTGGAGTACTTAGGATAACCTATTTTTATAATTTTAATGCAATATTTACCTTATGTCATTTCACATTATGGAAATTCTGTAAATGATTTGTCCATGATGTTATATTTCTGTCAAATTTTTAATTTCAAACGTTAGAGATCTATTGAAATTCAATTCTGTCACAATTAACTATATTACGGGGTAAAACTATACTTAATAACCTAAGGTACAGACCAGATGCCCCCTCACTTCTACGTCTATGTGCACTCTGAACTACCATGATTATCCACGCCTAAGGTGAACTCTGAACTTCTAAGTATCGACGTTTATTGCGTGCACTCTAAACTACTATAAATATTGACGCCTAATGTAGACTTCGAGCTACTATGAACATCCTCGTCTGTCGAACCCCGAACTATTGTGAACGTTGTCGCCTATTATTGGACTCCAAACTATTATGAATATTGACACCTAATTTGGATTCCAAACTACTATGAACATCGCTGGGAAAAGTAGACTCGGAACTGCTATGAATATCGAATCCTATTATAGACTCCCAAATATGATGAACATTGGCACCTAATGTGGACTACAAACTTCTTTAAACATCACCACCGTAGGTGGACTCCAAACTACTGTGAGCATCAAAGCCTAAGGTGAACTCCGTAGTCTATGAACATCCACGCGAAAGGTGTAAATTGAACCCACAAACTATTGAATTGAAAGCCAAGAGCACTTACCGTGCAGCATGTGTTTAGAGATTCTTCATTGGCTAAAAAGAACAGTTCCAGGTTTTCAAAACTCAAAGATTTGTGTGCTTTGGGAAAGATAAATATCACATAAACTAAATGTGATAAACAATTTTATAAATTTATATATATCTATATATATATTAGAGAAATAAGAAGTTATAACCCATTTTCCGTTAATTTGTTTTATTTTGAGTATTTAGCAAGTTATGGTTGTCTCTTTGATTTCTTATCTGTAGTTACGACACAGGTTATTAATTAGTTACATACTAATGAGTCACTCTTAATTTTTTTAAATAAATGTGTAATAAAAAGGGGACCATCAGCCTATTTTTTTTAAAATTTTCAATAAAATGGGATGGGAAAAGTATAAAATTATAAATAAAACTTTTTAGAAAAAGTTTCTTCTTTTAATGAATTGATTAAGATTATCAACTCTATTTGTATATATTTTCATCATAAATTGATTATTTTAAAAATAAGAAGAGAAGATAAATTGATTACAGAAGGATAAAAAAATATCCAGATAGAAATGTAAAATAAAAACTGTTTCCATTTTTTTTAAATATATAAAAATGAAACTCTAATTATTTGCTTAAAATCGAAATATTTATGTAACATAAATAATTAATTATTATTTTATTAGTCAATAATAATGCTATATAATTTGTCCTTAAAGAATATACTTTTGTTTGCAATTATTAAAGAGTTGGACAAAAAAATGTAAGCAATTAAAAGTTACTTCTTATATGAAATTTGAGAAATATTTATTATATTAGATTATATTATTATAAAAGATAAATTAAACAAAACATGAATAAGACACTATACATTTATGCATACATTAAAGTACATATTTTACTCATATATGCTTTTATAAGATATTCTACAACGTTCAGCCTCTACCTCTTAATTTTGAAACAAATGTAGCCATGATTAAAATATGATGTTGATCAATAATGAACAAAGTTGTGTTCTAAGTGAGAAAACGAATTACAGTCCCTGTGGTGGTAAACTCGAAAGTTAACAATCTCACCTCAAAATCTAAATGAAATGTGAAAAAAAGTCATTGCTAAATTTTAGAGACGCTACAATTTAACACTGAAATATACCTTAATTTTAAATCGTTAAAAATACTTCAGCATTAAATCATAAAGAAATGGGGGAAGAAGCGTGAGTTTCATTCCTGTTACACAACGTGTAAAGAATATACTTTCTCTTTCTGTAACAAAATCTACCACTTGTTGTTTAGTAGTAGTATATTGTAACATTTAGAGATGGTAAATATGCCTATTCGCAATTGGTTGTTTATTTCTGTATGTTTTGTGATATAACAGTGTTGGAAATTGAGTACAAATCAGTATACGGTGTAAATGATCTTTTTTTTTTCGGTTTCTGAGCTAAAAATGTCATTGATAGTAAGTAATTGCTGCTCTACAACTTTGTAACTGATATTTTTTCCAGTGTTTTGTTAATTGTTAGTGATATATCTAATGATTTGTTTATTTTACAAAGAGGAACGCTTTATAGTGGTTTCATTTCTTGGTACATAATCATTATAATCATAAGTTGAAGAAAGGAACCAAGATTCAACTGTGATCTCAGTTTACAACATATATATATATATATATATATATATATATATATATATATATATATATATATATATATATATATATATATATATATATATGAGAGTATAAAAAATAAAAAACACATATTTATGTATATATATATATCCTATATATTTTTGCATATATTAATACACACAAATCAAATTTTTTAGTATATGTGCCTTTCTTTGAATTTCTATGCAGAATCGGGTTTTAGTACTAAATAGCTGCTGCTCTACAACTTTGTGATGGACATATATCTCAGTGTGTTGTTTTCTCTTTATAGATAAAATGAACAACTTCAAAATTTCACTGCTAGAGACCCTGAAAGTCGTCCCATCTCATAGCACATAATCATGCTCTTATTCTTAGACGTTTTCCTGTAATGGGAATAGCAAATGAATCAGGATTTTACTGGGTCCTCTTTACATAGAATATATGCCTATATTATAAGAAATATTTGTATTTGCATTATGCTTGTAATGGGTAAATTAAGAAAAAAAAAAAGATAACTGAGAAAAAGTGCTGTGGGGTTCTTGCAAAGTGAAAGGCTTGGAAATTTCAACCGCCTACTATTTTTAGCAGTCGCACAAAATATGCATATTCTGGCAATTCACGTTATAGTCTAAAAATGTAAAAACACTTTTTGTAGGTTTATTGTTTTTATTATGGGTTTCGGGGCATTTTTCTGAATTACCCATGATTAATGGGTTTCGTTTTTAGCGCACGGGAGTCATTGAAGTCTTCTCTGACTTCCAGGCCAAACTAGGCAATAAATATTTATTGCTCCTGCCTCCATTTACGGCACCTTCAAAGGCAGCGTTCTCACATAACCATTTTCGAAAACTTTTGATCTTTTTTAAATGCCCAACAATTTCGCTTTTCTCCGTATAAAGTTTTGATTTACTTTTTTTGCGCTTTCACAACGGCGAATCTTTTGAAATTAGGGAATGTTTCCATAGGAATTCATTACGATGTTGCCATCCCAGGATTTCGGAATTGTGCATCCGAGTCTGCGGCGATGCAATAAAGCAAGAGTACACATTTTAATATTCTTAAAACTCAGAAAAGATGCGCAATTAGTGGGAAAAAATTGCAAATTTATAAAATCTTAAGGAAAAATAAATACTATTCTTATAAAACTCTTATAAATTTATGAATAAAATTATAATTTTACAGATAAAAAACTATAATTATATAAAAAATAAAATTATAATTATAGAAATAGAAGCATAAACTACATATTTTACGATGAAATATTAACCTTAGAAATAATTCTTTTCAGCTAATTCAATCAATCCAGTTTATGGAATCTTGCTTTTTGACTTAATTTTTCAATATTCTTAAAGGATATTGTGAGAAATCAATAAAAATGTATTACTGAAATATAATATTATTCAATAATATTGATTTGCAAGCATATTTTAAAGTGATTGGAAGCCGAGTTAAATGGTTAGCGCCTAGGTTTTCTGTTCAACAGTTTGTTTGTTTGATTCCCATCACTAGCACTGATTTGAAGTGGTTTAGTAACCGCTTTAAGTCGTTAATCGAAGCATATCTTGTATGGAATGTGAGAAGAAAAATCCGTCTTCCAATAATTGTTATATAAATATTTTTTATGATTCACACATAGAAAGAAATTAGAAGATTATATTTACAAATATTATTTTTAAATAATGGATTTTCTATTGAAATGATGACAAATGCTGTAAATTTAGGAAACCAAACAAAATCATTCTTTTACGGGAGAGGATAAGTTTTCCCTTATAGATAAACGTACGTATTTTCGCAATAGAAAATCTCTCTATAGTAAGAAGCTATAGAAAAAGTTTTCTTTACATATGTAAAAAAAATTAAATATTTGTTCTATAATGTATATTAAAATGTTTACATGAAACAATAAAAAGAAATTATTTTTTACCCAATTATCAATGATTGTGTGTTTGATACTGACACAATCGAAAATTATCAAATATGTATCATCAGTGCTGGTAAATTAGTTATAATCTTGTGTTTCTGCTTGTTAAAGAGGTATTGGCAAATTTATTGACCTCATATAATTGATGATTATTTAAAATTATATGTGTATTCTGTCTAAGACGTATTTAGAACGTTTACGTATTAGACGTACTATGACATATTTTATTATTAACAATAGTCTTTTTGAGTCCCCGCTCAAATACAGAAACAGTTTTGACTTTATTTTCATAACATAGTGCTATAAAGTAAAATCGATTATTAAACTCATTTCCTAGATCTGTTCAGGATGCAATTAGGACTTATTTATATTATTAACAATAGTCTTTTGAGAGAGTCTCCGCTCCAATACAGAAACAACTTTAACTTTATTTGCATAACACAGTGCTATAAAGTAAATTCGATTATTAAGCTCATTTCCATGAACTATTCAGAATACAATTAGGACGTTTTTATTTAGATTATTAAAAATAGTTGGTTGATTTCATCTCAAAGAGAGAGAGAGAGGGGGGGGGAGACATACAAATAGAGAAATAATTTTAACTTTATTTGTATAATATAGCGCTATAAGGTAAAATTGTTTGTTAAGCTCATTTCTTAGATATATTCAGGACATACTTGTGTCTCATTTAGATTATTTCCAACTGTTGTTAAGTTGTAGTTAAAAAGATTTTTTTCTTTTTGCATAATATAGCGTTGAAATAAAATTGCTGGCTAAGTTCTTTTCTTGGACGTATTCCAGAAACACGTTTACCACACATTAAAACCTACTTAGATTATTATTAATAAGAGTCGATTTATACTCCAGTGTTAAAAATATAATAATAATTTCAAGTTTAATATTGTTTAACATAGAGGGTGAAGTAAAATCACTTGATAAGTTCATTTTCTTGATGATTTCATGATGCATTTTGCACATATTCAGATTATTACTAACAATTACTAAATTTATAATAAGTATAATGTGATTTTTTTTTTCACAATGTAATCTGATGAAATGAAATCACTTTCTGAGTCCAATTCCTAAGAGAGATTTGAAACCTATTTAGATTATCACCAATACTTCGTTGAATTGTAGTTTCATGGTCATGGAAGTATAGGAATAATTTAAAAATTTATTCTTCTGCATAATATAACGCGGCGAAATAAAATCGCTTGTTTAGATCGTTTCATTTCAATCCTTTTTTTCCTAGATAGGAGCAATTAATGGCGTAAAGAATACTTCTTCCACATTCAGACACTCTCAGTTTTTCAAATCTCTTATTTTGAGCCGTAAAATACCACCTCATCCTCCCTCACCCCATCGTTATGGAAAACGGGAAAAATATCTTTCGGGGGAGCCACTTAACTATTCGAAAAGAGTTCCGTCTCACCTTTTCTCATTAAAACTGTCTTCGGAAAAGGAGTAGAAATGTGTTTCCTTTTTTATATATATATATTCTTTTTTGGGAAAAGGGTGAGCGCGAAAGAAGTTCGAGTGGTTGAGTTGAATTCATGCTGAGCACCAGAAACTAAAAAAAAAAAAATGATCTGCTCTGTTGAAAGGCAAATAATTAAATTATAAGAGGATGAGCGCAAAGCGGAAAAAAAGGAAGATGAGATTGAAGCTGAAAGATGGTTTCACGCCAAGTGTTGAAAAACTTATATTTCACTTTCCGACTGTTGAGATTGCTAATTCAGGCACTTCGGAGAACTCGTCTTATTGATCCTTACAGGAGAATCCCAATTTTTTCCGATTTACGGGTGACTCGTAAGAATTAGGGAAATATTCATACAAGGGAATTTTAAAACCACTTTTGCTTTTTTATGTCAAAGATTATACTTTAATGGATTTGGAATGGTGTTTTCGTGGAATCAAATATTTCTTTCACATGGATAGAAAGAATTCGTTCCAAAATTTAAAATATTTAACTTGAGATTCATTTCACCATGACCGTTTTCGATGCAATACCTTGTTGAAAGAGAAGAAAAAACCATTTTTATTTAAATTTTGTGTTTGTTTTGAAATATCTTGGATAGAAAAAATAATAAAAACATAGTATGAAGAAGATTTAATTTAACAATACACAATAGTTTCAAAATGGTATCAAACTGTTTGGTTTCTTTGTCAAGTATAATACTTACGCGGGAAATTAAACTGAAATGAGTTGTAATGTAATTTTTTTTCAAACTCGAGCTTGGATCCTCAAATACCGCAAAAGTTAAAGGCAGTCAGTTAAAATACATTCCTTATGTAAAGAATAATGTAAATATGCTCTAACAGTTTGTGTTATAAGTTTACAACTGAAATAAAACAAAACAAATAACAAATTTAAAATTTCATTTAATTCATATAGAAAAAGTATAAAAAAATTAGATACTTTTTGGCTCAGATTATTTTTCATTAATATCATACCAACTTATCACTTGGGGAATCAGTTTAATACAGCTTTCGTTTTAAGAGTATATATAAAATGAAAACATTACGGTGTATTGACCTTCACTGCTATAAACAACTAAAAAAATATCACGAATTACAGTATCATACCTCATGTTAAAATGGTATCCCTAAGTTTAAGTTTATATACTATGGAGACCATCTTAGACGATTGTCCAGCTCTCGGACTGCTTCAAACAAATGAAGAGTATTTGCATGAACTGGAGTATCATAATACCCAGTAAAATGACTTCTCGCACGTCTCATATTCCACTGTCACCACCTTAGACAAAGGCCTATTTCTCTGACTTCTTCAAACAACTAAAGTTTATTTCCATGAACTGGAGAATCATAATATCCGATAAAATGACTTCTTGTACATCACCTTCATATACTACCGTCACCATCTTAGACGATTGTCCAGCTCTCTGACTGCTTCAAACAACTAAAGAGTATTTCTATAAACTGGAGTATCATAATACCCAGTAAAATGAATTCTCATACGTCACCTTTATATTCTACAATCACCACATTAGACGAAGGCCAGTTTCTCTGACTTCTTCAAACAACTAAAGTTTATTTCCATGAACTGGAGAATCATAATATCCGATAAAATGACTTCTTGTACATCACCTTCATATACTACCGTCACCATCTTAGACGATTGTCCAGCTCTCTGACTGCTTCAAACAACTAAAGAGTATTTCTATAAACTGGAGTATCATAATACCCAGTAAAATGACTTCTGGTACGTCACCTTCATATTCTACAATCACCACATTAGACCGAGGCCAGTTTCTCTGACCTCTTCAAACAACTAAAGTTTATTTCCATGAACTGGAGAATCATAATATCCGATAAAATGACTTCTTGTACATCACCTTCATATACTACCGTCACCATCTTAGACGATTGTCCAGCTCTCTGACTGCTTCAAACAACTAAAGAGTATTTCTATAAACTGGAGTATCATAATACCCAGTAAAATGACTTCTTGTACGTCACCTTCATATTCTACAATCACCACCTTAGAGGAAGGCCAGTTTCTCTGACTTCTTCAAACAACTAAAGTTTATTTCCATGAACTGGAGAATCAAAATATCCGATAAAATGACTTCTTGTACATCACCTTCATATACTACCGTCACCATCTTAGACGATTTCCAGTTCTCTGACTGCTTCAAACAACTAAAGAGTATTTCCATGAACTGGAGTATCATAATACCCAGTAAAATGACTTCTCGCACGTCACCTTCATATTCTACAGTCACCACCTTAGACGAAGGCCAGTTTCTCTGACTTCTTCAAACAACTAAAGTTTATTTCCATGAACTGGAGAAGCATAATATCCGGTAAAATGACCTCTTGCACATCACCTTCATATACTACCGTCACCATCTTAGACGATTGTCCAGCTCTCTGACTGCTTCAAACAAATAAAGAGTATTTCTATAAACTGGAGTATCCTAATACCCAGTAAAATGGTGATTCGGTTTTCGTCGTGGTTAAACGAGTCTGATGGCAGACAGCGATCAACATCACTGAATCGTATGTTTTAAAGCATGTCTTATTTATACTTATTATCATATTCAATTATCAACATAGCCTGTGTACGTGCCAATTTATTATTAAGTTGGGGATTAAGTTCATAGCATTTTTACCGAAGACTTTTATTTAAACAAAAAACAATAATTATATTAATAAGTTAATCAATTATATATTCACCGTTGTTGTTTCTAATTGGTCGAGAGTTGGGAACCTCTCGACCAATTTGTTGATGCCGTTCCGCTAAAAATCGCCTGGTCTGGTGTCAAAGAATTTCTTAAGTCAGTTTTTAAGGACCTCTTGGTTCACTGGGAAATGCTCGAAAAGAAAGCAACAGTTAACAAGGCGCTCTACATTGCCCAGCTACACCGCGTGAATGAGGCTATTCCACTGAAAAGACCTGATCGACATGGTCAAACCAGACTCCTTCACAACAACGTCAGGCCCCATGTTGCACAAGTCGTCAAAGCCGCACTTCTAAAGCTTGAATGGGAGGTCCTTTAGCATCCGCCGTATTCTCCGGACCTTTAACCTATCGATTACCATCTTTTTCGCTCCTTGTCAAACCAAATGGAGGGCGCTATCTTCGAAGAGGTTATTAAAAACTGGCTCAACAACTCTTTGACAGCAGACCAGGCTATCTTTGGCGGAACGCCATCAACAAATTGGTCGAGAGGTGGGAAGAGGTTGTAAATAGCAACGGCGAATATATAATTGATTAACTTATTGATATGATTATTGTTTTTTGTTTAAATAAAAGTCTTTGGTAAAAATGCTACGAACTTATTCCCCAACCTAAAATTTAGAAAGCAGGACAGTGTTCCGTCGTTAAAGATGCGGGGACGTCCAACTCCTTGTTTCTGGTACTACTCTTACCTTCATTCGTATGTAATGTGCTTACCCCATTTGTAATGCACGTATGTCGTTATGAATAACAGTAATTACTCCAAGCGACATACGCACATGGTTGTGCGAGCCCTGGACTGTACCTAAACATTAACGGTCTGGAATACTCACCTGTCACGAAGAGCCTCTTAATTTTACAACAAGGTCCCATCTGAGCTGGCAACCTCTTCTCCACATCACCGCCACAGCAGCGGAAGGATTTTGGACTTCACAGTCTCCAACCCATGAAACTTCACTAATCCAGTAATGAAGAATTGTGGTCACCCTTCCAATCATTGCGGCAAGTGATGATTCACGCTTTTCTAATCTTATGGGAAGCGGCGTGAAGTTACTGAGCCTCTGGGGCTCATTCATAATGACAAAGACAAACGTCAAAGAGCTTCTGGGTCTGTGCAGTTTCAGAGGTGTTCTTTCAAAGATTTATCTATCTTGTTATGATCACTTATGCTGAAAATTTTTTTTCTATAACATGCAAAGGCACTTAATCTTTAGAATGAGGCTTCAATCTCTTCACGACAAGTTATTTGTCGTTATGACGTCTCATCTTCGTCATCCAGGCCACCTTAGTGTCTGACAATTGTGGGTTTCATATTTTGGCTCTTATGTGTACAATCAATACATTTCACACTATTGTTAGGAAAATATTATTTGAAATTCACCATTAGCTCGCAGTACAACAACATTGATTTTTTAAATATATTTGCATAAATTTATTATTTTTTATATAAGTACACACACGCACATATATACATACATACATATTTTGGTATTTTGTTTAATTTGTCGCTCTGTTGTAACTTTTTGCGCACGAGAACTAATTAGATCGGAATCTACTGCATTAAAGGTTCAAAACTACTACAAAAATCCATGGGATCAAATCCACTAATAACCGAAGCGAACATCTGAGCACTAATCATTTACCAACTCCCCAATGCAAATAGAATCGTTTTGTCAAATATAAAAACTGGGTTTTGAAATATCATCGAAATAATTTTAGCTTAGATAAAAAAAAGTTATTATCTTGTCGAAGGTAATGACATTTCAAATAAGAAGCACCATATATATTGAAAGGATGATTTAAACAGTCATTTCTCATTTCCGAAACGGGAATATAAGAAATGGATTAATTGAAAAATAAAGATTGCATAATTATTCAATCTTTTATTAAAACAACCCGCTAATAAGAGGCAGAATTTATTTCTTCAGCGCAATTCCTCTTCGTTCTTGTGAAAACTCGGAACCACCCCGACGAGTGCGGGTGGCCAACAAATCAAACGATTCGCCACCGAAGGCTTCGTGAATAAGCAACGACATCCAGGGGAACTGGGAAGAGGAGTCTGTGATGGATGCGTCCGCCGCCTTTTCTCTCTCTCCCCCCTCTTCAATCCGTCCTCCGCCTTTATCGCTCATTCTTCATTACCCCGGCTTTTAGGACAGGAGACGGCTTCTTCCTCCCTTCATTCATCTTTTCCTCCCCCCCTCCCCCGGCCTCTGCAGACGATACTTGGGACGGAGACCAGGCAACCACTCTCCCAGGCTGAGTGCTCGGGAAATTGTTTTCGTTTAGGATTCGGCTTCTGGGATGCGGCAAATGAGGTGAAATGATAAGTTAAGCAGTTAAGATGTTGGTGTTTTTGAGACGAAAGGGAAGGTGGTGCCAGTGACGTGGGGGTGGGGGGATAAGATTATAAAACATATAGGTATAGAATTTTTCTTTTTAATAACTCTTACATAGCAGTAGATGAAGGTACGGTTGCTGAAAATTGTGCTTTTGAAGACTATATCAAGCCTTATACTTTTTTTATGTGCTCTTTTATTTTCAACCCTTTCTGAATTTGGTTCTTGTTGTTTATTTTCAGTTAAACATTGGCTAACAATATAAAATTCCTATTTGTTTCCTAAATGCATATTTAATAAGGTGGGTCTCAGAGATTTTTCCAAGCTTCTTACCTTCCAACACTTGATTGCTGCTGTTGCACCAGCAGCCCTGAGTTGGACTGTACCAGTTAGATAGAAGCAGCCGGGTGGAGTCTTCGAGAATTTGAAGCAACGACCAAGCAGAAGATCCCCGATATTTGTCCTTCCACCTCCAGATGTATCATTTCACTTGGAGGACATTGCGACCACGCGTACTTTAGTCACAGTTAGCGAACACAACGGATCTTCGGTTGAGCCGCGATTCGAACTCACTGCCTTCTGATAGTGAGAAGGACGCCCTAACCAACCAGACCACTGCAGCCTCAACATTTGAGTGTATCTTATTAACTTTATAAAATCTCCCATCAAAGAATTTATGATGGGTTTCACAAAATCTTACGCTAATATCCAATTTCAAGGTGCGCAATTACTGTGTTGAACATACAAATAGTTTTGGAGTTGGGGTCTTTCAGTTATGTGGAAGAGGTGGGATGAGAGTCTCATAATTTAAAAACAGGGCTTAAGCAGAAGACCCCCAATACTTGAATTACTACCTCCAGAAGTATTATTTCACTTGGAAAACATGGAGACCACAGAACCTATTTAGCAAGCCACATTTATTTGAAATGTGAACTACTTACCGATTCGAGAGAGATAGGGTACAATTTAGGCAACAGAGTTTATCTAAATTTATTGGATAACTTATACCGAAGGGTAAATTTTATGTTAAACCAAAATGGAAGATCGAAAACATTCTACTATATTAATCTAGTACGTTATAAACAAAACGTACCGAATGTCCGGTAGATTTTGATTGCATTTTTATAAGTGTATGTGAAATTTATATATCATAATTATAAAAATATTATTAATAATATTAATAAATGTATGTGAAAGCATTTTACACTCACATAAAATGAAAAAATAAATCTTCTAAAAAAATAAAATTATATTTCATAGATGATTTAACTAAAAAAAGAATCATGTTGCTTATATATACATTCGAGTTATCTTTCGAATAAGCATACAGATTTACGATTCGGTGAATCATTTCTGAAATTTTCTAAATACTTTCAGAGCATTCCAAAATGTCATTATCAAACATAAATCACTTTTTTATGCACAATAAAGATAGAAAATATTATTGCAGAGACATAATTTCATTTAGAAAACTTGTATGGCTTTATGAAAGCTTAGGATTTAAAATTTTTTGAACCCACAACATGCGATTCATCATAAGTCTGATGCCTAAATTTAGGGATAAATTTACCTATATATATATATACTATGCAACGCTCAGAAAGTTTTGATCATGAAACTCAGCTTGTATTTGCGAAAAGAAATTTTTATAAGTTCATCACCGAAAAGATTTTATTTACTTGTAGTAATGAAAAGCATATTAACATCTAAATACTGCAAAGCTACCCTTGGCTTCTAAACAAGCTGGTATTTAATGAATAATGGAGTCTTTTTATGTTACCAGTAAATTTGCATGGTAGATTCTGCTAAAATGTCCCACACCGATGTAGTTGTTTTCCATACGTGTACCAAATATGCTCTTTTGTTTTGATATATATCAAATCATGGCAAGACATGGACTTCTAGGTAAAATATCATTTGCCGGTCGACTTGTGGATAATGATATCCTAATAATTTGGTAAAGTCTTGTGGATAATAACATCTAAATGATTAGTATTGACTTGATTGCAATATATATTCAATCAATATACATGCGAGTCACCTGGTTACACTGTAAACCAACTTTTTTATTATATCAAATAACGGATAGTCGTGTCGATGCTCAACATGCGCAGAATGTTCAAAAAGAAATATTTGGTCCAGTCCGAGAGAGATGTTGTTGAATTAGATAAAAATTTTAGTAATACAGACTCTTCTGGCTTTCACACATGGATAACACAAGTCATCCTGAGTAATTGGTAAAGATACCTTGGCCATATCTGGGGTAGCCCAGATAACAATGCTGTTAAAGTTGTCCTTTTTTCAATTCCTGTGAAATCTCAAGTCAGAGGAAAGTATCAGGGGAAATAAGTGGTTGACAACGTCAACAAAGATCTGAGTGTTTTAAAAGTAAAGAAATGGATAGGATTTGCCAGGAATAGAGAAAAATCTGGATTGAAACAGTTAAAGTTTTCAAGGGGTTGTCGAACTTGTAAAGAAGAAAAAGAAAGGGATACTCGAATAGCAAAAAGCTGTTGTAAGGTACCTTCTACAACAGCTTTTGTTTCTATAACTCCAAGACCGTTGCTTTTGGAGTTTTAGAAACAGATTCAAATGTCACAATAAAGAAATTTAAGAAAATGATCAAGCAACCATCTCGATGAATTTGCATGCAGGAAACAGAAATGTAACATCTTTATACAGTTATTAAAAATAGCAAGAATTATCTCGAATTCTGTCACTTCAATTGTTAAGTGAGTATCTCATTCAGCAGTAAGTGTAAGATCGAACTACTAATTTTCCTTTGCCCACGCTCGTATGCAAAGGTCATCAATGTATAGAAAAAGATGATTCGTTTACAAAGACAAGCTTTCTCTAATAAGACACTGCACAGCTTACTTGAGGATGACACAAAGCTTTTTAAGAAGTTAGTGCCAATAGGACAACTTTTTTAATGTCTCTAGCAACTTTTTTAACAACTTTTTTAATGTTTTAAACATCAAGGTCTTGAGTCCAAATTCATGTCATTTGTGAATACCGCTAAGCCCATGGCAAATATGTTGAAACATTAGTCATACCGTTACTGGACAGTTATTTTATACAGGGTGATTATAAAAAAACTTTGCCAACATCTGCACTTCTAGCGTCCATTCTATTTAACCGATCAAGATGATATTTCAAATATAGTTCTTTTGAGATATGCGCTTGAGATTCTGTGAATGGCAACACAGTGGCCCTCGCGGTTACAGTTATAGTGACAGAAACTCGAAATTTTCGAATAGCAACGTCTACTTTTTACCATCGCAAAATGTTCAGCACATGCGAAAACCCTAAATAGCGTTGAAACGGTACCGATATGTCTAAAAACGGACGTGTTCTGCAAACACAAAAAGAGTTCTGAAAACCGGCCAATAAAACACGATCTGGGCGCACGCAATAAATTTGCATGTGACAGAGTCAAGAAACCAATCACAGAACGCCGGTCGCCAGATATTCAGCGTAGGAAACCTATAAAATACCAAGCGGGTATGCGAAGTCGTCATTCGGGAACTCGCACATGCCGACGATATGAGTCTTCCTAGGAAAGTTCGCGGTGAATTGATCAAACTCTATTACCAAAATGGGATGAACGCAGCGGAAGACTTGCGTGTGTATCGCCGCAATCATCGACAACGACGCGGCCCATGTACTCTGCAAGCTCTGCGTGATTTAGTGCGGAAATTCGAAGATACAGGCTGCACCTGTGACAAACAGCGCTCCGGACGGCCAACTGTTTCTGAGGACGTTGTCATGGAAGTGCACCATACAGTGACTGCAGGACACACAGAAACCGCAAGAGGCATAGCGCGCGTGTTGGATATTCCGAACTCAACGGTCCGCAAGCTCTTGCGCTCGGTACTTCACATGTTTCCCTATCGGTTCCAGCGCGTCCAGATGTTGGAGCCGGGTGACCCACAACAACGTCTGGACTTCGCAAATGCATTTTTGTTACGATATGATGCGGAAACGACTGGCCACTTCGCATACTATGGACGGACGAGGCGCATTTCACCTTAAATGGCAGCATTAACACAAAGAATTGTGTGCACTGGGGAGAGATGAATCCTCATGCTGTGGCGCCAGTACCATTATTTGACGCCAAAGTGACTGCGTGGTGCGGCATTACAGCTACATTTGTTCTGGGCCCGTTCTTCTTTGAGGAAACGACCCCGACTGGCCCTGCAACATGTTCTGTAACGGGCCCTCGGTATGCAGCCATGCTGAAAAATTATGTCTTACCGGAGTTGCGTCGGCTGAATGCACTCAATGACATTGTTTGGATGCAAGATGGCGCACCTCCACATATAGCGAGGTCAGTTAAAAGGCTCCTGGATCAGCATTTTGGTGATCGCATCATCTCACGCTATTATCCTTTTCCGTGGCCTGCGCGATCCCCAGATCTGACGCCTATGGATTTCTGGTTTTGGGGCTATCTCAAATCCAGAGTTTATCTGTGCAATCCTCAAACATTTTCGGACTTAAAGGATTCTATACGGCGTGAGATTGGAAACATCCCTCGTGCCATGTTGCGTGCAGCGACATTGTCCACCGTCTCCCGCATGCAATGCGTAATTGCCTGTGATGGCACTCATGTGGAAAATGTTTGAAATTAATAAAGATTTTTTTCTCTATGTGTTCTCATCATTGAGCAGTGTCTTGTCTCTGTCGTATGCATTATTCCTCCGTGCGCCTTGAAGAACTGTTTGTATGTGTATAACACGTCGGTTTGCGGACATATCGGTACCGTTTCAACGCTATTTAGGGTTTTCGCATGTGCTGAACATTTTGCGATGGTAAAAAGTAGACGTTGCCATTCGAAAATTTCGAGTTTCTGTCACTATAACTGTAACCGCGAGGGCCACTGTGTTGCCATTCACAGAATCTCGAGCGCATATCTCAAAAGAACTATATTTGAAGTATCATCTTGATCGGTTAAATAGAATGGACGCTAGAAGTGCAGATGTTGGCAAAGTTTTTTTATAATCACCCTGTATATTGTCGGATTCCTAAAACATCTTACTAGAAGTCTTGATACTTGGGCAGAACTAGGTCGATTCAGCCTTTCATACTTTTCGGGGATCGATAAATTGAATACCAAGCATGCTTGTTAAATAAACACTGAGGGTTTTCGCACTAAACTGACCACCTAATTTAGACACGTACTTCATGCCCCAAGATCTTTGGTCAGGGAAATAGATATTGAGATTTTAAGCCTTGGTCCACATATGGGTTTCCGTGCCACAGATTTAGTTTAGAAGCCTTGATATTTAAGTTTAGAAATCAATAATTTAATTCTTATTGCTTATGGTTCGTTCAAAAATATAAAGTTTATTTGCTGTATCATTGAATCTGTCATAATATGCCTGATGATTGGTTGTTTGGTTGATTTGCCACTCAATGGTCTATCTTTTGTACGCTCTAAATGGTGAGTTTGAAGAAAATTCCGAAAAAGTGTAAGCATCCCTGCTTGAGATTGAAATTACGATTGGTTTTACTGATGGTGAAAATGTTAATCGCTCATTCGACTACCAGATCGGAATAGTTTCTATAGCATTTATATATAATAATAACACTGTAGCTTTGCATGTAAAAGAGAATAAAAAATATTTTTTTTAAAAATTAAAATTATTGAGAAGTAAAAATAAAATTATTCAGTAGCAATTTAAATTAAGTATCATTTAAAAATGAGCTTTGCTTTCCTATGGTATTCCATTATTTCTTTTCACAGAATTTTGTTCACTTTTTTACTTTTCTTGCAAAAAATTTACTGGGTAATGGAAATATAAGTTAATTACGTAATTAAATACAAAAAGTCAGCGAGATATATAAGCAGTAAACATAAGACATGATATTTATAAAAATATTTTATAAATTAAATGTAAATAATATTTTTAATTATTAAATTTTATGAATATTATCTTTCAATGAATATTATATTTATTAACATATCAAATATGTTAATTTTTCGAAGTATTATATTTTAAGAATATTATAAGTTTATTAATATTTAATTTTTAAAAATTTAACATATTTTTTATAATATTTTTTGAAGAAAATAAGTATAATATTTATTTTAACAAGTTTGAGAATTACTTGGTAAGTTTTAATTAAATTTATCGAATACAATCCTAACTGATCATCCGGTGCCAAAATTTAGTAACAATCGTAACAAGTACAGCACAAATCTGCACTAGTATTCTTACACATTCGGATGCATGTTGAATAACAGCCTATTATATTACACTTCTGTATTATAAGGGGATTCTAAAAAAAAAAAAAAAAAAACTGGGGAAACCTAGCATTTGTAAAAGTAATACTAACGCTCTCTCTCTCTCTCTCTTTGAAATTTGACAAATTTACACCATTCCATGCAATGTTGATTGATAATTACAACTAAATGCAGACCAAATACTTGATGACATTGAATTGTAAGAAATTTACAAAATACATGCCGCATCAACGCTTAGTAATGATTTTTGATTCCACGTTGTGGGCCATATATATATACACACACCTAACTGTCCAATGCTCTTATAAAGCATTTAACATCCACCTCATAACTTTACTTAACTTAAGGGTGGACTTTTCATACATAGTG
Organism: Latrodectus hesperus; assembly: GCA_037975125.1. Classification (NCBI taxonomy): domain Eukaryota; kingdom Metazoa; phylum Arthropoda; class Arachnida; order Araneae; family Theridiidae; genus Latrodectus; species Latrodectus hesperus. The sequence goes on along the minus strand of CM075853.1, from coordinate 118,638,559 downwards.
AGCTTTATTCAAGTGTTGCAAGTGGAGAAACCCGGAAAACTCTCAAGCACTCACCTAACAGATGTGCATGCAGATGGCAAAAATGCAACACCCCTCTTCCGCTGTTCAATAATGGCTGAGATTGAATCCAGGACCTTTCCTTCAGAAGTGTCATAGTATTAGGTCAAGGTGAGCCCAAACTGTTTTAGATACTAACTTTGTGGAAAATGGCTTAAAAAATTAAAATTGAAGAGAAGTCAACATAACATATATGCCGCACTGATTTCAAATACGAATACCATTGCTATCATAATCACAAAATATTGATGGACAGCTGAATGGCTTAATGTTCATCGAAGACATTCTGGAAGAACTTCTCATAAGCAATGGGTTATATGTACAAATTACAAGGGAGAGAAATCCTGGAATATTACCAAGCCTCACTATGACAAATGTGCAAACGGAAACGCATCATTCCTCTCAAATTCTGCAACAGTGGCAGGAATTGAACTCGATACCCTTCACCGTAAAAAACACTGCACTTCCACTAGGCCACGTTGAATACTCTATCCTGATAGTGAACATATTTTCACACGCACTTTCACGGAAACTTTACCCATTTCACACACATAAACTGTAAAACAATACTTTCGTCTTTTAAAAAAACACGTCATTGAAAAAAAAACGACACAATATTGAAATTTTGGCTTTTAAATATATAAATGACATGTCATTTATTTCTGGAAATTACGCTCGTTTGATTTTTCCAAGTTAACTTTAAGGGTATAAGATGTTATTGTGTGGCTTCGAATGTAAGAAGAATGATAAGTGAATAACTTCATTCTGGCTTTGTGCATTAATTGGGGTGGACACTAGACTAATTTTGGCGTTATTTAATTAACCTTTATCGAATCTTATTCTCATCAACTCTTAATAATGTTTTCCCTATAAAAATTATTAATATTGCGGTACTTTTTTCAGAAAATGTATTTTCGATATTTTTTCTTGCCATTTGTGTCGGAAAAAAGCTTTGTATTCTAAAGTATAAAAACATTTTTATTCCAAACGATAGAATTCGCGAACGTCCACTTATCTCTCGCTGGGTGTAGAAAGCTGCATTATATGGAGAGAATCCCCTCCTCTAGAAAATCGCCGCATTTTTGCTTCCGTTCTGGCGCAGGTGTCGTCGCGAGGGTTGTCCATCACTTCTGGCTCTCTCCTCTATTCTCATCCCTTTTCCACCACGCCAAAGAAACCCCAATTCCAGAGTGAGCGAGTAATCACGTCTCTTCGTTTTTGTTCGCTCCATCCTCGTTCCAGCTCTTCTCTCACTTCCTCTTACTCGGCGTCTTTTCTCTTCCACCCCCTCTCCATTCTCCGAACCTACTTCTCTTTTTTTTACTCCCCATCTTTTGCTTCATCCTCTTTTCGGAAAAGAAGACCGTCCGCACTTAGGTGGGCGGCGGTGGAGGTATCGGCTAATGTGAGAAAGAAGTGTAGGGGAAAAAGAGAAGAGCACGAAGCGAAATTTTTCCCTATGGATGCTGTCGTCTGCTTATTTCGTGCGCCGAGTTCGTAAAGGAGAAGGGAAAAAAATGGTTTTTCCACCCTTTCAGAAGGTGAATGATATAGAGATAAAAAAACAATAAATTAGTCCAAGAGAAAACTAGCATTCACTTTTGTCATATAAAGTAAAAGAAAGCGTCTGTAATTTTTATGCTTTTTTTACTTTTTAGTTTTTTTACTACCCCCCTTTTTTTAAAAAAAAAGCGCAGTTCTGATGAGCGTGTGGTTTGTTGCTAAACAAATAAAAAGTATCCCAAAATGAACTCGAAGCGAACTTCTTTTCTTCCGTTCGTCTGACCTTCGATTTTTCATTGTAGTGCTGTCCCACGTATCTTCCCAGATAGCGGACGCTTTTCCCGATAAAGCTCCAAGAAAGCAGGTCAATAGGGAATTTCCAAGGAAATGGGACGATAGAAAAATATCTGTTCCCGGATTTCTTTCCATTTCTTTGTATTTTCATGGTTTCTTTTTTTGTTTTATTTTCTGGTGCACGCTCAGCTTTTTGATGAATTGTAGAAATTCTTTACTTGAAAGACTGTTGGTAAATTAGCTTTGGTTATTAACATGCATTTCCTGCAGTTAAACACAGGCACACTTTCTCCAATACTCCAGGGGGGCATACTTTTCACCAATTTACGATATTCCTTATCAGCAGAGGGTCATTAAACGGAACAGAAAATTTAAATGTAATGAATTCTCCCAACAAGACGATCTTCGGCTGGGTTTGTCATAGATCTCGCAACCTTTCCGTCACGAAAATATCTTTTTCTACTAAGCTGCATAGGTGGCATCCATATGATTGCAAATGAATATCTGCTTCTTCTTCAGCACGACAACCCGGGGTGGGCCATGGCTTTCCTCAGAACATTCCTCCATTGTGTTCTCCGAGAGGCGGTAGTTCTCCAATTTGTCACTTTCAGCCCTTTAAAGTCCTCCTCTACAGAATCAGTCCATCTAAATTTGGGCCAACCCCTATATCTGTTTGCAATGGGCCTACAATTAAAAATTCTTCAAGTCAAAGACGAGGGGTCCATTCGACAGATATGGCCCTCAAATCTCAAGCGACATATTTTAATATAATTGACGATGTCAGCTTCCTTAAAAAGTCTGTAGAGCTCGAAATTTTATCTGTACCTCCAAACGCCATTCTCATTTACAGCACCAGAAATCTTTGTTAGGATTTTTCGTTCAAATATTACAATGTGATTTGATTGAGTCTTTGTTAGTGTCCAGGTTTCGCATCTATAAGGGAGAACAGGTCTTATGATGGTTTTGTATAGCGTGATTTTTGTAGATCTTTTGATCAGTTTCGATTTTAAGAAAGTTCCCAGTCCATATAAGCAGCGATTAGCAGCAAGAACAAATGAATATCTATATACAATTAAATATCTAATTATCATATTCTCATAAGTACATTAACTTGCTGCATAAAACTTTGAATTAATAATGTACGATGGGCAACAAAAGATGACCTGTGGTAATAAGATTCACACAAATGAGTACACTCTGTGATTATTTTTTTAAATATGGTGTTGTCTCGGCTACTAGGATTTAAACCTTTCAGCCCTACAAGAGACGGAAGTGATGCCACCTTATAAAGTGGTTCCCTCAACGGGTTCTTGTTATCGTATTCGCAAGTGTCTTAGAAACAAGAACTAAGCAGAAAATCCTCAGACTTCACGTGCCACCCTCAGAGGCATCATTTCACATAGAAGAGATTGCAACCATGATATACAGGGTGTTTTATATTCAATGCGTTTCACGTTCCCATGACACAGGTCCTAGGTTCGATCCTCGGGCTGGGCAAGGTTGACTCAGCCTTTCATACCTTCAGTGGGCCGATTAACTGAGTACCAAGCATGCTTGGGAACTAAACACTTACGCTAGGCTGACTACCTAACTGGGACATATGCTTTGCACCCCAGGGCCTTCGGTCATGAAAACAGTTATGGGCACTGTAGGCCTTGGCCCACATGGGCTGTCGTGCAACGGAATTTTGTTTTTATATTGAATGGGACATAAAGAATAGCGCAGTGTGATTCACGTAATGGATTTATTAAGCCGAAACAAAACTATTCTGCAACTACAATTATACAAGTTTTATTTGGAAACAGGGAAAAACATCGAATGACGAACTCGTAGCTAGAGGCGCTGTTAAACAAAATGGCATCCGTGCAGAAGAAAGCGTACTGTGTTTTCGAATATGTCAAAATCTCTTGTAAAGACATTTTCGCACGAAATTTCGTAAAGAACCACCGTATAGTCACAACATCAACAGGTGGGTGAAGCAAAGCGTCTCCAATTCAAGCCATACAGATATCAGATGGTCCAGGTTTTAAAACCTACTGACAAACCATTACGTAAGGTACTTTTGTGAGAAATTTCAAGAAAAGCTTGACGTGAATGGATTCAAAAACAGACTGGTGTTTACCGATGAAGCCACGTTTCTTTTATACGGCAAAGTTAATCACCATAGTTTTCGATTTTGTGGCACGGAAAATGCCCATGTAACATTAGAGCATCAGCGTGATTCTGCCAAGGTGAAAGTTTTCTGCGCTTTCAAACAGTTGTGTTTATGGTCCATTTTTCTTTGCGGAACAATCGATTAATGGGGACATTTACCAAGACATGCTCTCTGTTTGTTTGCTCCCCCAGTTTGAGGAAGCTGTTCATGCTTTCATTTTGCAGCAAGATGGTGCTCCTCTTCATTGGAATAACAACGTACGTGAGCTCCTGAACGAACTTCTACCCAATCACTGTATTGGCCATGCTGGGCCGCAGGATTTGACATTGCTTCATTGGCCGGCGCGATTCATCAGATCATTGCTGTGATTCTATCACATTGTGATTTTTTCTCTGGGGGTTTCGTTAAAGAAAGTGTTTGTGCCTCCTCAGGACTGAGACGAACTGAAGCAGCGGATAACTACAGTGTTGAACTCCGTCACAGGGGATCACGAGAATGGCGGGAGATTTGTCACGTGCAGACATTTGTCGCGTCTCCGGAGGGGCACATATTGAACACCTGTAGAAACTTGAATAACTGTAATTTCCGGTTAAATTTATCAATTATATTAATTACAACGTTCTCAATCATGTTTTCTTTTTGTCCCGTTCAATATGTAACACCCTGTATTTAACGTGCCCCAGCCATATTTAGTGAACACGTCGGATCTTCAATTGAGTCGGGATTCGAATTCACTACCTTTCCAATAACGAGAACATACGTCCTAATCAACTTGGTTACCACGACTCATTTTTAAAAATACTAAACTAAACTCCATGGCACGACAACCCATGTGGGCCAAGGCCTACACTGCTCATAACTGTTTTCATGACCAAGGGCCCTGGGGTGCGAAGCATATGTCGCAGTTAGGTGGTCAGCCTAACGTAAGACCCCCAGTGTTTAGTTCCCAAGTATACTTGGTACTCAGTTAATCGACCCACTGAAGGGATGAAAGGCTGAGTCAACCTTGCCCAGTCCGAGGATCGAACCTTGGACCTGTGTCATAAGAGCGTGAAACGCTGCCACTTTTTTAAAATACTATAAAATATAAATATTCATGTTATTTAGGGAAAATTGTACAAAGATCTATTGCTTAAATTCCTTACCAATTTATAGTGCGAATTATTTATATGAATATATCTCATGATTTTTCGCATTCAAATATAATCTTACTTCAAATAATAATTAATGGGGTATATTTAATGCAACATATTTTAACATAACCGAAATAATGATTATTTTTTAACAACTGCCGATATTTCTATTTCTCAAAAAATTAAGATTTGTACTTATTAGTGGATATTAATTAGAACGTTTCATATGTGTGTTATCAAGGAATAATTTAAAATAGCAGCTTATTATCATTTTAATTGAAATAACACACAAAATGTTTTTGTTACAGTACGAACTTGTATAAGAAATCTATGCATTATTTTGTGTGGAAGATTCATAGGTATCAGAGTGAAAAATTCACATATTTCTATACATTTCACATACACTTGGGAAATTTTGAATACAGCAATGAAAGTCGACATTTGTTTAAAAAGCTCATGTATGGAGTTGAAAATCTGTCTGTGTCTAACGAATTTAAAATAAGCTAAAAGCAGAGAGTTCTCTCAAGAGATTCTTGTAGACATACAGAAGTGAATAAGTTTTTTCAATCGAAATTTTGCGTTTTATGGATATAAATGAGATTTAAAAATTACGATACATTATTTTAGAACGAATTATTCATGAAATCACTGATATCTACTATTTTCGGTATTATTTCACATATACGAAACACCATTTAAAATCTTGATGGTCAGTACCCAAGTTGCTGGACCAAGTCCTAGAAAGACATTGTAAAAACGAGTACACTATGGGATAGCATTTGTAAATCTGCGCAAATTAATTTTTACATTGAAAGCAATTACTTTTTAATTTGGTATATATTTGAGATAAAATATGAGGATTTTCAGTTTCTAAGAGAATATAAGCTGACAGGATTTTTGAAATGCCACCATGTGTAATTCTAACAGGACTAATGAGACAAGGTTGTTTGTTTCAGGGGAGAAAATAAATTTCAATTTCAATGCAGTATTTATATTTCTCGAATACATTTTATTCTCAATACATTACATATTTCTTTATTTCTCATATCTAGAAAATCGAAAATTTGCTCACATATTTATATAAAAACTAAGGATAAAATACTTATAAATCAACTTATTATTTTCACATATAATTACTATTTCCTGATTGTAATTGTTACGTTAACTTGTTACTTTTATATTGCAAATAACAGGTAAAAAATAACTCAAAGTAACAGTTATATTCATGTTTTAATGGTGTTTAAAATACATACATTGGCCACAAATATTGCAACACCAAGAAAGACAAGAGATATCACAACAAAATTTATTTTGTAGATAACATGTTGACCAAGTATCAAATGATTAAATTTATGGACTTCTGTTGAAATGATGTTCCTGGCAAAATCAGTAGATAGAGTAAACGCCAATGTTGGAGATCACCGATGCCACACGCCTCGGCACTGATTCAAAAAGACTTTGGATGTATTCTTGGGCTACAGCAGACCAAACAGCTTCCACCGGTTGCTAAAGTTGATCAGGTGTGGTAGCTGAGGATGCAATCTAAATCAATCGTTGAGCAAACATGGACCTCATATTCTTTATCGGTGAAAGATCCGGTGAGTAAGCCGGCCATGGTAGCAGCTCAATCTGGTGATGGATAAAGAACCCTTGGACAATGCGTGCCCCATGTAGTCTTGCATTGTCCTTTTGAAATATGGCTGTGGGCGAGCCCTGAAGGTAAGGAAGGACAAGTGGCTCCAACAACTCGGAGATGTAGCGCTGACTGTTTAAAGTACCGGCAATGCGTACTAGAGGAGTGCGAGAGGGGTATCCAATACCGCCCCATACCATAATACCCGGTGCAGGACCAGTGTGGCGGTGTATAAAGAAACTTTTCAGCATCCTCTCTACACGGTGTCTCCAGGCTCGAATGCCACCATCGTGTGTTGCAGACAGAAGTGTTATTCGTCAGTAAAGATGATTTTATTCCATTCTGCCGTCCACATTCTTCATTTATCGCAACATTGGTGACGGAAACGTCTGTGGTTCTGTGTGCGTGAAGGGTAAGTGAAGTAATGAACGTCTTGCGGACAGACGACTTTGCTGTAAACGGTGTCAAATGGTACACGCAGACCTGTATGATGCATTACAAACTGACTGTGCTGTGCTATGGTTCTTGGTGTGGTTGAGCGATTCGTCACTGCCAAGCTCACAATTTTACTGTCATCAGGTGAAGTGGTGCACTGAGGTGGATGCGATCGAACACGCGTCAGTCCGTCGTACCCTCTTACATCCAACGAACATATATCAGCATTACAGTTGTTTGGTTTTGTCCAACAGGATTACTGATTTCCTTTAAAGGTAATCCACAATCTCGGTAGGCCACAATCCTTCTTCTGCCGAACTCGGATACTTGATAAAAAATGATAGCTGTTTTCTGCAAAGCATAATTGATCGTTTTTTTTTTAAGGAGAGAGAGGGAAAAAAACAATTGCCAAACTTGAAATTATGAAATCTCCTAGCCTCAATAGTGCTTTGAAGTGGTGTTACAGGCACGCGTGATGTGCGTCTGCCTTGAAATTCTAATCGTTTTCATATCTCACCTCCACTAATGCAAGTTGTAAATTTCAAGTTATTTGCATGCTTCCTTCAGGGTGTTGCATTTACAACGGCCAGCAGTATATATTATCTTTGTGTAAGAATTTTAATCTCGCTTCTAGCAATAAGAACCGTTTCTTGAAATTAAACATGAATACAATTTAAGGATGATACTTTTATGTTCATTAGACATCTTAGAGTATTCTATTCATTTTTTAAAAATTAGTCTTCAATTATGATCAGATGACCGGGAATGTCAACCTTATCTTGAAATTCAGTAGTGATCCTTTCTAAGGTAATGGAAAAGAATTACCTATCTATTTTGAGAACTTATAAGTAATAAGATACTTACTATTTTCATATTTGTTTCTTCAATTATATCATGACGGAAATTTTTAATTGGACTTCGATGGAAGGATTTATTTTTTACTTTACATTCATTTTTGGCTTTCATAAAATATATTCTTCAGAGAATCATTATTCCTCAACTCTTGCAGGATTGTTTCAGTTATAAGTAAATAAAAGATTGGGGCTTATATAAAATGTATGATTTAGTTCTTTTTTAAAAAAAAAATGAAAATTCGTTTCAATTAAAAAACATTCACTATATAAAATAGTGTTTTTGATTTTAATCATATTTATTCGTTTCATTTGAATACCATGATTCATTTCTTTTAATGTAATATGAATCGTATTCATGATAATCTGAACAATCCATGTGAGGAAATGTTTTTGTCAATGTTGAGAAATTTAGTATTGATATTAAGAAATATATTGAGAGATATGAACATTTCATAATTTATTTCTTGAATAAAAGAAATGTGATTCGGAACCTTTTTTACAATAAGAATTTATTGCAAATGGATAATAAGAAAAGAACGTATATCAGTGTGGAAATCAATTTGAACAGAAATATGAATGGTTTATTCTATAAAATGTTTTATTTCATCACACATTTATTTATATTGTAATAATAAAATGTTTGATATTCCTTTAAGTTTTATATATATATATATATATATATATATATATATATATATATATATATATATATATTATATATATATATCATGCTCATTTTGTATTTGTTAAGCAAAGTGCTTATTTCCAATAATAAAATTCTATTGCTATATATATTTTTTATTTTGAATAATAACAAAAATAATCATGACAGTCCCATTAACTTAATTATTCCATTGCCGTAAGGAACAACATCTTTAACGAAAATAAAAATTGTTGTGAAAAGCTATTGATGTAACTGCTTTAAAAATGATAGAATTATTCTCAGAAAAAGGATTTCATTTGAAATTATTGTGAATAAAGAACTATTAATTGAAATGACACATCGCCTATTATTGAGAAACTATAAAGGAAACTTTCATCTAGCGAGCTATGATGACAAAAAAATTATATGCACTTATACCTACAAGTATCAAATATAGCCAGTATATTCACCTAATCTCACTCCAATACAGAATCTTTCATTAATTTCGGGAATTAAAGGATAGGAGCTACATACATATAAGAAGCTTATTCAGTTACTTCAATGTAATTTGTTCTCACTACTGATGGGGCCAAAATTCTTGAGGTAAAATTTGGTTAAATCGATATCTAAATTCCTAAATTATGTTATTAGAATTGAATACGGTTATATTTCATACCTTTATAAGCTTATTTTTGAAAATAATGAGCAATTATTGGACAGAATAGTTTATTCGATGCGTTTAAATTATTTGGCTCACTTTTGATAGTATCTTAGTATTAAAAATAATTCTAGGAAAACATTAATCAGTTTAATTTGATGACCGTACATTTTTTTGGTTATTTGTATCATAAGCAATGTTACTTTCGAAAGAAATTTTTTGAATCAATTTTTTATTCTGAATTTTTAAAATACTAATCGGATACTCATTAATATTCAAAGAACAATATCGCGCCAAAGCATTTTATAAATATTGAGAAAGGTATGATTTTTAAAGTAACAAATTTTGTTGTCTTTCACTATAATAAAATTTTTTTATCTGTTCTTATTCTTTAGCTAAAATCTAGAGCCTTTTATGGGAAAGTTTAGAAAATTAGTTTTACTATAACAAGTCATTATTCTTTACTAAAATTTAAAGTTATAGATCCAGTGTATTATTTGTGAAAAGTAACTTTATTATTTTATTTAAAAGGAATCAAATTTTTTGAGATAAATATTGTTGTCTATCGACTCCTATTATGGAGAAGAAAAATAAATTATTAATTTTTGTGACATGTGAGTGAATTAGAAAAAAGCAATAAAAACTTTCTTGTTATTAGCATTTGATTTCTTCATTTTTGTAGCGGTTAAATCTTTAATTGTATCGTCATTCCATCTTTTTTGTCTTTCTTTGGTTCTCAGGTGTAATCTCGTCTCCAGTTTATTAATTTTCTTAAAATCTTATCTTCACTTATTTTTTAAATATGATCCAGCCATGATAAACATTGTGATTCAATACACGAAAACAATGTTATCTCATTTGGTTAGATGATCAAATTCATTATTGTATCTGATATTTCACTGTGAATTATTTATTTTTATTGATTCGAAAAATCTTAAAAGTTTTCCTTCAAAGATTAATAAATTTCCATCATATCATTATTTGCCTAAGTTTATGTTTCAACACCATATATTACTTTAGGTTTGATGATAGTTTTATAAATAATTATCTTTATTTCTTTAGTAAGGAGCTTAATCTTAAATTAATATTGATGTAAATGATAATAGCATTTATTTCCTTTCTAAATCCTAGAATTAATTTTTTCAGCGATATTATTACACAAATAATTGAACCAAAATAAGCGAAAATGGATTCCTTATCAAATTGAAAATTATCCATTGTAAGTGTGGATAAAATATTTTGTTCGTTATTAAATTTTGTTTTGATCAAAAGCTAATACTGAATTTTAAAGTCCAGAAGAGACCGCTTGAAGTTTCAATAGTTAATTTGAAGAAAAATCGACTATTCCGAAGTGAACTACTTTCGTTCCATTTCCACAAACTTGACCATTCGGTTTAATGATCCCTTTGTCACCCCCGAATCCATTTCGTGAAACAATTTGAGGGAGGAAACCACCTAGACCACTCAAAAGTCTCGTCTGCTGTGCTTCCCTTTACCTTCCTCAAAGAAACCGCTCTTCCATTCCCAAAGTATCCCCCACCCCCTTCGGAATAACAACACCGCACACCTCAACAATCTTCCTTTTCTCAGTAAGATTTCCCCCTTCCTCATCTGCATCCGGAATGAGAGATGGAGAGGGAAAATCATTGCCCACTCTTCCCCCTTCTCTTTAGAGAAATCCCTACTCTCCATTGTCCGCTGGGAGTGCAGAGGGGAACTACCAAGAAACGAGGGCGGAATATTTTGGGGAGGAAGAATTTATCTAGAGAGGGGGGGGATTAGTGGGGAGGTGTGTGCGCTCATCCTCGAGGGGTCATCACTGGAATGGTGCCGAGATGGCGGTCGCGTTTTGAATAATAGAGAGGGCCCACTCTTTCCACCATTCCGGGATTTTAACATCTGTCAAAGTTGGCTGTAAATGAGGCGGACTTTTGCACTTTACTCGCCATCAAATATTTGTGGGCGGAAGGTGGGATGAATTACTAATCGTTCCCGAGAAACGGGGACTCGCGTGCTTCCTGCCCAGTCAATAATGCAGGGATTTTAAAAATGATCGGGAAACTATGCCCGAGCAACTTTATCGAGAGGAGGATTAATTTCCGACTCCGAGTTGAGTCGAGGTAATTTAGCGCTTCCGGTTTCATTTCCTCGTGGGACACCAAGAATAGAAGATGCAGCCTGCTACGATGTTTTTGCTGCCAAATATCAAAACGATGCACTTTGCATGTACGTATGCAACTTCTTGGTGAACATAACTGAGAATGCATGTTGTTCTTAGCAAGAATTGTCAAATAGTTAACGAAGTAACTAACACTTTATTAGCACTAAATTATGAACAACAGCTGAAGGAATCATTAGTGCTAACTTCCAAAATTATATTTAATTCCTTAAGTGGAAGATATATTTATATTAAGCAATTAACAAGAGTTATCCGGTTGCACTACTGATGAAAGTGTTTAATTATACCATTACAAAAGAATTCATATATTTTTAAAGTGATGTAATCGATACCTGAGCTGGAACTTATAACGCAAGCATCAATTCCACGTCATGTCACAAAAAAACCTAATGTATCTTTGAATACCTAACGTGTATACTGTAAGTTAGTATTACTGGATCGAGGAGAATTGACACTCCAAAATATAAATAGCACTGAGAGCATGCTCCTGCAAACTTTCTTGTACCTAACCCAAATTTGGCTCTACGAATTAAGAGGCATTATTTTACTTAGAGCGCATTGCGATAACCACCTATGTAACATGCCCCAGCCACCCTCAGTGAACATGAAGGATCTTCGATTAAGTCGGGAATCGAACTCACTATCTTCCGATGACGAACAGTACCTTTTACAACAAAGCTACTTCTTAACTGCACTGTAAAAAATAGGTCACATCCAAATGGTACCCACAATGCTAATACATGTCATATATATATATATATATATATATATATATATATATATATATATATATATATATATATATATATATATATATATATATATATATATATATATATATATATATATATATATATTATTTTTATTTTTATTATCCACAGATCACCGTGTTTTACTCATTCCTTTTATCGAAAAGTCGCTCGTTCTGTACCCTACCAATTCAAAGATCCGTATGTTCTTTCATGTTTACTGATACCGGCAGGAAAATATAAAATAGATAGTAGTCTCAATGTCTTCCAAGTGAAATGATACTTTTTGGAAAAGTAGGCCAAATCTGAGCGTCTTCTGCATAGTCTTTGCTTCCAACTGTTAAGAGGGCACTCCCGCTTTAAGGACATCAATGATATATCCTGTAAATGCCGTACTATATAAAATACCAGTGTTTCAGGGCTTTATGGAGACAATAGATGAAATATTAACAGTAGGTGAGCTTTAAAAAATTTTTTTCTAATTTTATCCTATATTTTGAGAGAAAAAATAAATATTATAACGATGCTTTCTTCAATGAATGAACAATGTTCTACATTTTTTACCCTTAGATTTAGTAATTTTTTATAAACAGTTTGTAGTTTTTGAAAAATGTAGAAATTTTCTTCATTTGAAAGCCTCCCTTTAATAATTTTTGTTAAATAATAAGAGTATCAAATAAAAAATTTTATGAACTCCTAATAAATTTTTAGACATTTATATATATATATATATTTACACAAATTATACATTTATATTACTATTTTCCTTCTTTGCTTATTTTTGCAGCTTGAAAAAAATATAAGCAATTAAAGTAATTTCTGTGTATTTTTACTTTATTCACATAACTGTAAAAAAAAAAAAAAAAAAAAAAAAAAAAAAACTGGAGTAAAACAAAGTGCTGAGATGATTAAAAATAAGTTTCAAAAAATGTTAGTGTATTAAGTTACTTAGGAAAATTGATTCTTGCCATGCAATTCTTAGAAAATATAGGAAATAGGAATGCGTTATTTTAGGAAATTTATAATTCGAAAGCAATTTTATGTACTGCAAAAAAAAGAGCCAGAAAGTTATAATTGATAAAAAGCAAAATTTACCAGAAAGAAATAAAAAATACAAAACTGGCTCATAAGATTTTATTTTGTAGCACTTATAACGTGTTACTCCAGGTGTTTATTTACTTGGTGACTTTGATTAATAAAATCTGTGTGGACTAATCGTGAATACTAGTATGATCAAGACTTTTCTGGAAGGTTTAGGGTTCAATCCCAGTTATTGTTAAACAGCAGAAGAATTGTGTCCAGGTACTGGGATTCTGCATGAAAGCTTGTCAGATAGGTGGTTATAAGTTTTGCGAGTTCATATACTTCTTTGAGACATTTAACTTGGCCTATTATTTGTGGAAATTTCTCTCAATAGCAGTGGAAATTTTTATGCCTTTCATTATTTTATGGTTGCTTAGGTAACTTTTTTGTTGCTTTAAACTAAAAGGTATTTATGTTAAGAGGAACTTGGCTCACCACGTTCTACTGGTAAGATAGTGGTCTTCAAAGTATTGGTGCCTGGGTTCGATACCAGCCACTTTAAACAACAAGAGATAGATGTTGCGCTTCTATCTGTTGTATGTCTATCTTGCTATTGATATCTTACTACTATTAATTATGTAACTTCAAAAGTTACGGAGCTCGACTGAAATAGAATATTCCAGTTCTTCTTTATTATTTTATTATTATTATTAACCATAAAGTGACTGTTTCTTTCGTTACAATTCAGATCCTAAGTACGCCACTTTAATACGATTCTCATTGGTTTAAATGTCCCTGACGTCAGATAACCTTTCATTCACGTCACATCGTACTGAGACGGCGTGGTAAATCCGACTTGTCGTCGAATATGCTGGCTGCCTTCAAATCACATTTTTCGAGCGGCAGCAAACAAGGCGAAGTTCACCATCAAATGGTCTGAGAATTTTGTTAATAAAACGATTTCTTATATAAGGAGCAAAGTATCTTTTTGAGAATCTGTTTTTCATTGTTTCAAGCCATTAACGCATGGACAATAAGAACAGCAGAAAAAGCGAAATAAAAAAGACATGACAAAACATCCAGTTTATAATTAATTTAAATCGGCAAGGACGATTTTAATTTTTAAAAATTTCATTAATTAATATAATTCTAAATTAATAATTGCAGTATTTGTAAATAATTTGTTTTGAATTTTAAGACTATAGCCTTGCTTACACCAACATTAAAATTTTCATTTAATTAATATTGCTGAAATAATAAAAAGTAGATTTGTAAAACACATAAATACAAAAAAAATTTCCTTAAATTACTTAAATTTTTTCTTAAATTCGTGAAAATTTTGTTGCTGCATTAAGATACTTCCGTGTTTTTCTTTCTCATTGGTCTATTTGAGTGATAGATTGGGCTCTACAAGTTAGTGGAAACAGCTGACTGGAAATCTTTGTAATTTAGAAAGGATCAGGAAATAGAACCCCTAATACTTGACCTGTCAAGCCCAGAAGTATCATGTCACTTGGAGAATATTGGGATCACGACCTATTTAAAATGCCCAAGCCGCTTTTAGTGAACACGACGTATGCTCGGTTAAGTCGGGATTCGAACGCACTAACTTCCAATAAAAAGAGCGACCATACCACGACAATTCTGCCACAACCAAATGTATTACAAGGTGGAGCAATACCTGATAACCCACTGTACTGATCAGGAGCTCCATCACGCATATCTGCGTCTATACACGCATGTCTGTCATGATGAGTGCTTGAGAGTTTTCTGTGTTTTCTCTTTTACTGCATGTGAATAAGACCAATTATCTATGAAATGTCCTCTCGGAAAACAATTACGCTTTAGATATTAAAAATATGCCTTACAACAATCTCTGGATCATTAATTTGTGCCAAAATAAAGAGAGGATACGACTAGAAAGTTGTTCAAACCCTAGAGCAAGAATTATATAGACTGTGAGTGTCAAAAGAAAATTTTAAAGTAATCTCTTTTGATGTCGGTGATAAATTTAGAAAGTTATACAAAAATGATAAAAAAGTATAATAGAGTCATAATTTATTAGTTGATGGGCCATACTAATATCAAAAGTGATCTAGAAGCAGAGATCCAACAGAAAATTTCCCGACTTGACCAGTCATCCAAGAGTATCTTTCCACTTGGAAGACATTGCGATCACAAAATATTTAACATGCGTTAACATAACGAATCTTCGGCTGGGTCAGGTATGAAACCCATTTTACTTTTTCTTTTTTTTAAATATATACTCAAATCATTATCTATA
Organism: Latrodectus hesperus; assembly: GCA_037975125.1. Classification (NCBI taxonomy): domain Eukaryota; kingdom Metazoa; phylum Arthropoda; class Arachnida; order Araneae; family Theridiidae; genus Latrodectus; species Latrodectus hesperus. Next base: position 118,622,959 of record CM075853.1, on the reverse strand, counting down.
ACATTTTTACTTTATTATTCATAGTATCATGTATGCTTTATATTACGAAAAGAAGTGATGAAGTTCATCAAAAATCAATCTTGTAAAATGTGGCTTCGTGAGAAAAAGGTTAGGAATTCCCTCTCTGAAGATAGATTACAATTTCAGTTTAAATGTGCAGCAATATCATGGTAGTAGAATGATCGCGTATTTACTTTCACTTTATCAGCTCAGCTCTAGGAAAATATCATTCGTTCTGTTATCGGTGCAGAGTCATTTATTTCAGAACACTTCATACTCACAACACGTCATTTACAGGGATACCGATCCCCTTACACCAAATAACTCCTGTAACTATTCCACGCGAGGCTGAAACGACCCCTGAATAAAATACCAGCGCCATGTGCGCCAATACATCCCATGGAAGACGTTTCCCAGGTGTCTCCAAAGGCTCACGATCTAATAAGCGGGGGTGGGGAGAAAGCCACTTCAGCTGCAATTCCCGATCTCCTTACGCCATCCCGCATTCTTCTGCGCAATTAGGGGCTTATGGACCGACCCTTCGCTGCTGCTGCTTACACGGCCGGCATCTGGAGATTCCCATTTCGCTATTGCAGCACCCTGTGTTGTCGCTTCACTGCAATGTGAAAGGCCCTGGCTCTTAGGTTTCTTCGGAGGTCAGATTGATTTTTCTTTTTTCCACCTTTCGATTTAAGATTTAATAAATATTTGTTCATGTTTCTCATTAAGTGAGCCAATAATATTACGTGGATATCTTTATATATACTAAGTGTGCTCTTAATAAATTATAAGCAGAAATGTTACAAATATTTTAATTTTAATGGATTTATGGTTGCATGTTGTTTTCTAATGTCAGGTGATTTCTGGCACTTTTGACCTTGGACGAATTTGATGGTATCTTATACAATGGTTCACCAGTGGATGGGCCATGCGAGTCCCGAAAGTGAGTTGGTTTTCATAATCCCGAAGCAGAAATCCAGTAGAATATCTCCAGACTTGAATTGCTATACAAAAATATCACTATACTTGGAAGACATTGCAACCACAACATATTTTATATGCACCAATCACCATTAGGGAGCATAATGGATCTTTGACTGGGTCAGGTATAGTGCCTACAACCTTCTGGCAATATGAGTAATGATACACTTCACAATCAGGATCCCAGAGCCCTAATAATAAGAGGCTTTAAATTATTATTAATTTGAGCAACTACTTTTATAAATATTAATATAAAAAATGTCACATGATGTTTGTTAATAAGAGCCCTTTACAGAGAAATAAGTGGAAGCTGAAACCTTCAAAAACAGTTGTTATGAAGAAATAATTAGGTTGGTCAATTTTTTCTTAGACTGCTTAATTGTTTTATTCTCACAGCATACATTTGCAAAAAAATTTTTTTTCTCGCACTCTCTTTAAAGATAAGAAAAAATATTTTAAAATAAAGTATTGAAAAATATCTATATATTTTATCTAGAATATATATGTTTTATTTATTAAAAAGATAGAATTTATGCCGATCATTGACATCCATTAGTAAATTTGCTTATCTAATATCATTTACATTGATAATCAACTGGATCACCCTCATCGTTTATACATACCACATTTTGAGTGAAACTTCTGTTTAGTCAATGCTTATTAAATCCTGAAAATATGACTTTTGTGTTCTCATACAATAACATGTGTGTTGCAAAATGAGATGTACTTGAATTTTGAATCCAATAAGTAGTAATTCGAGGGCATTTCAAGTAACTCTTTGTAACAAATAATATAACAGTTTACAGTTGTGATTTGTTAATTACAATGGAATTAGTACATAAATATTTTTCCACCTAAAGAATGAAAAAACATGCCTTTAATAAAATGACCATACCTGAAAAAATCTTTCCAAATATTACTTGTTGAGGTTAGCCTTCATTTGTTTTTTCTTGAACTTATACACAGTCCCTATCAATACGGCGAATTTTGAACTGTGTTTGGAATAACATTTAATATGTTTGTGTCAACGTGGTATTCAACACTTGGTTTCTTTAAATGCTGGCTATGTTTCAACACGCTTTCGACCTGATGGTCTCAACCGCTCCAAAAAAAGAAGCATGTTGTTCTTTTTCTCTCTTTAAAATCGTCCTCTATGCGAACTGCTAACAACGGATAGAAAATATTTAAGAGACATCGAATCTACTCTTTTTTCTACATTTCCACTATGTCTTTTGTAAAAAAAATGTAACAATATTTAATATTTTTCTGTTTGTGAAATATTATTGATTTTTTTTCCTTGCAGCGTATGTGTTTACGCTTTTCTCAATACATCACTGATAATAAATGCATTGCAATATGGACGAAAAAGGAGTTTCTAATTCAATGTTTACTAACTTCATAATTAAAGGGATTTTTCAATCATTTAACATCTCCTTCCATTTGGTTTTTCATGTTCTATCTGTACGTGAAATCTCATTTCGTGGAGTAAAACAGCATTTTGGACAAAACTAACTATATTGCGTAATAGGAGGGATTGCAGTACCATTAAACGTAATTATTTCTTTAAATTTCTTATACACCAAATTCAAAACTTTTTGAGAGAATATTTTAATTTTTGTCCTTATTTAAATATGAACCTATAAATTTTAAAGCTCTAAAATTAGGGGACAGAATAGTTACGCTCCGCTAAGGAAGTAAATACGATTCCATCTGGCACATTCATCAATTTCTTTGTTGAGTGCTTATTTACAATCTAGAACTTTTGCACACACAACATAAATATTCAGATAATACAGTGCCGAGTAAATAGACTCTGTAACCACTTGTTCGATGATTTTGTGAGGCAGGTTCATTCTACAAATCTGTGAGTGAAAGACCTAGTGTTTGTTTTTGACGTTCAATGAATTTTAGGGCAATCATATGCAGCTGAAAACGGTTAGTTACAATACATACGTTCAGTGTAAGAAAAGGTACACACCAAGACATTAAATATTTAAAAAAAAATATTTGATTTTAATGACAAAAAAGAGATTGCAGGTGTTAAAGTCAGTGAACTTCGAGAAGTTAAGTATGTTGTTTCAAGGAAATAAGTTGCAGCAATGTAAAAAAAATTTTTTTAAAAAAAATTGTAATTAGAATTTTCAGGATTTTGAATTTTTTTTCCTTGTTGAGCCATTTGAAAAATCAGAATTTGTGAAGATAATACTCCAACCCCAAATAAATTAAGAAAAATCTCTCCGAATTTTTTGGCTGAACTGATAGTTGAATGGCTTTCAATTCAAAAGGTAGTAAGTTCAATACTCGCATCGGTTGAATTAGCACTCGCCAACAAAAAATAGCCACAGAACAATATATAAATTTGTTGGGATGACATTTAACAATCAGGAATGTTGTGCGAAAATTTTCTCCCAGGATTTTGGCAGAATTAGAAGCTGAATGGTCAGAATATTCGCCATCAGTTCGTAGGTTCGATTCCCAATTAGACTCTGGGTGTTGGTAATGACTCTGTGTTTACCTTAAACTGTAGATTCCACAATTGAATAATCCTCACCTGTAAAGTGACTGCACGAAGACAAATAAACCCAAGCAAGATTAGGAAAAGCACTCCTTAAAGTTTCTAAGTGTTGGTCTGAAAAAAAAAACATATGGAGGGGGTTGTTGATCATAAAATTATAAGCTTCTTCCCTATCAAACAAGATACATTTTTTTAAAAATTTCTAATAAAAAAGTATTTATTAAATTTTTAGTCATTTTGTACAAAAATCTATGAACTGTCTGACAGAAAACTATTAAACTATGTAAAAAATATAATAATATTATTGGATTGTAAATCCAATTATTTTGTTCATGAGAACAACTCAGCTTTTTAAGTAGCAACTTTTATTTTACATTTATTAATGTAATTTATTCATCAATCTTCTATCATTTTTTGGACAGAATACTTTTAAAATACTTTTTACTACTTTTAGCAATCAAGCCCTCTCGAGCTGGAGGAATTGAACCTCCGAACTGTTGAACGGAAAATTATTGCATTAATTATTCAACTACCTGTAAAAAAGTACTACCCAATGAAAGGAAGCTCAAAATTTTATAGAAGAAATGACTATTTTAACAGCATGAAAAGTGTGTAATGTATTTCTCTCAATTTTGATTATAAACTGAAAATATGATCTGAAATACTTTTCCAGATTGGGAAAATTTGTTCAAAAAGATATAAGGGGCTATTGGTAAATACAATAAATTCTTAAGTAATTTTAAAAGAAAACAAAATTTTGATGCGAAAAAAATATTTTTTAAAACGTATTCTATTTGTTTACTATGCATACCTTATACTATTTATTTTTGTTTTACAAAATCAATCAATTTTGATTGATAAAAATGTTTGCAAAAGAATAAATTTTTCTGATGATTTGTTTTACAAATTTTAAGACAATGAGGTTGATAAGAAGTAAATATTATTTTAAAATCAAATCTTTCTCTTATTAACATTATTTTTACAAAAATTCTAATTTTTTTTTTATTTTACTGATTGAAATATATAGTTTTTCTATAAAAAGCTGACTGTCTCTTTAGTTTTTAAAACACTTGTAGTTATAGGCATAAGAAGATGCTAAAATATAAAATCAAAAGATAATAATAAATGAATTAAGATTTCTACCATCAATCATCAAAAATTAAATGAGATGTCAGTTGCCATACCTTAGAGCATCAATAATTTCATACCAAACGAGATCTTGCTTACACAGGCAGGAGAAAAAATATGTTATAAAATTTTTATTTATTTCCAACACAGGTACATCATGGAAGACGTAGAAAAGAAAACAAGATGTCATCAATAAATAACAGTTCTATGTTTATTTTTTTATTTCGAAAAGGACTTTCCCACGCAATGTTTGGTATTGGAATTCAAACACAAAGCTATGCGCGCTGTACGAAACTCTTAGCATATTTGATATTATATATATATATATATATATATATATATATATATATATATTATATATATATATATATATATATATATATATATATATATATATATATATATATATATATATATATATATGTATATATATATATATATATATATATATATATAATTGAGCCTTAAGTGAACCTTGCAACCTCGCAAGCACTCCCCAAAGCACAGGTCCGAGGTTCGATCCTCGAAGGTGGCCGACTCATCCTTTCATCAGTTCAGTTGCTCAATAAGCTAAGTACCAAGTATGTTTGGGAACTAGATATTAAGGGTTTTTGCGTTAGGCTGACCACCTAACTGGGACATATGCTTCGCATCCCAAGACTCTTGGTTGCCTCACATTGTGCTACCTTTCTACAAGTTTTTCTTTATACATAATTATATTTGTTTATGTTTTTATTTTATTTTTTAATAGTATATTTTTATGATACAAGAATATAATTTTATTAGTTAATTTATATTTCAGAACTATAAATAATTTTCTATAATAATAAAAAACAACCATATTTCATAATGTAAACTTTACAAAGCAAGGAATGTCTTGGAAGTCATTCAGTATAAAATTGTCCAAAACTTTGTATTTCTTGAAAACATTTCACTATGCTCATTTATTACTGACTTAAAATCTGCTAATCATAGATACCAATCAGTGATACAAATAATTTGTTTTTAATTTTCACTGGTGATGCTAATTTTTATAATTAATACTAATGTATTTATTGCACATTTTAGAGTTATACTTAAGGCTAATGTTAATAATAATTAATAATGCTCATAATTTTTACTCAATTTTATAAGTGAGGGTAATTTTTATTAGTGTTATTACTGGTAATTTTTATTAGTTTATTAGTGTTATTAGAGTAGTTTTATTTGTGACTTTTATTTAATTTTTTAAGAGTGATATAAATTTTTACTAACGATGTATTTTTATTTAATTTTCATGAGGAATGTTACTGAATTAGGCTAATTGTTATTAGTAATTCCTTCAGTATAAGTGTCAAAAATGAAAATGATTTTCTATCTAGTTTTTTTTATTTATATTGATGATCTATGCTAATTTTTTTGCATTGTTAATCACTTATATCTAATTTTTAAGATTTTTTTTTTAATTTTTAGTACTTTAAAACTATAAATTTGGATTAGATTTCCCTTATAAAAATTTTTCATTAAACTGACATCCGGTTGATCAGATCAAGTTTGTGATACTCTGAACATTAAGTTTATGCTTTAAAGATGAAAATGATCATTTTATCCGCTCTAAATGATATTATTTATAAATTTCAATAACAGTAAAAATTATTTCCATGTACTTATTTCTACAATTTATATAAAATAAAATGTATCATTCTATGAAATAGATTTCAAAAAAATAATTGAACAATTGGTTGAAGGAATGATTTATTTTGATGAATTGTTCTTTCTTTTAACGGAATAACACTTAATTGTTCCTATGTCATTCGATTATTTTCAAGTTATTTTCCAACAGAGGAAGAATTCATCCAAATTCCCTTTTACCTTAAATGCTGACACACAATCATTTGTTATGTGTCCTTTAATCTACTTGTGTCTTTCTACTATACGAAGAAACGGTAAAAATCTAAGAAATTCTACTATACTAAGAAACTTTAAGAAATGATAAAAGAAAAGAAAAGTCACAAGAAAAAAACAGCAAGAATTCTTTCTATGTATCCTGATTTGGTTATTTATATATGGACAGTCTAAATTGATATTTTTTACTCCAATCTATTTTTTATCTGTCTGTGAGAAAGATTGTCGTTTATGCTCTTTTTTATTTCTACATTCCTAACAAAATGGTTTTCCACTTGGCAGTGCGGAAGGAAGATTCACATTCGAAATAACTTTCCTCCATTTTCTGATATTATAAATATCACATTCAAGTTACGTTTCGGCAATATGTTTCTACCAGCTTATATCTGTTAACCGAAGCTATTTAATACAATCCTGTAACTTTAAAACACGGTCATTTGACTAGGTCAACTTCTGAGTTGGAGCTTACCTGTCCAATTTCATGACTTATAAGCTGAAGGACTGAGGATTTAGTGGAACTTTTAAAGTGCATAGAATCGCTCAGCCTGATAATCTTTTGCTCGGTTGAAATTGGAAATTACTGCCTACCGGATACGAATACGGTGTCTTCTTCAATCAGGCTAGTGCCACCTTTACGAATATTAATATCAACTTTAGAACAATAAAAGTAACTTTAGTTTATTTTTGTTTATAATTTTTCATAAATTTAATGCTTTTTAGGCAAGAATTATGAATAGTTTTTATAAACTCTTAAAATAATTTCACTTTATGTATCCAGAATCAATTCTTTTTTATCTTTCTTTGGTTTCTGTTATATCAAAATCTCATTAAGTGATATTTATAATTATGTCTTTGGTTTTAAGCATAAATTTTTTATTACGTTTTTTCTTTAAATTTAAAAAATACAAATAATTTAGCAGCGTATAAGTTATACGCCATATGTACATCTGCTTTATTTACTCTTCATTATATAAATTTTGCATTATTGTCTATTAAAAAATTATAAAGATTAGCTCATCATAATGCATGTGTGCACCCAACTAAAAAATAGAAAAAAGTTTTGAGAATTAAGTTTTGATTATCAATGCTTATTTACTTATTTATCTGTTATATTTATTTATTTATTACTATTATCTTCGAAAAAAAGAGTCAAATTCATTTGTACTTTTATGCCGACAAAATAATCTCCTCTTTAGTGGATGAAATACTTCTGACAGAACAAATATATTTAAAGACGATAATCATCTGAAAAAAAAGATGTTTTCCATCCCACATGTACCACATAAAGCACGGAATTATTTTTGCTAGATATCAAAGATTATTACCGCTTGTCGTCCTTTTCCGGAAGATGGCTGCGAAAATTCAAAGGACCCCCCTCAAAGATGAAACGAACGAATCGAAACAATGCTCCATAATGACTTATCCTTCGAGCAACTTTTGGGAGAAAGACAGGGGGCGATTACAAGTAGTTGATTACTCGAAACTAACGCCGGAGTTTATCCGAATGAAAAGGGAAGGGAAAAAAAGGAAATAAATAAAGATCAGTCGACACGGCGATGGGGTAATTTCTATCTAATCTCCGTCTTTCCAGACGACAAACAAGTGTACCGGGATTAAATTTTTTTGAATAAATATCCTTGGATATTAACATATCGTTGACGGTTTTCTCTCCATTCGGATGCATCTTCAATTACCTCTCACTAAAACCCCATCCCCTCGCTTCGAACTCCCCCCGATGAAAACGAACTCCCGCTTTTATTTTTGTTTAATTTTTTTCCTTTACACCCCATCCCCTCCTTTGCTGATCCATCCATCTGTCTATATATATATATATGTGAAGCAGCACACGCAACGGTGGTATAACGGCTCCCTTCCCAATCAGCTTGAAGCCTCTCATTCATCTGCTCTGCCTCTAACGTCCCTCTGCTCTCCATCCTCCCATCCCCGCTCTTCCTCTTCATAAGGATTCCCCTCAGGGTATAAGGGTGTGGTGTGTGTGGAGAAGGGCGAAGCAGTGGAAAGGGGAAGCGCATAAACTTCCGGGCAGAAATTAAGTTTTGCCCGGGTAAACACGGAGTGCGCTGGGGAAGGGGAAAGGACAATCATCTTTTCCCGATGCTCCTCTTCCTCCGCCCTCTCGGAAAACGCCGACAGAGAAGAGCAGGGGGGCTGATTACAAATTGAGTTTCCGCTCGGCCTCGAGAGAGAGCGTGGGACCTGGTAATGTGATTTCTCAGTCCATTTCATTACGAGGAGGACATGTCCTTGTAACTTTCGGAAAGGGTCGAGACAAGTCTGCTTTTCTGGAACACTTCAGCCTCGTTTGGCTTTGTGTTTTCAACCACCGCTACAGACGAGACATTGCCGGTGAAAATAATAAGTTTTGATTCGTCCGACTTTCGCTGGGACAAGACTTCTGTTTTATTTGGCGTCAAAAGTTTCTTTAACGCCCTTCAAATATGATAAGAGAACTGCTTTTACTTGTTTCGTGTTAATTGAAAATTTATTTACTGTCTCTGGAAATAACTAAAATTGAAAAAAATATTTTAATGGCTTGCTTATAAACAAAATGATCAGTAAATTTATTTGCTATAAAAATTTTATTCAAAGGAAATAATAATACTTGTAGAAACAGACGCCATCAAGAATTTGGAAAGTTATTCTTGCCTATATGCTTTAAATATGAAAAATTATGAATAGCAAAATATACTTAATGCATATTTTGCTATTCATAATTTTTCTTTATTTATAAACACATATTTTTTACAGACACACAATTTTTGCCAACCCCAAAAAGGGTTATTTATATTGAATTGTCAATTCAATTTTTATTTAATTAAAAAAATATCTAAAATTTATCATTAAGAAAACATGTAAATTACTGTATTTGTTGTGTAGAAACGTATAAAATTTTAATATTTTTAAAGAGATCTGTAAAGCGAACCTCACTTATTTTTCTTTGTATTCCTTTAAATTTTCTTAAAAAATTCTATGTGATGAAATTATCTTTTGTCAGAGACACGCAATTCTTTACTTATTTACTCTCAACATATATGAGATAAATCAATTAAATAAATAAATTCGGTAAGAATTCTTCTTGCTTTACTTTCATTACCTAATTTTTATGTTTTGATTTTCTCAATTTTGCGTTGCCTTTCAGATTAAACAGCTTTATACTCATTCGTTATGAAAACAAGTCCTTCGCGTACATTCATCAATCGTAACTCGTACAATAGCGAAGAGTGTCGAAGGAGCTCGTTCGACGTTGCTTGCTTTACGACTTCAAAGTGGGCTTATAAGCTGGTGCATCAAGTCGCCGAGTATATCAAGTGTTTGAGGAGACAGTGCTGTGAATGAACATACTTTTAGGTATTGATTTGCCAAATTCAGGTCAGGAGATTTTTCTCCCTGTGAGGAAGCTGGTGCCTGGTGGACAAGTCGTCAAGTTGGTTCCCTTTGAGTTAGCACCAACGGGTCAAATGGTCACTGTGGTCCTGTACCCGCAGCAATTGGTACGTGTGCCACAGGCTTTGCAACAGAAGGAGCCAGCACTGGTTAATCTCAAGGGTGTATTGTTATTGGTCGATAACACGAGTCCGCATATCGTACGGGTGACCAGGAATACCATACAGAGACTTGGTTGGGAGGGTTTGTGTCATCCTCCGTACTCACCTGATATTGTACCACCAATTTACCCCTTTTCCATTCCGTAAATAATCATCTCCTTGAAAAATCTTACACCAATGAAGCAGACTTGCGTCAAGCACTCATGGGCTTCTTTGAGTCCAAAATCCCTGAGTTTTACTGAGTCATGTTGGCAGAAGTTGAAATGAGACACTTTGGCAGAAGGTGCTGGATGGCGATTGTGATTACGAGGACTAACAATAAGCTACACTTTTTGTACCATCATGTTGTTTTGGCTCATTAAAAACGGCAAGAATTTTTTTATTTTTTATTATGTAGTTATTTCCTTATTGTAAGGAAATTGTTACTAAGAGGCATTATTAAACAGGCAAATTTTCAATAATAAATGTTATAATTACAGGAGTAATTTTATCGTATTTCAAGGTTGTGAATATCAGCCAGGGCATTTGTGGTACATCTAGTCGGTAGGAGAGTTCAACCGAAAATCCCCAAGAAAACCTCAGAAGAGTACTGTAATTTAAGAACAAGGAAAAAAGTTTTCTTTAAATGTAACAGATACTGATAGGCTTTTCTTCTTAACAATATTCCATTAAACATTTTTAGGATATTATTCTTAATTATATTCGATAACAGATGCATGGGAGGAAAAATCAAGTATATATAATCTGGAAAAAAAAAAAACAAAACTGCAAATCTATAAAACCCTCATTAGAGCAATCGTTACATATGCCGGAGAAACATGGACATTGAATGTAAGGGACTCGGAATATATTAGAATATTTGAACGTAAAATTTTAAGGAAATCTATGGACCAAGGCTTGAAAATGGTGTAGGGATCAGAAGAAATAATAAAGAATTAAGGCACCTAGTGAGAAACAAAGACATAGTGAGATTCATCAAAGCACAAAGAATACGGTGGCTTGGCCACATACACCACAGAGATGAAAAAAATATCATAAAAAGGATAACAAAGGGTAAATTATTTAATAGCAAGAAGAAGGGGAGACCCAGAGAAACATGGATTGACAATATGGAAAAGGACCTGGAGACCATGAAGATAAGGAATTGGAAAATTTTGGCTCTGAAGCGGGAAAAGTGGAAGGAGGTTGTATTGGAGGCTAAGACCTGCATAGGGCTGTAACACCAGTTAAGAAGAAGAAATATAACTAGCATAAGCAATAATCTATATTTAGTACATAAAGCTACATGCAGGCAAGATATTGAAATCAATCACATAAAATCACTAAATATCTGAGTAATTATTATACATAACATAGAAAAATTTGATGAAAAAAATAATTAAACTGACCTCTCGTCACAAAGTATAGCCACATCACAAAGACTTTTCGGAAAAGTTGGTTATAAAAACTCAAAATTGCAATTTTGAGCTCCAAATTCTGTAAGCAAAATCACTGATTCAGATGGATAATGGAAAACTAAAAATATAAATTGAAAGTATAATGAAATATTATACGATACCGTGTTGTTAATTGTTTCAGAATGGAAGGCTATTGCAAAGCCCTCCAAACATTCCTTTTAAAAATCTTCCACCAGTACTTTTCACAGCTAGTGAACCGTATTCATATGTCACTAGGGCAAAAAATAGAAAAACTTCCAAGTACACACCACAAAAGATCCGCATCTATCAAGAAGTATAATGCAACATACGTTATTATGATTAACAATTTACCATCGTTTCAAACTTAACAAACAGCAAGTGTTTTTTTGTTATTGTACCAGCAACATACTTGCCTGTACCAAGTTCTGGCTCTAGAGACAATTGACAAGATTCCTATCGGAGCGGCCAGGGTTTATACTGATGGAAGCAAATTAGAGACCAATGCAATTGGCAGCGGAGTATGTATTGAACTCCCCAATCATTCCATCAAGCATGAAAAAAGAACTCCTGACCACACGTCCGTCTTCAGAACGGAACTCATCGCCATCATGAGTGGACTGTCTTTGTTAGATAACAATACACAAAATGATTTCTCGGAGATATGGATCCTTAAGACAGTCGATCCTCGATCCAGCACCTTTTCAATTGGCAATCCATCGGCGACAGTACTTGTAGAAGTATTCTACTCTTGTTGAAAAGCCTTTCAGTTCAACACCCAATCCACCTCCAGTGGGTCCCCTCGCATGTTGGTCTGCCTGGGAATGAAGTAGCCGACGATCTTGCAAAGGCTGCCGCCAGTAATCCAGCCTGCATAAGGCTGTAATGCCAGTTTAAAAAAAATTATAATCTGGAAACAGAAGAAAAATGTGTTATTGTTTAAAATTTATTAAAAACTAATAAACTTTTGTTTACACTTTAAACTTAATATAGTTAAACTTTTGTTCTTAATTACGCTGAATGCCGAATACATGGGAAAAACTCGAGTATCAAGCAAAGAAAGATTTCTCTTTAAATTTTACAGAAATTGTTTGGCTTTTGAACTTAAAATAGTCAGAATTTTATTTTTAACTACTCGGAATGCCGAATACACGGCTGAAAATTAAGGTAATTCAAACAAAAAGGCTTCCTTTTTAAATTTAGCAGTAGTTGTTTAGCTCTTGGGCTTAATATAGTTAGATTTCAAATACATGGGGGAGAAATCAAGTGCACAGCACACAAAGAAGAAAAACGTACTTTAATTTGTAAACTTAATTCCATTTCCCCGTTGGTGTTCTGTGTAGGGCTTCTGGTCCGTGATTCTATTTCTTTATCAAACGGCTGTGATGAAAAAGGCAGAGGGCGTCTGTTGGCTTCACGAGTGAGATAATCACGTGACAGATGGTCCGAGGGACACAGCCACGTTCTGAAGGTCCACCCCAACTCAATACTGTTTCCTCGGGAGTGAAAAAGAAGGCTTCATCGACAACTATCACGCCCAGACAGTTGAACTAGATTTAAAGTGTTATTGTTGATGCTCTTTTTCATCTGTACAAAAATATTCTTGAAATATAATGTTCAGCTTTCCGCAATGAAGTTATTATTTTTATTTTTGATTGTATATTTCTTTCTTTCTTTTTTTTATTACAAACAATTTCTTGAAAATTTTCTTTCTTGTACTGTATTGAGAAATTCTTTCTTGTTAATTTCCAGTTAAACAATACATGTTTTTGCATTGAAGCCAATTATTTACAAAAAATGAATTATGCGTTAAAGCAAAAAATTTCAATTAATTTGAGTGATTCAGTGGCCGTTCTTTGTTTGAGTTGTTGTTGTTGTCGTTTACCAGCTAGGCTGGCAACATGGGGTGCGCTGCTCCACTTTTCCAACTGAACCATTTTTAGGTGTGGAGTCCGACTTCCTCAGTACACACATGCCATAGGGACCCGTTTATAGGATAGGCAACCATTCACAACCCATTCATACAAGGAAAGGACAAAGACAGGATAGATAAAGAGAGTACATCCATGCCCGAACCGGGATTCAAACCCAGGACCTACCTATCCGCAATCAGGCACGCTGATCATTGTTTGAGTTGGTTTATATATATATATATATATATATATATATATATATATATATATATATATATATATATATATATATATATATATATATATATATATATATATATATATATATATATATATATATATATATTGATATTTTTGAAGATACTTTGGTGATTTTAGGCGACGGTTTGGCATTTTTTTAAACGTTATTTTCCTTTTCTTTAGACGAACAAAAATAATATATTTCATTCAAACATTTTCTAGAAAGTATATGTTGATGCTTTTACTTCAATATTATTTTCTATAATGATATTTTTTGTGCATCTAATCTCTTTAAATTAAAACAATTAAAATTACGCGCAAAAAAATGATCTTAATGAAATGCATAAATAACATTTTACTGAACAATGTTTTCTGTATAACAACTTTTAAATCCTTTTCATTAGGGAGATTTTTATTCCAGTTTTGAGTTAAGTACTTTATGGATTTGTTAACAGTGGATTTAGGAATTTGAAATCAGAAAAACACACGATTTAAGTTTAAAGTTTTGACATTAAAAATTGAATCATCCCCAAGGTATAATTCGAAAGAAATAAAACGTACCAGTTGCATTTACACAAATTTATGGGATTCATTGCATTACGGATTACTTTTATTTGCAGTAAGGATTAATTTTTCAGCCACGTAACGATGTCAATTTCATTTTCATGAGTATTTTTAATTTTTTTTATTTGTACACCTTTTTTCTTATTACAACAGTATATTAAGAAATAGATACTGTTAAATTGTTCTGGTCCCCAATTTAACCAGATCTGAAGGGAAGGAAAATAATAGCTTGTATACTTAGTTTAATGTTATTTTTTTGTTGAAAGTTCACTAAAAATAAAAACTAAATAGTAGCAGGGAGTATGCAAACATAATTAAACAAGTGTGTAATTTAGAAAAATTAAAAAATGAGAACAACTTAATATTATTTTAAATATCTTTGTTAATCTAAAATTAACATTGGATTACCAGATTCCATGATAATATTTAGCTTTGATATGCTTGAATATATATATATATATATATATATATATATATATATATATATATATATATATATATATATATATATATATATATATATATATATATATATATATATATATATGTATATATATATATATATATATATATATATATATATATATATATATATATATATATATATATATATATATATATATATATTACAGTAAAAATGGTAAATCTGTGATTATATAAAATTAAAGGTGATTATACATAATCACCAATGAATTTAGTAAATGTTAAACTATTTCATATTTATATCAAATTTGTCGGTTAGTTTACGAAATCTCCAACTCGTAATGGGTAAGGTAATAAATTCGATTTATTTTGTGGAAACAAACCAAACTCATATTCTGGGGGAAAAATCATTTATTTGCCTTTATATTTAAGTTTACTTCTTTAGACGTATTAGACTGTTATAGAATTACAAAGCTTGCCAGAATTTTTACATTTGCACTTATCATCCTAATCACCACTAAGTTTGGGAAATATCCAACTCGTATTGGTAAATGTGATCTATATCATGGCTTATTAGGCCAGTAGAATAGAGTGCAGATTATTTTTGAGTAGTTACTACTCAGATATTTTTGATTGAACAATATATGGCATAAGAGACAATGAATTACAATATTTTATATTTTACAATTAAAAAGTCATTAGAAGTTATTTTAGACCACATACATTTATTTAGCCTGAACGAAATTTGAATAAGGGTTGTGAAATGAAATTATCTGGTTCAATTGAAAGTAAAATTCAAATGTTTTTCTTATAAAAATAAGAAATAAAAAGATCATGTGGTACGGGAATTACAAAAGAAAACCATAGCTGTTGATACAGCAGAAAGATTAGATAGGAAATTGATTGAGGAGGTCATGACCATTTAACGAAATTCAGAAAAAACATTACTTTCCCTACTTAAGAAACGCCATTTAAATACCGCGGATAGTACGATATTTACTACTTCCATGATTTACGAACAGAAGCACCAGATTTCTTCGGCATATTATTCAGAGTAGTCATTGTGGTAGGTATGTGATGATGTGGAGAGTTTTTAAATATCATGTGGTATGGGCATTGCAACAAATTCCAGGAAAAAAACAGCTGTTATCAATCTCTGATTTAACAAAAATTTATACCTTTTAATTGACTTTTAGGAGGGTCAGATTGGAAATTTTAACAAGATAATGGGCAGGCCTTGAGGCAAAATCAACTAAAATTTTGTTTCAAAAATGAAGAATCGAAGTCTTAAGCTGGTTGCAGTATCGTAAAATAATATTACAGGTTATATGTTTCATTTATTTTCATATATTAATATCAGTTTGAAGCCCGGTGGCTTAGTGGCAGCGTTTAACGCTCCCATGACACAGGTCCGAGGTTCGATCCTCGGGCTGGGCAAGGTTGACTCAGCCTTTCATCCCTTCAGTGTGTCGATTAACTGAGTACCAAGCATGCTTGGGAACTAAACACTGGGGGTCTTACGTTAGGCTGACCACTTAACTGAGACATATGCTTCACACCCAGGGCCCTCGGTCATGAAAATGTTATGAGCTCTGTAGGCCTTGGCCTACATGGGCTGTCGTGCCATGGAGTTTAGTTTTATATCAATTTAATTTAACAATTATAATTATAATAAACATCAGAAAAACCACAGTGGTTTATAATTTCACAACATAACACACACACACACACACACACACACACACACACACACACACACACACACACACACACACACACACACACATATATATATATATATATATATATATATATATATATATATATATATATATATATATATATATATATATATATATATATATATATATTACTCTGCCTTTCCTTCGCGAAGTTAAAAGAACAGAATTTGGATATCTAGAATAAATTTTTTATTTGATTGATTGATTGCTGGAAATTGATCTGTTGCCTAGAGTGTTCCTTAAAAGTCCTTAACGCTTGAGTAAAGAGCCGTCCCTCTCTCTTGACTACGTCGTTCAAAGCGTTCCTGATTTCTTGCTCATCTCTCTTCCGTCGTCCTGGAATGTCCATCTGCGTCCCTCGTGGTTTCCATGGAGCTCGACATGTGCTCTTCTGTCCTCTGCCTTGACGTGAGGAATAACCTTTAATCTTCTTTAGCAGCCCAAGATCTATTGAAGTCAAGCAACTTTGCGTACCCTTTTTGATCATTCAGATTCAGCAGTTGATTTCATAAAAGTAAATCGTCATTTCGAAAAAGGAGCAATTTTGTTACCCTAATTGATATATTTCATCACTTATATTTGATAAATATTTTATATTCATGTTAGGAAAATGGATAGGGAGCTAGTCAAGTGAGCTTAGTGCAATAGTCTAATGAGCCTTTTGATGAGAGTATAATTTTCTTTGGTATTTTTTCACCGAAAATTAACTTTTTATCAATTGGACAAATGTTACAAATCTCAGTGAATATTAACCGTTTATGGAGATATTTCTGATGTTGCACTTGATATTCTCGCTTTCTGCATAAAATCAGCAGTGGCCTACAATAGCATGATAGGAAAATTGATCGATGTGATGTCGGGCTGAAGCGGGTTTGAAACCCGATCCATCTAATAAGATCTTGAAAAATGTTCCATTTTGTCAAATGCTTTTTTTCTGATATGGATTGAAAGCTTCTACTTAGATGTTGATTTCATTTGACTTTCCTTTGAATCATCGGTCGCCAAATGATGGCCAGTGGATCACTAGTGGTCCATGAGAATATTTCGCAGGTTCCCCAAAAAATGTGGAATGACTCATCACTTTAAGTTATGTTTTAAGATGCATTGAAACCTAATTCAATTCATAATAATACGTGAAAAGTTATAAAAATGCTACTTCGTAGGATGAAGGTATTTCAGGAAATAACGCCACCATAAATAAGTCAAGCTGCTGCAGCTGCACTGTTTTTACTACACGGGTTGTCTCGTCTCTTTTCGTCCTCTTCAAACATTTCACTCTCCTGTATATCGCATATGTCTATCAGTTCAAGCATTTAAAGATGGGTTTAAGGAGTTCAATATAAAATATATTCAATATATATATATATATATATATATATATATATATATATATATATATATATATATATATATATATATATATATATATATATATATATATATATATATATATATATATATATATATATATATATATATATATATTTCCAATGGCGGGCACGCTTGGGTGACTAACCCTATGCCACAACAAGGCCAGAAACTGTAACTCATTTATCGTTACCCAGCGGGCACCTGTGAACCAAGTCACGGAGGCGAGTAGCGTTACCCGCGCCATACCACCGCAAACCCGTTTATATAGGGTGGTCCACATTCATACCACAACACAGAAAAAAGGACAGAGATACGCAGAGAGAACAGAGAAGGAAAGAAACATCCATTCCCGAACCGGGATTTGAACCCGGGACCCACAGCTCATGATTCAGGAACGCTAACCACTCAGCCATCGGTCGGCTATTCAATATATATTAATTGGTTTATTAAGAAAGATTTTATATTAGTTTATATATATTTATTTTTTGTAAATTGTTATTTTTTTAAGACTGGCATGTAACTGGTTTTAAACCATGTGGTTATTTTCGTTTATTTGATAATTATTGGGATGATATTTATAATTTTATTTGTATTTTATGATATTTATTGGGATCTTATTTCAAATGAGCAGGCACACCCGTCACACTAGGAATATATAATAGAAAAAATTTGATATATGTAAACCACTTTTTAAGTGTTTTGCTTTCCTATTTTTTGTTAATTTTATTATGATTTATTTATAAAGATTTTATAATTTTTTGCAATTAATATTTTCATTTTGTTAACCAGTTACATTTTATATTTTCTTAGAACACAATATTTTTATAAATATATTTAACACTTAAAAAATACTATTAGTGGTCCGCGGGGTTTAAATTTTGAATTTACTGATCCATGAGGTCAAAATGATTGGCGACCGCTACTTTAAATGAAGGATGTGCTGTGTTTGCAGTTATGCTCAGAAGAAATAATCATCTGATAAATACCAAATACCAAATCATAAATACCAAAAGTCAGCCATTGTAAGTTAAAAACGTTGACATGAAAGCTATAAGGACTGTAAAACAATCAAATAACAAATAAAAAAAAGACGTGGGGAAGAGTTCCTGTATCTTTATATTGTTTCATGTTCCTGGAACTCTTCACTTGCAAATCGGGAACCGATTCCCATAAAAGCGCCACAATTCCTGGAGCTTCCAATACACCTCTGTCAGCTATTGCAAATTCGAGAGTAAGTGTGTGATTTTTCTTTTCATGCCTATATCCATAATTATATGATCAATATCAATAATACATACAATTCTTTTTGATCCGGAATTGATTTTATCCAAATCAATTTAAACTTCATAAGGAAAAAGGAAAAAAAAAAAAGACTTTAGTAGAACAAACAAACCAGTCATCTGTATTAAGAATATATCATATTTTAATGTGTAATCGCACTGAAAACTATAAAAGTAATAATACTCGAATAAAATACGTATATCTTAATTTCCACCCATATATTATGATCAATTATTTTAATTTTTTAATACCTTCAAGCTGAACTAGAAGTCGAATGGTTCGTGCACTGATCTTCGATCCAACAGTTTGAGGGTTCAATTCCCACCTCAGGTTTTTGTTTGTAGTAATTTGAAATGTGAAACTCTCTATTCGTTTAATCTAACTAGTCTCCTTGTCAATTGATAGAAAACGAAATAATCTAGTACCTTCAAAATAACAGATTTATATTAAACATATGCTCCAAACCTGGGAACTTAAATTTGTTAAAGCTCACCTTATCCTTATAATATGATAATGCTCATCAAAGAAAAAGGGTTCGATCGCAACCATTTTTGAACAACAAAAGAGGAATGTTGTGCTACTATACGCATATGTGAAAAGTGGGTACTTGGGGGGAATTTTCCGGGTTTCCTTTTTTGGGACACGTGAACAAGATCCACAATTTATGAACTAAACTAAACTCCATGGCACGACAGCCCATGTGGGTCAAGGCCTACAGTGCCCATAACTGTTTTCATGACTGAGGGCCCTAGGGTGCGGAGCATATGCCCCAGTTAGGTGGTCAGCCTAACGTAAGAAACCCAGCGTTTAGTTCCCAAGCATGCTTGGTACTCAGTTAATCGACCCATTAAAGGGATGAAAGCCTGAGTCAATCTTGCCCAACCCGAGGATCGAGCCTCGGAGCTGTGTCATGGGAGCGTGAAACGCTGCCACTAAGCCACCGGGCTTTTACTATTTATGAAAGATCTGATAAATTTATGCGGTGATTAAAAATGATTTAAAACAGCCTCAACCAATTAGATTATATACTACTCCGTGCCAAAGCTTATAAATGTTGTTGCATACTTCCTTGCAGCTAGCCCAAGGAAGTATGCAACAACTGGGGCTTGAACTGGGACTGCTTAAGCTGGGACTTGAACTCACTACCTTCCGATAATAAGAATGAGGATCCAATTAACCAGGCTACTACGGCCCATAAGTTTATAGATGATAGATTAAGTGGTAAAATCAAATTCTTCAAATAAAAAGAACGTGATTCAATCCCATCGAATATTACAGAATGGGAAAATGATGTTGCTCTTCTTCTTTGTTCGTATACGTCTGTCTAGATTGGTGCTTGGACCTTAGCTGGTTTTATACTTGTGATGGCGAATATTCCACTGTCTATAAGAAGTTTTCCCGAAGAAAAAAGAAAAAAAACGTGATGTTCTTAAACTAATAGGCTGTCTGATACGAGATGTCAAAGATTATAGTTGATTGTGTGGCAACATTTTTGGTTTTTCCCCTACAGCATCTCCATAACCTCAAAATAGGCTTAGCTAATTCTTCTCTTCGATGAAGAAAAATGTAAATTTTATGGTTAAGGCTGGGCTAACTCATTGTGGTTGGAGTTTTATGTGGAATACTTCTGAAGAATATTAATTAAGTTTCAAGTCCCAGATTTATATTTTGCATGTAATTTTTATTGCAATGATGAATATTTATAATGTGAGAATTTTAACGTGATATGAAGCTTCTCTTCCCACTAGTAATGCCTAAAATTTTATTTTTAGAGTTTTGATAAATTAGAAAGTTATTTACATCGTTGGCAGCAAGACCATTAACATTTATCTCATTTTACATGCCTAAATTGGTCTGTGACTTTACAACATAAAAATTTATTTTAAAACAGTTTATGCTATTTCAGCATAAATAATTTTAAAAGGAATTTTCGATATCCGCTATTTTTAATAACTAATTTTAATAATCAAATATAAAAGCTTTTATTAAAATAAATTATAATTTTATACATCTAAGCAGCTAATTTAAAATTTGGATGTCTTGTCACTATTTCATTAATAACTATACAAAATTTTGCAATTTATTAAGCCTTTTATAGAAAATAAAAAATATTTTTCATATTTTGTTAGTATGTTTTCACTAGATTCAAATGTACCTGAATGCTATAAAGGAAATATTAATTGTGTAAACACAGGCTGAGAAGAAAAAAATTTCAATAAAGGCTAGTTAGACTGGTATTGAATGCTTATTGGAAGTCCAAAATTGTTACTAACATACAAGACGGAAGTGGGTTACGAATTCACGAACTTTTGATCGGAGTGTTAGCCATTCAGCTACAAAAAATGGAGAGAAATATATTATACCATACACTCAGTATTAGTTAATTTATTATTCACATTTTTAACACTGTTTAAGTTAACACCATTTTGAATTTTATAATAAAATCTCACATCTACTTATTATATTTTTCTCCTTTTTTCTATTCTTCTTTCTTTTTTTAATTTTTTTTATTTATTGTACTCATTTTATATAAAGTATGTTTATTACAAGTATTAAAAAATTTTATCTTTTTTCCTTCATCAAAAGCTTGTTAAAAGAAAATTTTTATTAGAGCAAAATATCAATAAAATTTGTTTGTTTCAATTAATCGCTGACAGTAGGACATTTATTATGAGAAAAAACTTGGGATAGACTTTTTGTCAAGATTCAAGACACTATCCATTGGTCAAATGTGTTTGTATCTAGTAAGACTAATACCTGTGTAAAAAGTGGTTGTGTGATCCCTTGTTTTACTCTCATTACTTTTCGACAGGTGGATATTGAAGACTTGATTAAAAAACTACCCTATTGATTAAAAAACTACCCTTGACCAAACCAAACAGATCAACTAGCACTTTCATAAGAAAATTTCTTATAAATAAAACTCCATTTTTACACAAATATTCCTATTTTGTGCATATATTTTATTATATTATGATAATTTTATCGTAATACATTTTTCTATACTGGCAATATATGAAAGAATTTTACGTACTTTTTTTTTAAGAATCTCAATATTTAATATATTTTAATTTGTTAAAATTAGTAAATTAAAGGAAAAAATAATTAAATCTAAATATTTCAATCTATCATTTATTAGAAAGATTTTTTTCAATGTTAAAAAAATCGTATTATAGTTTAAAATATTTATTATTATAGGATACTTCTGTATCCGAGGTGCGTATTATAGAATGTTGTTCATAAATCCAGAAAATTTAAAGAAGTTTGGAGAGAGAAACTCTTCAAACTCTCACACACACACAAATTCCATAAAATTTATTCCAGAACATACTGGAAATTTCACAAATTTATTTGTCCTACAGATGTAGTACATCCACCCTAAGCAAAATCAATAACCCAACTTTAGATCCGGTCAATGCTCTATTTTAAGTAAACTCGAATCTATGGGAGATGAATTCAGCTAATTGCTGAATGGTCATCAATCGCTGAAAATTTAGAAATTCTTCTGTTTAATGTCACAGATTAAAATTTTTTTCATTATAATGAATTAACTTTTTCCTGACAATGAATATTATTTTTTATTACAATCAAAAATAAGGTTTTCATGATAAAAAATCAATTGCTCTACTGTAATTTATAATAGAAATACAATTTTTTTACTTAATGAATATTATTTTCTCTCTTAATTAATTTTCGAAAATAAATATTTCAATTAATGAATGTCTTTTCAAAGCTGTGACTGTTATTTTCTTAACTAACTTCCAAAAATAATTTATTCCCATTATAAATGAATTTTTAACCATATTGAATATGGTTAAAAACTAACTTTCTAACTAACTTTTCGAAAATAATTTCGTCATCACAGAAAAGTTTTTTTTAATTAACTTTGAAAATAATTGTTACAACATAATGAAAAGACATCAACTTTTTCACCAAAACTACTGTCATTTCTTCTACTACTATTTAAATACTGAATGTTTTTTTTCAATTCTGTGACTGTTATTTTCTTAATTAACTTCCAAAAATAATTTATTCCCATTATAAATTAATTTTTAACCATATTGAATATTGGTTCCTTAACTAACTTTTCGAAAATAAATTTTTCATCACAGGATAATTTTTTTAAATTAACTTTGAAAATAATTGTTACATAATGAATAGACATCAACTTTTTCACCAAAACTACTGTTATTTCTTCTACTACTATTTACCTACTGAATGTTTTTTCAATTCTGTGACGGTTATTTTCTTAATTAACTTCCAAAAGTAATTTTTTACCGTGACAAATTAATTTGTTTTAATATCACTGAATATAGTTTTCTGTACTAATTTTCTTCCATCTTTTTTTAATTAATCTTTTTAAAAACTAACTTTGAAAATAATTGTTACACCATGATGAATAGACATCAAAATTTTCACCATAATTAATGTTATTTCTTCATTTCACCACATTATGAAAACACTTTTTTCTACACAAAATATTTTCTTTCCTAAGTTTCGAAAATAATCGTTACACCATAATGAATAAAAAAGTTTTTCAATATGCTGGACAGAAATAAATTTTTTAACAATAATGAATAGACATAAATTTTTTCAATATATTGAAAATTTTATTGTTTTTTTTACATTCAAAAATAATTATTTCAATATAATAAATTTTTTTTACTCTATAGACAAAAATAAAATTTTTTCACCATAATGAATTCTCAATTACATTTTTAATTACAAACATGCAAGACATGAAAAGATAATTCGTAGAATATCAAACGGCACCGAATACCGCAAAAGAAAAGTTTAATTCTGGTTGAAATTTAACCTAATTTAGAATAAGAGTCGAACAAGAGGAGAAAAATAAGAGCAGGAAGCAGCTCGCTCAGAAACCGAACTACCATAAAAGCAAGCGAAAAGAGCTGCTTGTTATTAAAACGAGCGCTAGGAGAGCGAGAGAATTCGTAATCGCGTGTTGTTATTCCGTCGTTCGCCGAAAATTGATCGATGCTGCCACTCGTTTTTCTTCTTCCCTCGGAACTACGCGAACAACTGGAACTAGAGGCGGGTGGAGTCGATTATCGACACGGGGAGGGAAACTCAGCCGATGCACTTTTCAGTGGGATGGGCGCGCTAAAACTTTTCCGCTGAATTACGGCGAAATATGAAAGGGAGAAAAAAATAATAATAAATAAAGAGAGAGCGATTGACTTTGTGTGAGAACTTTCTTTTCATCTAAAGTTTCTTTTTATTTGTTTCCTCTCATTAAACTTTGACATGTGAATTTGATTGGGAAATGTATATTTTAAAAATAAAAGAAAGAAATTAATTCTGATTTTAAAGTTTTTTTTATTATTTTTATCAGAAAATGTGGTTTTTTTTAATATTATATTTAAAATAAGCGTCAAAACCGCAAATATTCTTAAATGGAGTGATATTTTGAGTACATTAAATTAAAATATTGAAGTTTATTAAGTTATAAAATTAAATTGTGTTGAAAACTCCTATTTTTTTTTACACAATGACCCACTTTATGACTTCAGCTTGTGGAGTAGAAGATTTTGATTCCGAACCCAGGCATAATTGAACGATAGAAAAATACAATATTTTAAAGCACTGTTTTTGATTTATCAAACTTAAATGTACATTATTTGGGCATTTAGAAGAAAAATTATTATGTCTGGATTAACATAACTTAATATCTATTACATATATGTCAGGTGTAAAACAAAATATATAACCATAGATAGATAGATAGTAATGCTAGTGAGTCCTGGACAATGCAACTGAGCTGGCAGCCGAATGGTTAGCGCTCTTGCCTTCGGTTCAACAGTTCGTGGGTTCGATTCCCACCTTGGGCATGGGTGTTTGTAGTAGTTCGGAATCCACTTTAAACCGTAGGTCCCGGTCTAATTAGCCCTCGGGTGCAAAAAATGGCCGTTGAGCGACAAAATAACAAACCTGGACAATGCCTTAAGGTTAACGGTTGTGAAATATTCTCTTATCACCAAATGACCTCGTTTAGGTTACGAGGTCACACCTGAGCTGGCACTTTCCTCTCCACATCCGCGTCATACCAACAGACGGACTTTGGACGTCAAATATTAACGCGAACACGTCATTAATCCACGGATCTCCAGCAATCCAATGAGGGGGAATGTGGTCACCCTCCCAATCACTTAGCTGATCTTTCGGGAAGCGGCAATATACAAAAAAGAGCGAAATAATAAAACAAAGATTTGTTTGTCAAACAAAATTCATGTTTTTTACATGAAGTCAAATTAATTAGAAAGTGGATTTTGAACGACTACAAGTATTCAAGTTCAAATGTGAGACTCGAATCCACGAACTGTTGAAGAGAAGCACTGGAAACTAAATATTCGGCTTTCAGCTCTTAAATACAGCAAGGGAATAGTAAAGTATGCCATATTATTATGTTCGAACTGGGAATATTTTTTCCAATGATGTAGAGTTTTTGCAAATGAATTTTCGTTTTTCTAGAAAGCAATTTATTCAATTATGAAAAAAAAAAGGATATTATGAATCTTCTTATATCGTTCCCTTATATATCTTCCATGTTTAATCTTTGCTTCAACAGTTTAATGTTTCGAAATTAATTGCTAGACTCTCTCTTCACATGAAAAGATCTCGGTTTCGAACCCACTTACTGCTGAGCAATTGAAGATGTAACTTATGCGTCTATTTTCTGCGAGTGGGTGCTTGAGAGCTTTCCACTTTTCCTCTCTTGCGATACTGAATAGATCTTGCTATCTATGAAGAGTTTACCCAAAACGCAATGTACTGAGAAAATATCAAAATAATTCACGATAGCCTGTAGGTGTAAGAGTCCCCTTTTTCTGCCAAAGGCATCCCTTGCACAATGTAAAACTTCTTTCATATGTAGATTCTTTTTGAATATTTTGTAATGTATTTGTATTAAATTCAACTGCAAAATATTTTAAAATTCGACTTTAATATTAAATATTTCTAAAATATTTTCTTTCAAGATGAACGCTTAGAAAATACTAAGAACAAAGTAAATTTTCTGAAGTACTGATTCGTCTTGCATAGACTATCATTGTTATAAATCTATTTGAAGAATTTCAGCAGAAATAATTAAGTATTTATTTAAAAAAAAGTCGTATATATAAGAAATTATATATTTTTAAGAAGCAAAATAGCACTTTTTTAAAAATTAAATTTGGTTGATTTGTAGTTTTACATTTGTAATAGTCATACACTTAAAAAATTGGCTTTGTCTTTTTAATTAAATAAAGTCGCTTTATTATTTTGCTTACATAATGTTGAAGCGATGCTTTAGTTCCTTTTAAGAATAATTAACATTTTGTAAAATTAAAATTATTTTAATTCACTGAGAAGTGTGTAAGCATGGGTTAACTCTATTAATTAATGTGTTGTTTTCCCTACATCACTTCAAAACGATTTCCCCCTCCTTGATCAATCAAACAATTGAGAATTTCTCGAATGACTGAACTCAGTAATAAGTCACGACTTTCACAGAGAGAAGTAAAAGTTACAGCGCATTACTTGGAGCTTTTGTAACACCCAGAGGGCTTATACGTTTTTCCTTTCATGCATGTTTCTTGCAGAATTAATGGGATTTTGTGGTAGTGTTTAAAATAATTCAGTTTAAAAGCTCATATTTAAAGGAAATGTAAATGTATGAAATGTTTCAAAGATAAAAATCAATTTGAATACAAAATTTTATATGGGGTACACTAAAAATATATGTAGAAAAAAAAAGAATCACTTTTCAGACACATTCTAACCGGGAATGTTTAAAAAAGTGTAATTTGCGAATTATCTTTATATATCACCGCCCAACTTGTCTAGTGGTCAGAGTTCTTGACTACGGATAGGGAGGTCCTGGGTTCGAATCCTAGTTCGGGCATGGATGTACTATCTCTCTCTATCTATCCTGTCTTTGTCCTTTCTGTGTACGAATAGGTTGTGAACGGTTGCCTACTCTATAAACGGGTACCTATAGCATGTGTGTACTGAGGAAGTTGGACTCCACACCAAAATATGGTTCAGTTGGAAAAGTGGAGCAGCGCACCCCATGTTGCCAGCCTAGCTGGCACATGACAACAACATCTTTATATATCATGGACAAATTTATATGCACTGTACTTTGTTTTCATTCCTCATACTGTTTATAAGAGACGTTTGACGCTGACAATACACACACACACACACACACACACACACACACACACACACACACACACACACACACACACACACACACACACACACACACACACACACACACACACACACACACAGGGTGATTATAAAAATAAACTATCCTGGCATATGGATTCCTATCATACCATTCACAGAAAGTGAATGAAATTTTGTCACAAGGTATTTTGAAGTATGCGCTCAAGAATGATATGGAAAACAATAGTGTTGCTCTAACAGTTATGGTTACAGTGAGAAAATTTCGAAAATATTAATTAGCAACACCAAGTTTTATGTATTGGAATGTGATATCCATTGGAAAAACTCTAATTAGCGTTCGAACGGCACCTGTAGCATGAAAACCACCGGCGATAGGTAGGCTACAACAGAGGACAATCAAAAAGGACACAGAAGCAGCATGAAATAAAGTATTTTATTGTTTCACAAAATCTCCACATCACCTCCTTCACACACGATGAGACTTTGCTCGCGGCAGATGGTGGATAGCACTGCAACAGGTACCATGCCAATAGGAATCTCTTGAATCGCAGTTTTGATGGCATCTTTTAACTCAGACGCAGTTTGCGGACGAAATTGATACACATTGGATTTCAGATATCCCCACAGCCAGAAATTCATTAATGTCAAATCAGAAGACCTTAATGGCCATAGAAATGGGAAATGACGGGAGATATCTCTGTCACCAAACTGTTGACTTGAAACGGCCAAGGATATCATTTACGAATGCGAGGCTCTTGCCCTCCCTAGAGTAACTTCTTTAGGCATCATCCATACTAGAGAGTTACACCTAGACTCCATTGAAGGGTTATTGGACTTTATTCATAAAGTGGGTGACCCGAGCAACTGGAACTAGGAAACATTGGGTTTGGAGTTAATAGTACAGAATGCTGATAAAAGCAGAGGTGCCCAATGACATACAAACCCAACTTTAAGAAGAAGAACTGTTGACTTAAGACACGTTTGACTGAAGACCCTACTTGTGGGGGAGTGCCACCTTGCATCCACACAGCTCCAGATAGAACATTTGCGGGAATCGCGTTTCGAGTTAACATGTCCAGAAGACGAGCACTCGTTAAAGTACACGTTTGCAGATCACTGGCAGTAACCTCTTCGAAAAAGTAAGAGAAGAGGTTGAACGTATTTGTCATGTCATACCACACAGTCACTTTTTCCTCGACTCGCAAGCACACCATGTAGATTATTTTTTGCCCAGTGCAAACAATTTTTCAAATTCACGTTATCAGTTAACAAGAAATGCACCTCACCTGTCCACAGAATGCTTAAAGGCCAACTGCTATCTTTATCATCTTGAAGAAGGAATAGATTCGCAAAATCCAGCCTTATTGATAGTTTCCGCTACCAGCATTTGGACACGCTGGAATCGATACGGAAACATTGTTTAGAGCAAAGTGCAGAATCTTGCGGACAGTTAAATTTGGCAGATTCAGAACATGTGAAACACGGCGTGCACTTGCGGAATGAACTGTGTTCATCGTTTGATTAACTTCTGTAGCAGCTTCCACAGGAACGGAACTTCGTCCAGCCTGAGGACAATCGCATGTGCAACCAGTTTCTTAAAATTTATGAATCAAGTTCTAAATTTTAAGCATTTTGTCCATTCAGGTAATAAATCTTTACGATTTCCCCACGTTGTTTCCCTGAAAGCGACATCTTGTTCCGAATGGCAGAAAACAACATACACGACTCGCATTTCGCATTGCCTTTTCTTTCACCTAGCGTGACGAAGTCAGTCATGACTATGTCTTAGGTAGAACCCAAGATTTGCGTTTTTCGGTTTCTTCTTCTCGTCTTGTGGAGGACTAATCAGGCTGGGATTTCAGCCGAAGAAACGGTGTGACGTAAATGAAACGAACATTAATGCTCTGGTGCACGGCAAAGTCCTTTTTACTTTTTACTTTCCTAGCTCTGGGGATTTTCGTGCTACAGATGTCATTCCAACGCTGTTTAGTGTTTATGAGTATAGAGATCGCATTCCAATATTAAAAACTGGGTGTTGATGTTTGAAATTTTTGAAATTTTCTTACTGTTACCGTAAGTGTTTTAAAGACACAAATGTTTTCCATACTATTTTTGAGTTCATATTTCAAAACACCTTATGCCAAAATTTCTTTCAGTTTCTGAGAATAGTATGGTAATTAAGGGCCCAAATGTCGAGATAGTTTTTTAATACAAATCCTGTATATATATGTTTATCAAATTTGGGAATTTATTACTTTTTTTAAAGTAAAAGCATTTTAACATATTTAGTAATCTACAACGAATATTTTTAATAAAATAACTTCTTTAGTCTTAGTTTTAACAATATTAGTATTATCAATTTCACAGTGTAATTTTATTAAAATGAATAATTTTACTAGCTTATAAAATAAACCGGTTTTAGTATTGGGTACATTTAGCAGAAAATTTGGGAAAAAATGTTTCTCTGATATTAATAAAAATTATTCGCTCATGTGATTCCTTCATCTTTAGTTACTTTTTATTCAATAGTGAAAAAAAAGTAACTAATAAAGCAGATATGTATTCTTTGTAGCAGCAGATTATGTTTTCTTTGTATTTAGTTCCAAATTTCATGACAATGAAATTTTTGATAAATTTATGCATTAATATATTAATAAAATCTAATAATTTAGAGATTGCTCCATTTGCTTAATTTGTTTTTTTGTTTGTAATATAAAAATGAAGGATTTAATGATTGTATTTCGTTAATATTTAGTTCAAATTGTTTTCTTTTAATCCAAAAAGGTCTATTCATTTTTACAAAATATTTTAATCGATTTTTCGGATATTTGAATTTTTTTATTAAAAAGAACAATATATTTTTAATAAAAATGAATAAAGGGCATAGTTAGGCTTTATCTACATTTTTTAATTCGATCAAAAATTGAGTACAGATTAAATACTTAGGGGAATTCCAAAAACTTGAAGAAAGGTATCAATTCACAGTTATAGAAAAACAAAAAAAATTAATACATATTTTAATATAACCATTTTTCTATAATCTATAA
Source organism: Latrodectus hesperus (assembly GCA_037975125.1). Taxonomy (NCBI): domain Eukaryota; kingdom Metazoa; phylum Arthropoda; class Arachnida; order Araneae; family Theridiidae; genus Latrodectus; species Latrodectus hesperus. The sequence goes on along the minus strand of CM075853.1, from coordinate 118,592,696 downwards.
TTTTTTTATTACTTAAATAATGAGGGTTTTTTTACGTTTAAGCAGAGTTACATTATATTAACTTTAATTTTTATAAATGGAGAAGACACAGAATTTTATGCTTTGCAAAACCTGCGAGCAGTTTTCCCTGCATAAAGAGTAACAGTGCAGGAAACAAACTTTGCCGGCAGAATTGTCGCTTTTTGATAATTCATCGCATTGTGGGTAGAAAAGGAGGGAATTTTATTGCCTTCTCCTCCATAAATCCCTACGCATTCAATTCACTAATAATTAGGGGATAATTATTCACTCTACGTAGGATATATGATAGATAAGTCATATCATAACTCTTATGCTTAATACGTAACACTCAAATGTTCCAAATGATTTTATATATAAATCGAAGACTCGTTATTTTATTTATATTGTGAAAATTTCTATGGAATTTTAGACGGAAAATAAAAATTTACTTCATTATTATTTTAAGTTTTTCTAAAGTAAAGCTATCTGTGACAAATAGTTCTTGAGTTATAATTTATTCAATGCGAAATTTTTTATTTCAGAATGGAAATTATCTAATCTTCCAAATATTGGAGTGACTATTTTGTTGTATACTATCTAGTAATCATTTGCAAGACCTATTGTACATATCTAAAATTATTTAATTTTTGTTTTTTAAATTTTTTTATAAATGTCTTTTTTTAAGAAATATTTTTACAAATGTAGGTCTTATTTATCAGGCCATGCTTTTAGGAGGTATCTTATACTTTGTTTTTGAGGAAAATTGTCATTTTGAGAAATAATCACTTTTAATTACACTAACGATAATAGTTGCTTATTTAATTTTGTTTAAAACTTTATATTTTTCCCATCATGAAATGACATATGAATCAATTATGAATAAATCGAAAATGAAAAGGAAAGTTTAAAAATTTGCTTTATGAAATTATTAATCACTGAATTTAGATCATTTATCATTCATATTCTAATGTATTTCTGATCGGCTGCGTATTGGAAAAATCAAAAATATGTTCACTAAAATGGACAAAAAAACAATGCTTTTTCAATGAACGAAGTAAAAAGTAAAATTACTGTTTTTAAGCTAGTACACTTTAAGAATGCAAAAAAGGGGTGATTTTACGATGTGAATTTTTTCTACCCACAGAAGTTATGCATAATAAAAATTTAAAAGCGGAAGAAACAACACATGCTTTCATTTTAAAACGAGTAGAACTTCGGAAAGGTATGCGTTAAGCCATTACATCAAGTTCAAATCGGAGTTAGCTATGGTTTAAACTAAACATCAGTTAAACTTTTACAATTAAACACCCTGTTATTTAACTTTAAAAATAAAACATAACCTATGTTTTATGTTAGTTTTATCAACACAACACATAAATTTTATTCCTTCCAATGCATCCATTTTCTGTTCAAAGTCGAATGAAAATTCGATGGACAACAAAATAAGGATTTCATTTATTTTGCATTAATATAAAATAAAGAGGAAAAAGTACATGCTATCGTTTTTGAAGCGAGCAAAATTCCTGAATGGTGTTCGAGTTTTAATTGTTGATTAAGCTAACTACAAAATTTGATAAATACCCAGATTAAGGATTTTATTTACATAGAGATTTAATATAAAAATCATAGACACATATATCGATAATTACATAGTTAAAATTGATTGCTTTCTAGTGTAAGCAACTTTAAGTGTGCTTAGATCAGCGCGTTAATCTCTATTACAAGAAATTACATATTTCAATGAATACAATGAATAATTAACTCGTACATTTAGTTTTAAAACAAAATAATGCAGTGTTTTTGTAATTTTTTGTATATTTATGTAATCTAAATGTAGTTTTTAACGTTCACAATACTTATTATGGAGCTTATATTCCACTGCCTTGACACCATCAAAAATTTTGTTCAATTTGGTCAGCTTTTGCCATATTAACTTGTCAATAATGAGCTACAATGTTTCTGTGATTTCAACTGCGTTTAGAAGAGTATTACGGGAAAATGGTTTATGTTCAAGTTTGATACAATATCTTGGTTGAAATGAACAAAAAAAGATGTAGTCAATGGACTTTTTATAAGCTCAACTGGAAATTATTTTTTACTTCCATATTAAAACAAGCAAATTAGCGATACTTGCACTTTTCAACGGGGCAGATGAAATGAGCCTGCAAATTTTTCCTTATCAAGTTTAATTTCCGAAAACATATCAGTTATAAAAACTAAATCCGTTTTAGCTTTTAAATATTTTATAAGAATTCACAATAAAACTTAAATTGATGCTCATTACAATACCTAATATTAAGAGGAATTTAATCAAACATCACTTGCTTACAAATGTATAAATATTAAAATAAAGTCTTTAATATTTGGCTGTCTAATTACAAGAAAGAAATTTATATATATGTTCATATATATATATATATATATATATAATCTGGAGGATTATTATAAAATATTATAAAAAAAATAAGATAGTATCTTTTTTAATTGAATTATAAATTTAATTGAATGACCTAAATTCAGTTTAGTGTTTCTCTGTTTTTATTATCTAATTAATAATAACAAGAAATTATAAAAATGTCTACATAACAAAAAATTAAGTAAATCGATATTTTTTAACACATGTTACGAATATAATACTTTCAAAAAAAGCAATATATATATATATATATATATATATATATATATATATATATATATATATATATATATAATATATATATATATATATATATATATATATATATATATATATATATATATATATATATATATATATATATATATAATATATATATATATATATATATATATATATATATATATATATATATATATATATATATATATATATATATATATATATATATATATATATAATCTTTTTTATATCATTATTTTTATCTTAAGAATCTATATTTTCTTAAATAATTCTTTCTCATAGAAATTGAAAATATTTATATATTTGTGGAAAAATATTCTGTACAATGATGTTCTTTCAATAGAAATATAATAGCTACAAAATATACCAAAGATTCTGCTATAGATAAAGCATACAATTATGTACTTAAACTCAATTTTTTTTAAAAAAAATTATAGTTTATTTTAACTTACATATCTAATTCAATAAAGTGACTTATTTTTACCCAAACATAATTTAATGTATGGAGAAGAGATGTAAATAAAAATACCCAGACAGTTTCTTCAAAGAATTATAATTTTAATTAAAAATATACATAATTGAAAAGAACATTTCCTCAGAGAATTATTCAATTAGTTAAAAGAATATATAAATACTTAAATGGGTCACATTTTTTATGATAGACTAATTTTAATAATATGAAGCAAACTTTGGATGGATTGTTTCTTCTAAGGACAAGATTTTCAATAAAACAATATGGGGAAAAAATTTTTTCCTTACATATTTCCTTAAAATAGAAAAATATTTATACCTAAATTGCGCAAGTTATTCAAATTTAATATTTTTCTTCAAAAATGAATATTTAAATGCAGAGTAATTTGAATGATTAATTATTTCGTGGTATTTCATATATTTTGATAATCCGTTCAACGTGTCATTAGTTGTAATACTTTGTCACCGGGTAGTTGAGACTGTCTACTTGACTGTCCTAAGGCTGTTGTAAAGTATGGTCATGTCCACTGTCTTCCTATAGAACTCTTCCTAGATAGCCGTATTCCCATAGCTCATGGAATGAATCCTGGAAAACTCCCATGTACCCACATCCGAGAGATGAATATGCTGAAATGCAGCATCCGTCTCCCTTGATTATATAGAGCTGGTATCGTACACGAGACCTTTCTTTCCGTACTCTTTCAAGAAAAGGTCAAGGTTATTTTGAAAATAGAAGAAGATACTAGAAAAAAAAATAAATGCAAACGACATATTTTTAATTTAAATTTTAATGCTTGATTTTTATAAATTGTTCCTATACACTGTTTTTTAAGATGGGAAATTTGTTAATTATATATTTTTCGTTTTATCGTAAAATATTATTTTTAATATGATTGGGTAAGAAAATATTTTGCTTTGTTGATTACAGAATAAGCCATTTTATCTTTTTCATAATATAGCATTAGTTAATTATTTTCAAAATGATGTATTGCATTATTTTACTTGCAGTTAGAAATTGCATGGCTTCAAATTACAGTTTAAGGTATAGCGATTAAAATCATTTTCAGTGGCTATTGTGCATATTGAGAAAAATTATTCAATACAAATTGAAAACATTGAAAATAAGGTTAAATTGTCTTAGTAACTTAATCTATCAAATTTACGCAAATTTTTTAATCATTTATTTTTTCATTTAAAGAAATTTTTGAGGAATCAAAAAATCTATATTTTTTACCATAGTTGATTTTCAAAATAAATATTAAATGTAGAATGACTGAAAATAAATAAGTTTTGCAATAAGAAAGTAAATCTGATTAATTTACAGAAAGAGAACTTGATCATGATTTATTATGTACTACAGTTTAATACATATATAAAGATCTCATTTGTTTTAACATTAAAAATAGTGGTAGACAGAATTTTTTATAAGCAATTAATTTTCTAGAAAAGTATTTTTGTATTAATTTTTTTCTTTTTTAAACTTTAATTTAATATTATATCTAATAATATATACACTTGATACACTTCATAATAAGACATGCAATTATTTTAATTGTACAAATGCTACCTATTTATGTATTGTCATATATTGTAGAGTGTAATCTTTCATTAACATGCACTCCATTAAGATCATAATAAAATGTCTTACATATATTCATTCATATCAGTTTTTGTACTTATACATTTATCAATTTATATATATTGCCAACCATGTATAACATGTCTGCTTTTATAGAATGTCTAGTATTTTTGGACTAAGTATGAAAGATGAGAGTTATTATCTGCTTCTCTTAGGCATTAAATATGATAGCAAGGCATTTTATTGAATGATAGATGTTATTGTGGCAAAGCATTAAAAGAAGGTTTTCATAAAGGGTATTATTTTAACAACGCTCATTCCATATAAATATGAGTGTTATTTTAAAAAAATGATTAAAAAGCATAATTTATAAAAACATTTATTTAAATTACATAAAACATTTTTAATTATATGAAACAAAGTATATACTTGTGTTATTAAACGAAACAAAATTGAATATATGAACTTGCTTGTTTGACAACTGTTGCTTTGTCGATTGCCTGGGAGTCTAAGGTATTTTAACTTCCACAGCGAATTGCTTTTGGAGAGGGTTTTTCATACTTAAAAAGTGGTATTCATGTACAAGGGAGGAAACCCGGAAAACACTCAAGCATCTACTTTGGCTTGGTTTGTTTATCACTCAACGGTCATTTTTTGCAAACTAGGGCTAATTAGACCGGGACCTACGATTTAAAGTGGAATCCGAATCACTACAAACATCCATGCCCAAGGTGGGATTCGAATACACGAACTGTTGAACCGAAGGCAGGAGCTCTAACCATTCGGCTGCCAGCTCGGCGCATCTACTTTGGTGAACGTGCACACAGAAGGCAGGAACACAACATCCGTTTTTTGTTGTTTATCACTGACTGGGATCGAACTCGGGAGACCTGTTCTACAACTAGGTAATGGTGAGCCCAGGGGATCCTTCTGGCTCCATTAAAAATGGAATATCTTTTATTTTGTATTGCAATGAATTTTAATTTTTCAGTTTTCCAGTTAAAGAAATGGTTCATACTTTGCCAGGTTTATTGTATTAACCGTTCTCGAAAATTTATATCCTGTTTTAAAGTAGTTGAGATGCCGCCCAACTTGTCTAGTGGTCAGCGTGTCTGACTGCAGATAGGGAGGTCCTGGGCTCGAATCTCGGTTCGGGCATGGATGTACTTTCTCTATCTACCTATCTATCCTGTCTTTGTCCTTTCCTTGTGTGAATGTGGAGTGAATGGTTGCCTACCCTATAAACGAGTATCTGTGGCATGTGTGTACTGAGGAAGTCGGACTCCACACCAAAATATGGTTCAGTTGGAAAAGTGGAGCAGCGCACCCCATATTCCAGCCTGGCTGGCACAAGACAACAATAACAAGAAATAATTGAGATAACGGATAGCCATAGACTTTGATACATAAATTTAACTTGAGAAATACACATGGGAAGTACACATGCAGTCTAGGAAATTTTAGAACCATTTAAAAAAATATTCATCAGTAGCCACATTGTATGAACATCAAACTGAACAAAAACTAAAAGAATTATAAGATACGATGTATTTTTAGATTTTACACTCAAGATTTGAAGGATAATATAAAGGAATTGCATTAAATAAATGCCAAAAAATTAATAAGATAATGCCAGTCCTGAATAAAAAAGAAAATGTTTTTATGTGTGCAAAAGCAAGTACAAAATAGGGCTTAAAAAACATCAGAGGAGCAGTTATTAATAGTGTTCAAAATGACTGCAAAGAAAATCTCTGAATGTGATCTCCATCGTCATTCGTACTATTTAAAGGCTTTAAAGTGTATCTTCAACAGAGAATTTTAACTGTTTTGTATTTTTTCATAGAAGATTGCTTATGAACTTCTGCTTATCAATCTATATTCCAACCCTATGCTTTAAATCAAATTCTTTTAAGCGATTCTATAACCAAATATCACTCAATACGGTGACCATGAACTTAGTGATGAAGAAACCAGCCACAGAAAGGGATTCTGCAAATCCTTCTGTGCACAAAATAATGAGATTGATAGTATCATCTTCCATAAAAAAGTTATCTTTAAAGTGCTACCTTTCCAGTAGTTGTGGCGCAACAAACGACTTATAACAAAATTATATGCTTATGACTTTTAACATATATTTTCAAAAGAAAAGAGGACTTATAGTAAATTTTTACTGAATCTGTAGCAGATCATCAACAGTTGGTATTATAGAGAAATTTTTAAGAACATAAAGTTCCGAAACAGCTATAAATTTTGCAGTGAGCCCGCAGTGTATAGTCAATTGTTGATAATAAATGTTAATTGCGCAAATCATCTATCAACCTCCTTTAGTCCAAATTTGACATTTTCTAAATTTTGATTTCTGTATTTTGACATGAACTGATTTCGTATTTCGTTAGGATATTTCAGTCCAATGACATCTCAAAATCTTTCTGTTAAGAAAAAAAGTATGAATATGAACCATTGTGGTTCAAATATGTGTAAAACATAGAGGGTAATCTTGTACAGAAAGAAATATTGTTCACTTGCGAGTAGCTTTTTGATTGAAGGAACATTTGTCTCTCGAAATACTGTGTGTTCACTAAAATTTCCAAAGCTAGACATTTCTGATTGTACAAATGCTATCTCGTTGTTCTCATTATCGGAAGATAGTGAGTTCAAATCCCTGCTTAACCAAAGATCCATCGTGTTCGCTGAAGGCTGCTGGGATACGTTAAATAGGTCATGGTTGCAATGTTCTCCAAGTGAAATGATACACCTTAGTTTGGCAGGCCAAGTATTGGGCGTCTTTTTCTTGGTTCCTGCTTCAAAACCACGAAGACTCTACCCGACTTCTTCTAACTGGTAGAGCCCAACTATGGGCTACGTACACGGAAGTATGCTTGTATAACTACAACAGCAAATGTTATCTAAAAATTTAAAAAAGAATAACGATGTAATAGTGTTATGGTCTTCTACTAGTTTTATTCTCAACTTTTAAATTTTTTTATCAGATCACTCTATTATAGCCAGACATATATATCAAATATTGAACTTTGTCACAGATACTTCAGGTGTCACTTACTGCAGAAAAACCATTACTCTTGGTCCCGTTAGCATATGTTAGCATAACATATGTTCGACCAATGGATCATGTTGTGTCAGCTGGAAATCCCATAATGAGTTATGACCGACACTGTAAATGTCTTACCTTACAGCTTGCTTCGCATGTACATTCCATTTTCAAAACTGAGTTTAAATATTGATGCTTTTTTGGAACTATTAAGATATATTCCTCCATCTGGCGATTTTGAGACTTTATTCATCGCCAAGCTAAACGCATGTTTTTGATACGAGTCCAAAGTCCACCCAATTGAATGGCTTAAAAAAATTCAAACGCTGTTGCCACTTAAAAAAACCATATATATAAGACGCAAAAATGACGTAAATCATGAGAAAAAAGCAAACTTGTCAAAAAAAATGAAATCTCAAATTGGCAACAGTATAATCAAAACAAAGGACGCTAAATTTGGCGAGAAATCACTTGAGGGGATACATCATACTCATACCGACTTTTTAACCTTAATCTGCCTAGGTGGTTCATTTGTGCTTTGACCTTTGATTCAACAACTCGCGAATTCAAATTTCATCTTAGGTTTGTTTGCAGTAATTTGAAATATACTTTAAGATACATTCCCTTGTCCAATTAGCTCTTGTGTATCCAAAAATGACAGTCAAGGGTAAAATAACTAAATGAGATCTAGAATTGAAGAACTACTTATCACTTGATTTTACATTTTGTTGCGTATAAATTATGTTTTGTCTTCTTTAAATTAGTTATCGACAATCATTTTCCTAATTACCAAGAAGTACGCAAAATCTGTCTGTATGTAAATTGAGTGATCTCAATGTATTTAGTCCTCTTCACTGATTATTATAATTTCCAAAACTTGTCCTTTAATGCATTATTCTGAAAAAAAAATGATATTTTTAACTTGAAGCAATTTAATTTGTGAAAATTTCTGCATTTTTATTGGACATTTTTGTGAAAGAATCAAAACAAATAAAAAAGGTTGAATTGTGACACAGAATCACATAAGAAAAGAACTACAGTGAAGAGAATTCAATGGTCAGGTCATGTTTAGGGAATGGAAATGAGCAGAATTAGCAGACTCCTTAAAGAAAATCCTAATCAGGCGAAGATCAGAAGTTGGATGTGGAGATCAAGTTGAAGAAAACGTAAAGATACTGGGAATTTCTAATTGGAAAATAAAGACAATAGGTCCTATGTGAGCCAATTATCTTTATTTTCCAATTAGTGGGTACAGCAAAGAGTTCCTGAATGAGATTAGAGCCTTACAAATAGTGTAAATCTATTCCCGGTGGTATTTTTTAAATTTGTTTTTGAGTATTTGTCCGTTTATAACTTATTTTTGGTCATTTATAAATAAAGTCAGAATAATTGTCATAACGATATTTTCAGTTACATTGTTTCATAACTATTACATTTAGAGATTTCATAATGCTCGCATTTACATACTACGTATATACCACTAATTCCAATTTGATACTGTAATTACTTTGAAGCTATCCGGTGATGAAAAAATGAAAACTTTTATCTGTGTGTGTGTGTGGATTATGAATAATCATTTTCATAATCTTATATAATTACGTTTTTAACATAATGTGGATTACATTTTTGTCCAACGAAATATAACAATTGAAAAAAAATTGTTATTTCTACAAATCGTCAGAAGTTTACTGAAGAAATAATTATATATAACCTTGCTTTTTACAATCTTCCCTACAGAAAAAGATGCTTCCATTACAGGCTTATATACTTTAACTGGCTTTTGAACAATTTCCAATTATGCTCAAGTTTTCATTTTCCGCAATTAAATTATCAGAATAATTTGATGAAATAGATTATAATTCTTATCAAAAATCAATGCTGAATGATTCTTTCCTAGTGTCATGTTTGTTCTTATCATGGAAGATTTTTTCGTGGTTTGGATATATGAAACTTACAGATAGATGTCCTTGATTCATGATTGCCAATCATGAATATAAACTCAAGACGCTGAACACAGTTATTTTCAGCCAGTGATTGACTAAGATAATCCAATCAATTTAGTTTGTAGCTTTACGGTTATATTTTGCAAATGTCTTATAAAAATAGCTTATACCAATATAGAACCACCACCAGTTTTAACTGCACCTTGTTGATAAAGTAATCATATTGATATATATGTTATCTTTGAGCTTCATTATCAATTCTTATCAACGGAAACTGTTATTCATGTGATCAAGTAAACTTTACTACTTTGTCAAAGTTTCAACCGATATGTTCAAGTGTTCAGAAAAAAGCATTGAAACTAATTTCATACTGTCAATAAAAGCAAATGAGTAGTTATTCTGATGACATATTCCATGAACACCAATTCTCAAAGAGTTTTTGCTGACCTATCACAATCGTTTGTACTACATTTTAATCACTATTGTTTGTACCGCATTAGTTGTTGCTTATCTATTGAGGCTAACTACTCTTAGAAAATACTGTTCAATTGTTAAGCAGATGGGAGAGAAGGATGCCATCTCAGACATGACCTCGTCACCTGACCATGTCAAAATTATGAGGTGTTCGTTAATGGGCTACTATTTCTTGTACTGTTATCCAAGAAAGTAAAGCAGATGCATAATTAGTTATTGCTTTGACATTTTCAGAAATGGACGGTTCCATGCATCTGTTTCCAACTAACATTTTCCATACAAATTCTCTTAAATTGTGATATTTGATTCTATTTCTGTCGTGAAATATTTTTAATGATAAACATTTCACTGTATTTTAAATGGACTAAAGACTATTCAATATCTATCTATCTAGCTAAAGACCATTCACTTGCATATTTTTTTTTGCTCGATTCTACTGTCATCTGGATAATATCATATTGCTGTCCCATCATTTCTGTCACCACAAAAAAATAGAAAATAATACCTAATGTAAACATAATTTCAGGTATAAAAACTAAAAATTAAACTCTGTGGCACGGCAGCCCTTGTGGGTCACAAGGCCTACAGAGTTCATTTCTGTTTTCTTGACCAAGAAGCCCTGGGGTGCGAAGCATATGTCCCGATTAGGTGGTCAGCCTAATGCGAAAGCCCCAGTGTTTAAGTTATCAATCATGCTCAGTTTATCAACCCACTGAAGGGATGAAAGGCTGAGTAATTTAAGGAATAACTTTTTGCATTATTTTCAGGAATTTGACAAATTTTTTGTATAAATTCTATTAGTACCCAATATATGGGCATCATATCGTCCATTTTTACATGAATCACTTCATTACAAACGACAGTACATTGATAATTAATTAATGAGTCGCGCAATACTGTTGCTATCTGGATTGCTACCCTATAAATCCAATTACTTTTTATATTTTATTTAAGGATGCTTTTCACGTTGCTTCATTTTGCTAACCGAGCTACCTTACAACAGCATATCTTACTAGGCTCAATATACTTCCACTTATGCTACATGAGGAGAAAAAAAAAACATCACCAACTCAAATGTCAATTAACTGTGAATTAAAATTACTAGGCTGTTTGCTGTATTTAGTGCTTTTGATTGTCAACGATTGGTGACGGATGACGTATAGCAATAGCCTAACATAAAAAAATATCATTTATTTCATTCGCAAATGTTAAGCTTGAATAATATTTGTAAAAAGCAGAATTTTCACTTTATACATTTCCCTTGTACATGAAGGTTTGGGGTCTCCTACAAAGACACACAATAAGAGAATGCTTTACTGGATTTAAAAATAATCAACAAACTCAAGGAAAATCAAAAATATAAAAATTGAAGAACTGTATCATGCGCTTTTCTTTCGAATTATATTCAATTCCTAAAAACGATTTTTTTCTACAAGCAAATGTGCACAAACAACATTTTGAGTCAGAGAAATAGGCTTATACATGTCTCAAAACTATTATTTCAGTCCCTTATTGTTTCCTCGCGGGTGTTCGTAGCTGTCGTCATTTTTTGGCATACCAATCGCGAGACACACTGTTGCTCTCTCAAAATATAGCACGACTTCGTTGTTTTTACAGCGCTTTTCTTTTTAGTCTGTTACGGTCTGAATAGATTCAAACATCCCCAGCGAACTTATTGTACGAAAGCGCAGCAGAGAAAGACGAAATGCGTTGCTTCTTCTTTTTCTCTTACTGTCGTCTTAACAAGTCACAACGCCGCGTTGTAAAAATTTAGGACGGAGGAAAAAGGCTTGGCAACTCTTACTGCTGGGGGAATTTCCAAAACAACATCGGCTCGACTTTCAGAACTGGCGGTGGCTAGATTTCGGTTTACGGAATTGGCAACGCGTCGTAAAAGTTAAAAGAAGAAGCAAAGAAGAGGAGAATGTAAAAAAAAAATAATAATCGTTGCAAGTTCTCCGATAGCCTAGAGAGAAAACGCATCCGAAGCTTTGCCATTCTGAAAGCATTTCTTCCCCCCCCTACTCCATTGGCGGCAGAATAGACACGGGAATCTTTACGGGAAGGAGAGAGAAAATCGTTTCCTCGGAGTCTTTCCCCTTCCTACTATCCGATTTGTCTTTGGTATTTTTGTTGGGACTTTTTTTTTCCCCTATCCGCCCTCTGGCTTTCTCTCCTCTTCTCTGCCGTATGGGATGTCGTCAGTCGCGAGCAGGCAGTTTTCCCAGAAGATCCACATGCTTTATGTTTTTTTCCCTCCTCTTTTCCCTGTTCCTTCGGAGCGTTCGGGAATTTTTATTCTTTTTCTGCCGAGGAAGGAAGAGGAGGCATCATCTTAAGGCACACATTTCTCCCGCTCTTCTTTTTTCCCCCTCTCTCCCTCTTTTCCCCTCCTTCCTCTCATCCCCATCCTCGTTTTTCCCTTCTTCTTCGTCTTCTTCCAAATGACCCGAGAAGCCTGTTCGTACACAAAAGTATCGGGGGTCGTGCAGACATTGCAGAGGCCTTATAGCACATGAAAGCTTGTTTTCCTGTTCTCCATATGTTTTCAAATGCAACGATTTATTGACTACACAAAAGAGATGATTTCTATATATTCCAACCATTTCGAATTTATTTTTCAAAAGTTTGCTTTTTAAAGTACAAAAATAATAAAAACTTATCTGGTTTCTAATTTTTGAATAGAACAGCTATAATAAGTTCTAGAACGCTATTTTAATTTTGCTTTGCAAAAAATACATATTAAATAATATTGCTGTTTTATTTTTAGTGACATAGTACAAATTAACCAATAAAATTCTTACCAATTTTAATGGGTGCATCTGTTGTCAGCCTTAGAAATCATTTAAGTCGGGATCCGAAAACTGTAACTAGCGTGACTCCAGTATACAATTCATTTGCGATAAAACTCTAGGGTTTCCGTCGCAAGGAAATTCGTGAATGTTGGCTTCAATTCTACTTCACTGGTTTGATCTGAATTTTCTTGGCCATTACCTTGCAGTGCGTTGACTTACAGCATCATCTCCAAGCACTTGACACTTTATGCGACTTGATGAAACTTCTGATAAGCCTAGATTGGAATTGTGAAACAAATACAACTGAGCGAGCTCCTTGGACATTTTTATAAGTCTTTGCTATTGTTTGAAATATTATTGAAGAAAGTGTATGGTTGACTTGCTTTTATAACAGTTGGTCTTCCTACTCTCTATTAACAAGTTTTAAGATATGTGATGCATTAATTTTTACAGCTATTTTTATTTCATACAATGGCAAAGCATAAATGGTGGGAGATTTATTGATATCTTTGTAATTCATATCATCCTTATATCAGCTTATATCCTATATATCAGTCAAAAATAAACTTTTTAGCTTATATCTTAAATTAAAATGAATTATGGGTAGGAACTCCCTCTTTAATTTTTTCGTTATAAAATTCATTATAAAAATCGAGGTTTGAATCCCATATGAAAATTGTTGATTGATTTTTCAGACTATATCTAAAAATTTCCTCCGTTTTTTTTCTTTCACTTTATTTTCCTATCATTACCAATAATCCATATTTCAAGTAAGTGCTCTTTGTAAGCGTATCACTACAATTGTATAACTCCTCATCTGGTGTCTATGTCTTAAAAGTAACTCTTGATAATCCAACTATCAATGATATTTACGTCAACTCATCAAAAGAAAATTATAAAACTATATGAAAATCAAAAACCTTCAAAAAAGTAACATTAATAATTTATTTTATTGATCTATTTGCGTCTACTAAAGAACTTATGTTTAATTATATTTATACAATGTTTATTACAGAATAAGTCATAAGTTCTAAGTTGGGCTCAACCAGTTAGATAGAAGCTGCTGGGTGGAGTCTTCATAATTTAGAAGCAAGTACCAAGAAGGCCCCCAATACTTGGCCTGCTATTTTCAGAGGTATCATTTCTCCCGGAGGACATTGCGACCACGCACAGTTTTAACATGCTCCAGTTGCCTTCAGAGAACACGATGAATATTCGGTAAGTTCCTGCTTAACCTTTCTTCATTCGAACTCACTATCTTTTGATATTGAGAACAACATCCTTGTCAACCGGGCCGCTATGGCCTCAATTCATAATAAGTAACAATCAGCAAAAATAATAATTTATTCATATTGATAAATATTAATTGTGCTTGCTCGTGCGCACGTATGCATAGTAATTATTCATCTTCATTCAGTTTTGATGATTCATTCACTGTTTTTTTAAATAGAAAATTTTAAAATAATTAAAAAAATTTTATTATATAAAAGAAAAAAACTTTAATACAACATCTTGGAAATGTATTTAGTTGCTTAGAATAGATAAATTATAGAAGTCTTAATATTTTTAATAGATGAAAAATAGTTTGAATGTATTCAGTAACATTGTAGTAAATCATATAATTCATAAAGGATTACTAAATTATTCCTTACTAAATATTATTAATGGTCTTAACGATAAATTGAACTAAGCATCAAAGTATTATCGAGAAAAATCTGATCTAAAAACTTAAAAAACTGAAATTCAGAGCTAGAAAGGGCCCACAATTTTTATTTTTTATGTTAACACTTCGTTTCATAAAAAGCATCATTTTGACACATTTTAATTTTTTTTACGAAAACTACAAAAACCCATCGTATTTTTATATTATTTCTTGAGCTAACTTTTATACCAATTGAACGAAATAAGTATGCATTGAAGTTTGTTTTCTTCAAAAAGTTTTTTTTTATTACTAAAATTCGTTATGTGATATAACAATATCTACGGATTTGCGCTCATTAGACGTGACTGTATATAATGTAATTAAAAATTCCAGAAAATTATTTCTAACCATGAAATATTTACAATAATAATAATAAATATGAGAAGGTAAGTGCCTTCATTTCAAATGAAATAAACCCAGTAAGCAACAGTTGAAAAAACGAAACGCAGAATGTAATCCTCAGACAGAAATTGAGTATTTATGTAAAAGTTGCGCGGAAGGAATATATATATATATTGGAATATTGGAGTGTAATGTGCTAAAGATGAGAGTATTGAATAATAAAAACATTCTGTGTGTGTGTCAAAATATATCTCATAATTTCACTTATAGTTTAACCATATGGCTTTCTAAATACATTTTCTTTAAATTTGCACATGCGTTCCTGCGTCAAATGGATACGTATTTGTAAAGATAGGTATGTAAGAAATGTCCGTAAAGTGTGTCAAATCAAAACAAAAAAAGGTAAAAAGGCAAAATAATTGAAAATTACTAGCTTTTCTTGATGCTCGCTTTATCATCGAGAATTGAATTTTTTATCGCAACCTAGAATTCAATTTTGAAAGAAATTCTACAAACAGATTAACTATGAGGACGATGTTAGTGATATATAAGGATATAAAAGATATTGTGTAGGTTTTTTAAAAAAAAAAAAAAAGCTTTTTCCTGTATAGATTCAGGATTATCTTTTTATGAGTGAAATCTTTCCACAATAGTAATGGTGTATAATTATTTTTATGAACTTAATGGAATTTATGAACTATATGTTTCGAATTGTTTGAACTTCTCCAACATTATAAGCCCATTTTAGAACTTTAAAAACTTTTTAAATCCTATTCACTTTTAGTATCTTAGAAACCTTTAAAAAATTTTTTTTAAACCTAAAATACTTTTGAAAAAGCTAAGGTGCTTATTAAACTTATATAAACTCTTCGCCTGTATACAGCTATCAACTTTCGTATCATGCTATTTTTTTCCTTTTCATATTTAAGTGTTGTTAAGTGTTCTTACTACTTGTATTTATAAAATTGTTTTCAATGTTTATAATGATTTTAATACCATAATTACCCTAATGAAATTGTTAACTATCTATTCATTGATTCTAAATTGTTTCTTCATTGATTGTTATATGTGTAATCATGTCAAATTTTATTTTTAACTCAGAGAAAATATTTAATGCTATTCCTGACTACGGATAAGGAGGTCCTGGGTTCGAACCCCGGTTCAGGCATGGATGTACTTTCTCTCTCTATCTATCCTGTCTTTGTCCTTTCCTTGTATGAATGATGAGGCGTGAATGGTTGCCTACCTTATAAACAGGTATCTATAGCATGTGTGTACTGAGGAAGTCGGACTCCACACCAAAATATGGTTCAATTGGAAAAGTGGAGCAGCGCACCCCATGTTGCCAGCCTAGCTGGCACACGACAATGAATGAATGAATTTAATGCTTATTGCCTGATGTTCAACAGGGCTCAAAGCCCCTTAAAAGGTTTTGTAACTACTTGCTACCAATTTGTAAGCACAATTTGATTGCCT
Organism: Latrodectus hesperus; assembly: GCA_037975125.1. Classification (NCBI taxonomy): domain Eukaryota; kingdom Metazoa; phylum Arthropoda; class Arachnida; order Araneae; family Theridiidae; genus Latrodectus; species Latrodectus hesperus. The sequence goes on along the minus strand of CM075853.1, from coordinate 118,576,206 downwards.
TTTTAAATGCCACGATGGAGGCGCTCTAGGGGGTCTTGCAGAGATGCGGAGCACACTAGGTGTTGGGGAGACGGCACCCCTTAACCTTAAGGTACAGTCCGGAGTCTCCCCACACAGTTATGTATGTATGTATGAGGGAAATCTTCCGAAAAGATCAATATTTACAACTTAGGATCCATTTCATTGATTGAAGTCAGTAGCTCACTTAAACTGAATTTCGAAAAATAAATTGATAATTTTATATTTAAGTTTACAAAAGTAGCAACTTAAGAGATCAGAGTTATCGCAAAGTTCCTCGTTGTTGCATTACGGAAATATATTTGGCATAGGCTTTAATGATTCTTGGACCGTAATAGTAGAAAATGACAAAACTTCCAAGCAGGTATGTTTGGGCAAGACAGAAATATTCTGCCCATCTTCCGTTATTCAATATCAACAGAATCGAATATTCTTTTTCGTGAGCATGGTCTCAGGTAATAGATTACGATAAACCTGTTGATAACCACAATATTGCTAATCCAATGTATCAGAACGACTATATTTCATGAAGCAAGGCGAATGATATGCACATATAAGTATTAGATAATAATATAAATAATTATATAACGTTTATATAGATATGGTGAAGGAATAATTCATTATTCCTTAGACATGTTGATTGAATAATGAAGAAATAATAATTCATTAGATATGATAATGGAAAATTACACGTTTATGAATATGAGTAATAGACTATATGAATAATGAGTCATCAGTTCTTGGAAAAGGTAATGATAAATATGAAGTGTATAATAATATAGATAATTTCATTAGACTTTATGCACGATTATGGTTGAATGATGGAAATAAAAGACATTTACCCCTTCCCTCGTTAACACAATATTGCATTTTATGCAAGGATTACATAAAATAATGAATTGCGATCAATCAAGTTTGGCGTAACGACTCTATAAATTTCACATTTCTAATGTTAAGACATTAAAATGTGTGAATTAAGTTCTTTGGTTTTAAGATATTGAAATGTGTGAATTAAGTTCTTTAGTTTTATTTAATGTCTTATTTTCAAGAAGATCATGGTTAGTTTCCGTATCTAATACTTTTCCTTACATTTAGGAAGATACATTTGCTTGTATGTCATAAGGCATTTTGATATAATAGTTGGAAAAACATTCTTATATACCAATGCTTGCAATTATACTCTAAAAGTTCGTACTGGTAAACTATCCTTCCTAAAAGTATGCATGTTTAACATCCTTGACTAGGGTAGTCAGTTATCTGGGAGATGAAATTTAATTCGTGGAGTATTATTGGAGGTTGTAGATAATCAATTTTTTAAAATCCAAATCATCAAAATTCTCTTTTTGTTTTCACTTTATAGAATTGAGCCAGTTGCAGCTAACATAAAATGACAGCGTGTGTTGACATTTGAATTTTGAAATTAAGGGAAATATAACTAGCATAAGCAATAATCTATATTTAGTACATAAAGCTACATGCAGGCAAAATATTGAAATCAATCATAAAATCACAAAATATATATGAGTAATTATTATACATAACATAGAAAAATTTGATGAAAAAAATTAAATTGACCTCTCGTCAGAAAGTGTATCATCACAAGGACTTTTCGGAAAAGTTGCTTATAAAAACTCAAAATTGCAATTTTGAGCTCCAAATTCTGTAAGCAAAATCACTGATTCAGATGGATAATCGAAAACTCTCTAAAATATAAATTGAAAGTATAATGAAATATTATACGATACCGTGTAGTTAATTGTTTCAGAATGGAAGGCTATTGCAAAGCCATCCAAACATTCCTTTTAAAAATCTTCCACCAGTACTTTTCACAGCTAGTGAACCGTATTCATATGTCACTATAGTGACATATAGGGCAAAAATAGAAAAACATCCAAGTACGCACCACAAAAGATCCGCATCTATCAAGAAGGAATGCAACATTCGTTACTATGGTTAACAATTTACCATCGTTTCAAACTTAACAAACAGCAAGTGTTTTTTGTTACTGTACCAGCAACATACTTTCCTGTACCAAGTTCTGGCTCTAGAGACAATTGACAAGATTCCTATCGGAGCAGCCAGGGTTTATACTGATGGAAGCAAATTGGAGACCAATGCAACTGGCAGCGGAGCATGTATTGAACTCCCCAACCATTCCATCAAGTTTGAAAAAGAACTGCTGACCACACATCCGTCTTCAGAACGGAACTCATCGCCATCATGAGTGGACTGCCTTTTTTAGATAACAATACACAAAATGATTTCTCGGAGATATGGATCCTTACAGACAGTCGATCCTCGATCCAACACCTTTTCGATTGGCAATCCATCGGCGACAGTACTAGTAGAAGTATTCTACTCTTGTTGAAAAGCCTTTCAGTTCAACAACCAATCCACCTCCAGTGGGTCCCCTTGCATGTTGGTCTGCCTGGGAATGAAATAGCCGACGACCTTGCAAAGGCTGCCGTCAGTAATCCTTTGAACTCGGAAGATCGCATCGCACTAACACCATCAGAGATCACTTCCATTACTAAACAACTTATTTCTAAAACCTAGGCTGACCCTCCTGCTCACCCTTGGTACTTCCAAAGACATCCTGGAGCCTCCACAACATTTAAGGGCTCCAGAGTGCATCAGACGACACTGTCTCGACTTTTGGCCACTTGAAGTGTATCATCTTTGGGGACGGTGAAAGAATATACTCATCATGCCTCAAGTGCGACAACCGTTTTGCCCGCAACACATCTTGAAGTGCTTGGGGTTTTCTCGTGAAGAGGCTGTGAAATGTCCTACATCTGCTTTTGGACTTTTTGGCTATCTATAATCTCATGGATCTGGTCTAGACCAGATGGGGATTAGTCCCACCACCAAGCTCTGAATTGAAATCTACAATTTAGTGGAAGCAGCCGTTTTGGAGTCTGCGTAATTTAGAATCAGGGATCAAGCAAAAGATCCCCTAATATTTCACCTGCCCTTTTCAAAGTTCCATCTAACTTGGAGGACATTGCAATCACGACATACTTAACGTGCATCATACAGCAAGTCAGAATAACACAACTTTCAAAAATCAATAATTTATAACTATGAATATAAATGCTCAACAGTTCTATTGTTCATAATAAATCTTGGGGTAACCTATTTTGATCAACACATGAAAAATGAAACAAAAAAGTTTTAATCCCGTTAGAAAGTTTGGGAAATTATATCTCTCCAGACTCCAAAACAAATTTAAAATTAATAAATACATTGGAAATTTTTTCAGAAATGAAGCACATTTATAAAAAAAATTCTTTTATTTACCTTAAATTGCACTCGGGAACACGCGCGCGCGCGAAAAAGTCATTATTTATAACAAATTAACTTTTATTCTATTCACAATATGCTTTGTTGCAAATAAGATAAATAGTGAATTGTGTTAATTTAAATTGTTATGAAAATTACTGGAAGTAATAGCTTCAAAATTGAATCAACATTTATTTTATTGTAAATGCCAAAATTTACTTATTTATTTATTTTGCATACCTGGTATTCAGACTTAAGAACATTGTGAGCATTAACATTCATATCTTTTAATGAATGTTTTTTTTCCTGAGAAATAGTTTTCAATTTCTAAATCAGTTAAATTAAAGATTACCCATGTTTCTAAATCCATTTATTGACCGTTGAACCATGAAAGATGGATGTTGTCCTTCAGTATGAACATCCTGTCGGGATGGGTACTTGGAAGTTTACCGGGTTTTCTCCTTTGTACTATGTCAATACGGCCTATTACCAGTGAATTTACATGATGGATTCTAAAATACCTTACAATGACATTCGGCTGTTAAGCTGTCTGTAAAGTGGTGACTAAAGAAAAAGAAAAGAAAAATATGTGTATAAGGTGGGGTTTGATTTCTCAAAAGAGCTTGATGGTCAGATTATAAGTAGCTGATGAAATGAGTAAGAATATTTTATTGAAATAAAAATACTATATAGAGTTGTTTTATTTCGGTTTATTAATTTTTAATTAAGTACTGCAACGCAACAATACTTTTCTGTAGTCAAGCAAATCTAAATATTAATTTTATTCTTAACATAATTATTTAAATAAGATATATAAAATATATGGATATAAAAATAGTATGATTATTACAATAAATCAGAAAATAACTATCATAATTTTTTTCACTAGTTTGTCAACTGCTATTAATTTTAAAATCAGCACACGTTTTAAATAGGATACTCGACAGGAATATCAGAAAACCTGTTTAAATATGGCATACAATTAAAAGATTTAATTACAATACTTATTTTAATATGAATAAAAAAGTAAAATTACTTAAATATGGAGTAAAATATGCAATCTTTATAACCTCATTTATTTATGCAGTAAAATCTTGCAATGATACTTTCTTGGGGACAAACTTCTCTTATAAATTCCCTTTCTTTCAAAGCGATCACGTGATGCATCAGCTTCCCTTTCCTGATGTTATCCAACAGACTTGCTTTAAAGAATGTTCTTTATACATATTTATTTTTGAAAAAAAAATTTGACACAGAAAAAAAAATCAGCTCTTATAATATCTTTGATTAACCTTTCATATATCCATCACTATGTTCTGAACTACCTCCTCATCTCGTTCCCCGGAGAGTTGGCAGGTGAATAGTTAGGTTGCGTCTTTCGAGTTCAACAGTTCGTGAGTTTGATTCCTCTGCACGCGGAATCTATTTTAAACAGTAGCTCTGTGTCCAAATGGGCCTCATGTTTGAAACAGTGTGGCCGTAGAGAGCCAAAAAAATGAAACTTTCTCTTCCCCTATTAGACAAAAGAAAATATTTAGTAATTCTTTCTTATAATAAGATGAGTTATATAGTAACATCCGAATTAATTCAAAATTGCATACACACTTCTTGAAAATTTCGTGGTACATTGTAAGAACACATGATGCATCGGCTATTCGTGATAAAACTTTGAATTCGAATGAATATCCCTAATTGTATAATGAACTTATACTGCTTAAGAATACTTTCAAAATTCAGTCTGACAAGTCGATTACATTTGTTCATATTAATGAAAAGTTTGAAGAAAAACATTTTGATAATGTTAAATAGAATGAATTGCACCGAATAACACATTAATTTTTTTAAGATTCGGATTGGTTTGTTGATCAACGGTCATTTTCTGCACAAGAGAGCTAATTAGACCGAGATCTATGATTTCAAAAGGATTCCAAATCACTATATAAGCATTCAAACCCATGAACTGTTGAAGAAAGAGCAATGACGAGTGCCCTTTGGCTTCCAGCTCGGTATTATATGTAGAAGATTAAAAATAAAAGCAAAAGGAATTCGTTGATATCTGAAATATTAAATTTCAACAATATTCAAAAATTTGAAAATATTAGAAATTTTTAAAATAACTTGAAACTTTGTCATGTTACTGGAGAACTAATTAGATAGTTCAAATCACAAAAGAGGTCTTTAATATGCTTTTGTTTGCTGTTCCATAAGACATTAATTGTTTTCTTTGTGTTTTATCTTTGTTAAAGGTTATGGAAAACATTAAAGGTCAAAATCAGCTTCTCAGTATAGAATCAAAACATCTTATAGGTGTTTCAATGCATATTTAGATTTTCAAAATGAAGACACGTGAGTTTAGTGGTTTGTATGACGCTTTTCCCTCAGTTTTGGCACACGAGAGCTAACTGGGCTGAAAATTATCGTTAGAATAAATTTCAATCAGAATATACATGCCCGATATTACGGAATACAGCTACAATATTACGAAAAGCAGATTATTGAACAGAAAACGAGAAAGCATACGTGAAATACGAAGTAACACTACGAAATACTACATGCTTCTACAATACTTTGAAAAATCTGACTATTGAACAGAAAACGAAATAAGATGCGTGAGATACGAAATATTACGAAGAAATACGATATAAGACTACAATACTACGAAATGCAATATACGACTGTGATACTACGAAATACGACCACAGTATTACGAAAAGCAGACTATTGAACAGAAAAAGAAAACAAACGTGTGCGATACAAAGTTAATTCTACGAAATATGATTTACGACTGCAATACTACGAAATACGACTACAATACTACACAAAGCAGACTATTGGACAGAAAACGAAAACAAATGAGTGAGATTGAAGTAATTCTACGAAATACGATACATGACTACAATGTTACAAAAACAGATTATTGAGCAGAAAACAAAAACAAAAAAAAAATGCGTGTGACTAATACACATTGTACCATAACCAACACCATCAAATTAATTAGCTGTGCAACGCAAAAAGATATCCTATGTTATGAATTTCAAATAATTCTCTTTTAAAATTTATTAGAACGTCATCTGACATTTGTCAACTGACAAAACAATTTTCTTTCTTTTGAAATTTTCTTCATAAATGTAACATGCTTTTGTTTCACATTCAACTAAAAATATTTATGTATTTTTGCTGAAGTACATATAATTAATGTTTTACAATCTTGATCTTTGATATTTCGTTTTATAACACTATTAAAGCACCCGAAAGTACTCAAAGAACACATGTAAAATCTCAGAAAAAGAGGTACACGCATTTTTTTGTATATTTATAATATCTCTTGTAATTATCTCATTCAGGTTTCTGTTATTATATTCCAGCTGTTTTCTTTTTTTTTCCCCTTTAAAAAACTTCTCCTATTATTTTCAAAACGTGCGAGCTCGAAATCGCCTTGTGTATGTCTTCTCTGTCTCATATTTTTTCGGGAGAAAAGCCACAGATGTATTTTTCTAACGCGCATAAACAACAATCCAACGTAGCTGTTTACTGTATCTGCATTTTCTTCTGGCTTGTATCGTTTCAATTTATTATCGCTACGGTTATCATATCCCCTCGCACTCCACGAAAGCTTGTCCCTTTTTTTTCCCTCCTCAAAGTCCCTCCCGCATCTGCGAAATAAATGTATTTTCCCTCCTCTCCCGGTTTCCAATCTTGTTAACTATTTGGCGGCGGTCTTGGCGTAAGTAGATTAGAGGAGGGAAAAGCCAGCAACCCTGTCGTTCCTCTGATCCCGAGCGTGGGTGGGTCGGGCAGGGGTGACGGAAAAGCCGGAGCTTTTGCTCCCTTTTCCGTAAAAGAGGCGGTGGGAAAAGTAGTTAGGACACTCAGGGGTGCTTTTCTATCCCACTGAACAAGTGCCGGCTTTGGTGTCACCCTGGCAACGCCAGAAGCTCCTGATAACCTAATTTATGAATCTCCCATTACGTCACGCCGAATCCCTCACACGATATTAGTGAGGGCCCGCGCTACCTAGCCTGTATTAAGGGGCGGCATTTTTTTTCGAACCTTCTTTTGCCGATTTTATGCGCCATCGCAGAAAATCTTGTTAACAAAAAAACATAGTTGTGAGCGTTAGTAATTTGTGAGCCGTTGAGAAAATTTTGTTTGTATTTTTGTTTTTCTGTGTATTTCTTCCTCCCCTTTATATAAATAAAGCGATTGAACTCTTTATCTCTTCTGCTAAAATGGGATGCCTGTAAATAAAATCAATCGCATCGATATTTATTGGGTATTTATTATTTTTTTTCGCAATATTTAAGCGTCAAAAAATGATAGATAATAATGAGATTAAGGCAATGATTATAATAAAAAAGGTATTATAATGAAATTGAAATAAAAATAAGAGTGTTTTAAACGTTGATATGTGTTGAATTATGATAAGGAATGATAATAATAAAACAAAATTTTGAAAATGAAAATAAATCAAATAAACAATCATATGTGTTGGCAACATGGATATATATATATATATATATATATATATATATATATATATATATATATATATATATATATATATATATATATATATATATATGTATGTATGTATGTATGTATGTATGTATGTATGTATTGACGACTTATATGTTTGGACAAGTAGTCCAAGCATTAATACGAGTTAAATAATGATAACAAATAATCGAGAAAAATTTGCTAGCATTTTTTGTTTTACTTCCCCCTTAAAAATCGCGATCTCACATAAAATCTCTGTTCATTCCTCAAACGACAGTAGAAATTTATGAGTAGAAATCAATATCATTAATATTTATTAGGCATTTACCCATTTCCAATACCTATATATATAAATGATTGATAATGATAAGAATGAGATAAAGGTAATGATAATAATAAAATGACAAATGAGTTTAAAAAAAAAAGAAATGTGTAACCTCATGACCTAACCATCGATAAGCGTTGTGTTATGATAAGAAACAATTTGTGACCTGTCGCGAAAAATTTTTTCTGCTCTAGTTTTGTTTTTCCTTCTGTTTTAAGCAACACAATTGAATTCTCCAACTAAAATGTGGGAAGATTATAAGGAAAAACCAATCATATCGATATTTATTAGAATTTACATTTTCTTTTGCAGTACCTAAATGTCACTAGGTGATAATGATGAGAATGATATTAAAGCAATGAAAATGATAAAAAAAGACAAGTAATAAAAATCTAAAGGAAACAAATAGATAATTATGTGTAACATCAAAATTTTTATTTACAAGCTCTTTAAATTTTCATTCAGAATTTTTCAAATCAATCAGAATTTTTATATACAAGGCTTTCTATCATTTGTGTGTCGCAATTCTAACCTAATTTTGTTTATTTTTCATCAACTAAAAATAAACAGTTGCTTAACGGGCATGCGTAGTTTTGATATAGTCAGCCAAGAAATTTTATAATTAGCATGATAAATTAATATATTCTTCAGGTGTTCAGTCGCAAAGAGTAGATCAAAATACCAAGAAAACATAAAATAGCATGTAGTAATTAGAGTAATGAACATATATCCACTTCAGAAGGATAGTTCTTTTGCAAATACCAAATCAACATATCATGAAAATTTAAAAATAGCGTCTATTAATTAGTATAGTCTCTAGACAAATTTCCACTTCTGAAGAATAGTCATTTTCAAATGTTGAATCAAAACATCATGGAAATTTAAAATATCATGTAGAAGTGAGTAGGATTTTGCACTAGGCTGACCACCTAGCCGGGACATATTTTTGGATCTTCGCACCCCAGGGTTAGGAACACAGATTTGAGCACTGTAGTCCTTAGCTAAAATATGGGCTATCGTACCCCTGGTTTAGTTTTGTTTTAGTTTGATAATTAGTATAATGAAAAATAATCCACTTCAGAGGGTTAGTTCATTGGCAAATAATAAATCAAAATGTATCGAGTATTTATAATAGCATGTAGCAATTAGTATAATAAACAAATATCCACTTCAGAAAAGTAGTTCATTGGAAAATAGTTGATCAAAATATCATAAAGCTTAAAAAGTAGCATGTAGCAATTAGAACAATGAATAAATATCCACTTCAGGGGGTGTTTATTGGGAGACAGTAAATCAAAATATCATGAAATTTTAAGCATAACATCTAGCTGTTATTATAAAGAAAAATGAGGGAATGTTATTATAATAATGGGTAATTTTCTTACGCAAATATGAAATTAAAATATCTTAAGTTTATTTGAACCATGTACATGATTTTTTGTTATCCGATGGAATCATAAAATTAACTTATACGTGGCAGTACTGAGCATTACACATTTTATTGTTAATGAATTTAAAATTAACTTTTATCGGAGTTCCATTTAATTTCCCCACAGACTAAAAGTATCGTAAATAATTTTACAGATTGAATTTATTTCAAAATTCTGTATTTCATTTGGGAAGAGAAAGATGAGAACGTGATGTTATATTTGAATAGTATATAGGAAAAATGCAAGTGAGGGCTAACAGAATTAGTCTAGATTATCATTACTATAAATTGCTGTATTCTGCTTCCATTCTGATTAAGCGTGCTTTTATGAGCATCCAATGGAGATATCATCAATAGGTTATAACACTTTTTACAGGCTGAAGTAGCTTTGAATGGTAGTTGATGCTCTATAAAGAGGAGCAAATGTGTGGGAATTTATCACCATAATGTTCTTCTTCTTCTTCATTGGCCTGACAGCCCAGGATGGGCCTTTGCCTTCCTCAGAAGTGCATACCAGGACCCCTATTTTTGGACAAGGTCATACAGTTTGTCACTTTTAGTGTTTTTAGGTCGTTTTCAAGGCAGTCACGCCATCGGAGTTTCGGTCCGTCCTCTTCTTCTGGTGCCCATGGGGCGAGCCAAGAATTTTTTTTTTTGTCATCCGATTGTCGTTCATCCGGCTCAAATATCCTGCCCATTTTAATCTCTGTATTGAGATAAGTTTCACAATATCTGGTTCTTTATATAGTTTATAGAGCTCGGAATAAGTTCTTCTTCGCCATGTATTCTCACATTTTACTCCACCAAATATGCTTCTTAAAGTTTTTCTTTCGAAAATGGAGATGGTTTTTTTGTCCTTCTCTGTCAATGTCCACGTTTCAGATGAATAAGTGAGATTAGGCCGAATCAAGCATTTGTATATCAAAATTTTTGTTTTTCGACTGACGGAAGTAGATTTTAGGTATTTTTTTAAGCCGAAAAAGCATCGGTTAGCAGCTGTAACCCTGCTGCGGATCTCAGGTGCGATGTCGTTTGATATCACCATAATATAGTGAAGAAAAAACACAAGAGAAGACCATGGTATCTTAGTATGAAATTCATTACGGTAAAGGATTAAAATCATGCATGTTCTCATTTCGTTGAAGCATAAATTTAGAAAATATCCATAATATAAAAATTTAAATGATTGAAATCAGAAAAGGATTGAAATTACTATAGTAAATGATTGAAATCGTGCATGTTCTCATTTTTTGCCACATTAATTTGAATTGAAAAATATCCCCAATTTGAAATTTAAACCATTTTACGAACCTTCACGTTAGCAGCGCGCGAAATGGTTGGTGGTCACAAGTGGTTAGAACTCTTGCTGTTAATTCAACAGTGCGTGTGTTCGAATATCGCCTCAGGCTTATATACATAGTTCGTAGTGGTTTGAAATCCACTTTTAACTGCAAATCTTCATTAGTCCACGTGTGGAAAAGAATTTTCGGAGAGATTCTTTATCATCTATTCACTTCAGTTGCAGATGTGTGTGGTGATGGCTTGGGATCCATTTTATACCATGCATACCACTCATGAGTAGGCACTCACTCATGAGCTCAAAGCTATCATAGAGAAACAACTAACAGTCCCATTTACATTTAATTAAGTGTAATTATACTTTAATATATTCAGTGAATTTCGGAAAAACATTATTTTTCTTTTAAAAACTCTTTTTTTTTTTTACTTATTTTTTACTTATTTAATTATTTACTTTTTTTAATCTTTTTCAATTTCTAAAATTGAGATGAATATTTTTATTTTGACGTTTCTATATTTACAAAATGCATATTAAAATACATTCATGACCATAAATTAAGGATAATTCAGAATCACACAGAAATTGAACTCTAAAATAAAAATTTCACATGTAGAATTATCACACACATCTTGAAGAATAATATGCAAAGTACAAAAAACCACCAGATGGCGCCGATAGTACGTCACAATGACGAGAGTGTAAGTGAGAGGTATATTATGAATGCAAGAAGCAATGGATGCGAAGAAGTAAAACTGTATTAATTCCTTTATTCATAACCATATGAAAGCTAATATTCCTCATAATACCATTACACCAACGAATGATGATGAAATAATTAAAATTATTAAAAATCTAAAGACCAAAAAAGCCCCAGGAGAACAATATTACCAACAATATGATCAAAAATTTACCATTGGACTTTATTCGCAAACTCATTAATATTTATAATAACTGCCTTAAAATATCATATTTTCCTACAATCTGGAAAACAGCTACCATAATTCTTTTTCCAAAGCTTGCAAACCTGGGGCCTGAGCAGCTACCAGGCGCATCGGTAAGTGGTGGATCACCGAATGTCCTATAGGAATGACAGGATAGCCTTGAATATAGAATCAGAGGCCGCGAACCAGCTCCCGTAAACCCTGGTGTTATGCGATCCGTGCCTAGGGCTAATTGGCACCGCGGTATTGGTGTCTTAACGGAGCCTCTAGTTGCCTGGCAAACTTCTAGAGTAATTTGCCTTGCCCAGTATCTCAGGCAATGCTGGGTGGACTTATATTACCTGAGCTTATAAATTGTTATCTTGTGACTGAAAAGACACAAGAAATAACAAACCTTTCTGCATCTGCAGGTGATGCCTCTGAAGTAGACCTTGCTGAAAAAGACAAGGGAACTCAGAGGCAGTCTTGTAAAGGGGCAGTAATGAATCCTTCACTTGAAGTAGAAATGACCTATAAACCATCTTCTGGTGAAAGTCAGGAAGCTATCCTTAGTATGACTGACTCTCTGACCAGATGGGACTGTTTCAGCAAGACCCTATCTGCTGGAAATGTCATACGCAAGAGGAAACGGCAGAGCATATCATTTATGAATGCGAGGCTCTTGCCCTCCTTAGATTAACGTCTTTAGGCATCATCCATACTAGAGAGTTACACCTAGACTCCATTAAAGGGTTATCGGACTTTATTAATAAAGTGGGTGACCCGAGCAACTGGAACTAGGAAACATTGGGTTTGGAGTTAATGGTACAAAATGCTGATAAAAGCAGAGGTGCCCAATGACATACAAACCCAATTCTAAAAGAAGAAGAAGAAAGCCTGCAAAAGATCCCAGAATTCCTGAAAACTACAGACCTATCAGCCTGCTTCCAGTATTGGGAAAAATATTTGAAAAAATAATTTAAAATAGAATTAAATGTTATCTTCACCTAATTCCGAATCAACAATATGGTTTCAGAAACAACTTATCAACTGTTAATTAACTCATAAGAATTACTGAGATTATTGGTCAAAATATTCATTGCAATGTGTATACAGCTGTGATCATGCTCGGCGTAGCAAAAGCATTCGATTCGATTGAGTATGGCATGAAGGCCTACTATACAAACTCATAAAACTCAACATAAACACTGATATAATTTTACTCATCACCTCATATCTAACTCATCGCTTCTTCCATATTGAATACAATAATAGAAACTCTATTAATCTGAACATCAAAGCTGGAATCCCTCAAGGTAGCATCCTGGGCCCAATCTTATACCTATTTTTCACCCATTACTTCCTTGGTTTGGACAATAACTCAATTCAAATTGCTTTCTACGCAGATGACACTGCTATTATAGCTGATTCTATGAGCCCGAATAATGCTATTCATAAACTTCAAAATCCGTTAATTAACATCGAAAACTGGTGCAGTAAATGGAGAATAAATATAAATGCTGATAAATCCCAACTTATAGTATTTAACAGGAAAAAGAGAAATAAAATTAAATTACTTCAACATAATAAACTCTATCCATTCGATAAAATCATTCCGGAAGTGAAAACTACTAAATGTCTTAAATTAACATTCACTACTCAACTTTCATGGACTCCACATATCAATAACGTTATTGAAAAACCACTCAAGCTTATGGATACCTATTCAACTTAATTGGAAAAAAATCAAATTTAACATTAAAACTCAAGAGACTGCTCTACCTTACAATGTTAAGACCAATCATCAACTATGCTTCACCTGTGTGGAATACTATTACGCCAAGAGACTAACACAAACCTAGAGTGTTTCAACATAAAATACTTAGAAAAATTACGAAGGCGCCATACTATATCCACAATAAAAACATTTCAAAAGATCTGAAAATTATTGATATTCTAGAACACATTGCTAACCTAAATAAAAAAAATTCTATGATAAAGGAATTAACTGCACAGATGGTGCATATAACCAAGTTTTTCGCTATGAGTATCTCATAGAAGACTGCAAATATAGGCCAATCAGACATTATTTAGAGGAATATATTTAATATAATTTTTTATATAAAGTGTATATAGTCTTGTTTAAACTTATATTACTCTTCATTTATACAGGATTATTTCTTTTTTTTTTCTATTTTCACTGTATATAACAATTTTATTTCAATTTTATTATTTCCTCTATTTTCAAGTAGAATAAAAATTTTCAACTCATTGCTCCGCCCCTCAGCTCTCTGCTGATTGGCTCTCACCACCAAGACTCGGTTCCTCACGCTTCTAGTTTAGCGTCCCTGTCAGTACTGCAATGTCTTCCTTCAAGGACTAATCACGGATGAAGAAGTAAAGGCTTGCTCCGCAGGCCGACACTTCGTTAACGAAAAGAGATCCAAGATCCAAATAAAACTGTTTACAACCACTTTAAAAGCCTTTCAGTGCAATAACCACATAGTTATGGCTCAAAGGAAGCATTTGGATGATGTTTTACATGGTAGAGTTATCGGCCGTCTGGAATGTGGACGTGCCCCGCCGGATGTATCCGAGGATCTAGGAATCACCCAGAATGCCATCTCCAGCCTTTGACAACGGTTCCAATATGATGGTAATGTGAGTAAACGTTACAGAACAAGTCAACCCCGAGTTACAAGGCCGAATGTGGACCGGTATTTGGCAGTTACTGCCAAAAGAAACAGACGGCGCACAGCATCAGACCTGTCTCATCAGTTCACTTTAGCTACTGCAGTACCATGGTACTGCTATGAAACTGTCGTACCATGGTACGACAGTTTCATAGCAGACCGTGTACAGACGCTTAGGACACATTGGACTATATGCTCGTAGGCCTGTCAGATGTGTTCCACTTACCACAACTCACTGTCGCCTGCGGTTAGCCTGGAGTAGAGATCATGCATTGTGGACACCGCAACAATGATCTTGTGTGATGTTTCTCGACTAGTCCAGCTTTAGCTTTCAGTCTGTTTCTCGCCGGACTTTCACATAAAGAGGGCCAGGTACCCGTTACCACCAAGACAACACCATTAAACAACACCGTTACGGTGATTCAGGATTGCTCGTTTGGAGAGGAATAATTCTGGGTTCCAGAACTAACCTGCATGCTCAGAATATAACCGTGATAGGTCACATCTATCGGGATGTCATTCTGGGACAACATGTACGTTTCTTTCGGGGCGCCATTCCCCAAGATCAGAATGGTAATTTGATACTCAGCATGCCTAGGCGTTGTATGGCCTGCATTGCATCGTCTGGATGGCATACTATGCATTTACCATCATACCAACCATGTTATATTGGTTTTTGAATATAGGTTCTTTTTTTTTTTAATTTGCTCCAGGGAGTAAAAATCGCAATTTTTATTAGTGATGTCAAACATATAGCATTTTTTTTTTGCTCTTTACCTTTTATTTAATAAATAGACTTTACAAATAAGTAATTTGTTTTGCTTCTGTCTCTTTCTTTGCCTGAACTTGCATTATCCTTAATTTATGAACACGAGTGTACATGCAAAAGGAAACTTTGAAAGCTTAACTTATACCAAACAGCAGCAAAATTTAAAGTAAAAAAAAGGAATTTTTTAAAAAAAGAATAAAATTTAAGAATTTCCGATCAATTTGAAAGAAAAAGAAATTCAAGAAAAAGAAGAAAACCCTCATGATTGTACAAAATAGATAAAATTTAGTATTGATTACGATGACAAAGAGACTTACAATTTTTTCTTGCAATATTTGATGCATTTGTATATATATGTTGAAATTCTACTTACATTATGTTTTTATTTTTCTTATTTTTTCTCATTAACATCAAACCACATTAATTTCAAACTTTTATAAAAAAAATAGACTTGTATTTTAGGAATTCTATACAGCAGCAATTCTTTTTATAAATAAAGAAGAGTGTGCCACGCTCTTTCAAGTGGACTAAACAATGCCATCTTTTAAAGTTTAATTTTGCGTAATTTGCTGTTTTTTTTAAAAAACATGAATTAAAATATACATTTCCCATAGGAATTAATGCTTAACCTTATTAAAATAAGACTTCATAAATTCTTATACAGCGAAATTAAGCTGATTATTCCCGAGTTCTTCTAATGTCCATCGATCAAATTTACCACCGATCCTTAGAAATGTCTTGATTTAAATTTGCAGTAAAATCATTGCCAAACTTTATGAATGTCCTCATTGAAATCGAGGAAATTCAGCTTTAAATCTCGTAGACGTCCTCATTCAAGTCGAATAAATTTATCACGATCCATAAGATTGCCTTGATTGAAATCATTTGCATTCTAATTCATCTGCAAACTTAATGAATTTTCTTATTCAAATTAAGCATGTTCATTATCATCCTTATGAATTTCCTAACATGATTATTCCTTTACTCAAAATCACTACTTGACTGACATATATGAAATCACAGTGCTTGTTAGATTCAAGTGAAATTTAGTACTACTCTCAAAGTACAGTTTTCTAAATAAAAAGTGCTTAGAAAATTGTAATTTGTGAAAATGATCTTAATGGCTAATTTTCATCTAAAAGTATTATTTTTAAAGGGTATATATTTTAGCCTAATAGCACTGAACCTTAACGGAAACTCTAAGTAAAAATTTTTACGAAGATATGTTTCATAGATTAGTTTAGAGTTTGTTTCCACCAGATTTCTGTCAAATAGAGCTACAAAACACGTCCAACAATCAAATAATTTTCGGCCAAATTGTAGTAACGAATTTGATAACTGATTTTGCACATTCTTCCTCATATCGTGCCATATTTGAAAATGAATATGAGTCTCAATTGAACTCTGAATCTATGATTCCTCTCAGCGCTATGACTTTTTTGTGAGACAGTTATCGAACAAATTTTAATATCTATTTGAGGATTTCAATAGGTATCAAACTTGATGGGCTTAGGATACGACAGGTATCAAACAAGTATTAGAATTTATTTGCGGATTCAAATTGGTATTGAACTTCATTTGCTAAATAAATGGTTATAAATGTCTTCCAATTAAAGCGGTTGGACACAGTCAACTATAACTTTAAGTCAAGAAAAATGATGAGGTCAAAACCTAGACTAGAACTCGACTCGACTCTCCACACCATGCCACACCTACAGAAAGAAATTGGATCTTATTGAGCTTTTAATGTGCATAGGCTCTTTCAATATGATAGTCTTTGACTGGATCGAGTATCAATCCCGCAGTTTCTTGAAGGTGAGAACGATGCCATTCTCGACCAGAATTCCGTTGAACCTAAGCGCATATTGATTGAACCTACATTATTAGCAACGCCGACCGATGGCTGAGTGGTTAGCATTCCTGACTCCTGAGCTGTGGGTCCCGGGTTTGAATCCCGGTTCGGGGGTGGATGTTTCTTCCTTCTCTCTCTCTGTGTTTCTCTGTCTTTTCTTCTGTGATGTTGGATGGTATGTGGCCCACCCTATAAACGGGTTTGTGGTGGTATGACGCGGGCAACACTACTCGCCTTCGTGACTTGGTTCACAGATGCCCGCTGAGTAACGATAAATGAGTATCAGTTTCTGGCCTTGTTGTGGCATAGGGTTTGTCACCCAAGTGTGCCCGCCATTGGAATAAAAAAATATTAGCAACTTCATACTAATTTCATCTTGATAGTTGCATTATTTACAAAGCTCATTCATTATTTTTGGATCGTCTTTTTCGACAAATCAAAAATATTAAAATTCATAGAAGAATTGACTCTATGGACATTTCTAAATCAAAGACTCTTTATTCGTGATTCTTTATTTTCGGAATTTGCACCAGCAGTCTAAATTAAGTTCATTGGCACGACAGCCTAACGGAGGGCCAAGGCCTATTAGTGCTTATATCTTTTATCTTGGTCGTGGGCCCTGGGGTGTAAAGCAAATTTCTTGGTTAGGTGTTCAGCCTAACGCAAAACCTGCAGTGTTAAATTCCCAAGCATGCTTGGTGCTTATATGTATCAACCCACTGAAAAAAATGAAAGGGCTAAGTCGACCTTGCCCAGGCCGAGGATCGATCCTCGGACCTGTGCGTCGGATAGCTGCACAATATGCCACCAGACTTCACAACAATCGACAATCATCAGTCCTTCATCGACTAAAATCTTCATCCACATGAAACTCATCTTTAACTAAGTTCGTTCACAGAATGTTAGGTTTTCTTCAAAAAATTGATCCCTAAATATTCTATTCGTGGTGTATTTTTATTTGTTGTGCATTCTATTCATTATGAATCCTAATCGTTGTACATTCTATTCATTGATCATTCTTCATTTTCTTAATTTATAACTGTCGACTATCATCTGGAATTGCTTGCGACCAAAAACCTCATCCAAGTGAAACTTACTTTTACTTATTTTCTTTCATAAAATGTTAGAATTTTTTTCCCACAAATTTATCCTTAAATATTCTACTTATTGTGCAGGGAATTATTTTTTTTTGAGAAGTATTGTTTCTATTTTTACTTTTTTACATCATGAAAAAATTCCAGTGACCATCTTTCTTAGTTTTCGGTATATAAAGAAGTTTCTTCATACCATCTTCTCCAACAGTCAGTCAATAGAAAATTACTGCTTTTCATTAAAATTACTAAAATGACTTCACATATCAACGAGATTTCCGTAAATTTACTGAAATCCACCATGTATAAAAATGGTATCCCCAAACACTGAAAGGCTTCCAGTAATCGATATAATTGTATTGGTGTTGTATTACATAAAAAGCTGAAATAAATAAATGAATTTTTTTATTAGTAAAGGTGCGTGACTTTCATAAAAGAAGCTATTAAGACGAATGGCAGAAACTTTCATAGATAAAATCACTAGAAAGTCTTAGATTAGTAACTCAATAAATTAATTTTAATCAAGTATGATTAAAAAGTACGATTTGCAAAGAAAAGGCTGTTGAAGAGAATGTCTGAATCTGCTGGGAATATAAAGTCACCAGAGGATAACGTTCTAAGAGTTATGAAATTGCGGTTTCATCAGCATCATTTTTAAAGTTTATATACTATGAATTTATTGAATGGTTGAACGAATGTATGACAATGCGCGTGAGTTATAAGACCCAATGAAAAAATGCATTTATTTTTGTTATTCATAAAAAATAAGCAATTATTTCTGTCAGAAACTTTAACATTTATATTTTCGGCATAAAAGTCGAGAATAATTTTATGCTAATTAATTGCTCCCAAAGAAGTAGCACAAAACTTAGTTTGAAAGCCTCATTCTAATTTCAGCCCACGAACTATAATATAACTTTTATATCTATTGTTTTGTATCGACTTTTTTTGCATTTGTTTTTTCCTTGTTAGATATATTTTTTTTTACAGCCTATTTTTAAAACAGAATTTTTCATGCACTTTCAACTCCTTTTGGCTTACAACACGTTATACTTTAAATAAACAATAACCAAATGCTTTCAATAATTTGTTCTTTCTACCATTATTTAAATACATTTTCAATAAATTAAGAAAAATATTGCTTTCAATGCACTATAAAAGATTGTTTGGAATGACTTTGTTTGGACCATAATTGTCCTTTTATTTAGTTGTGCGTTCCATAACAAATGAATGCACATTATGCGCATCCGATACAGCATCGTGAATTTAATGTTAAACACATTAAATGCTAAGACGCAGAAAGCTGAACAGATTACGCATTTAGGCCGTTCGGTAATGAGTTCTCTTCAAAAATAAACAAACCCAAATAAAAGTAATGCTCTTTTAAACAGTACCGCTCGCCAGAAAGATCAAAGAAGGCAGCCACTCCAGAAAACAACCACAATTTCCAGAATTGGAAAGCCGACAAAACTTTTGCGCGAAGTATTTCCCTTGCGCAAAAGGCTGGATTTAAATCCAGATCAACTCTCAAGCTGTCGACTCCCTCCAACACTCCTACACCTCTCCCTCTCATGCGACCCCCGCTGAGAGCGCAAGAAAATGTCTTACATCTGGGACATATCCCGTTGACAGGCATGCGACAGCTTAAAGAACGGAACTGAAAGGACAAAACGCAGCACCTGAGAGAGAGAGAAAGGCTGCCACAGAAGCACGCCCCTTCATTGTGGGGCGCGCCCCCCGATTTGCCACCCCCTCCTGCACACGCCGCCCCGTCTTTTCGAGCCGCCTCTCATTAGATAGATGAGTGGGCACCGCTGCCGCATTGCACTTCTCTTCAGCCCCCCTCCCACTCAGGAAAGCGGGGGTGGAGATGGAGGAGCTTAAGCGGAGGGAGGGTGGCAAAGAGTGCTCCGACCCCCTTTGTGTCGTCGCGTCGTGCGGGAGCTATTATCAGCGGAGCCGGACCGACACGTGCGGGTCGATGATTCTTCTGGTCCAGAAGAAAAAGCGGGCAGTCACGGAATCCTTCGCTCGGATTTTATCCGAGAAGAAAAAAAGGAGTTGAAAGTTTGTTTATCCAACTAATGCCATAACGATGTGTCAATCTTTGCTTTTGTTACTGAGATTATCAAACGTTTTGACAAACAAAGATTGGAAAGTTACGAAAAATTTCGTTACGTAGTATAAATATGAAGTGCCCCCTCGTTTTATAAAAACAATTCTCTTAAAAATCTCGTCAATAAAAAAAGTAAATTTATGCATACATAATACGATTTTATTTTTTTTCGATAAAAGAGGACACCCAGAAAACTTTGAAAAATGTGCACTTTTGACATCTACCACGGAAAAGTATAGGAATGAATACGCAAAAGTGAATCTGTTTTGTAGCTTTATTTTATTTTTGGAGAAAATAAACTTAAGATACTTTCCGGTTTACTAGAAGTAAGATCTATTAAATTGAACAGGGTTAAGTTCCCATATTTTATTCAAAAATGAGAGAGAATGAAATGTGTTTAAGTTTACTAAAATGGCTAGTTATATGGTTGAGGATTGACAAAACTTTTTCACAAAGTATTTCATTTGCACAAAGGGGGGATGGATTTAAATCCAGATTAATTCTCAAGATTTAATCTTTGATGAATTTTAGTGTTACGCTGGTGGAAAATTTATTTACCTTCTCTATTAGAGATAAGTCGAATTTTTCGATACTTTGCTATCGTTAACCAAAAATTTCCTATATGATCTTGTATATTTGATTTTAACTTAAATCAAACGAAAATCTCAATTCATTCCCCATAGCTTCTTTTAACGAATTAATATCGGCCTATAATTTATTTTTAAAAGAAACGAACGTTCCTACGGCAGATATGTCATGTATTCAGACTCCGGGTAAGAAAGTAATTTGCAAATTATATGAGAGTCGTGTTTGATTCCTATCAAGATACTTAGAAAGTGAAATTATTTTTCATCTATTTTCTTAATTGATAAAGCTGAGCATTTATTGATGAGATAGTTGATAACGATGAGCATTGATTGATGAGATAATTGATAACGATGACCAATATTATCCGGTATAAAAGAGAAACATTTCGATATCCGAATACAATGATTAAGAATTTGGTCAATGGGACCGATTGCCTATAAAAAGGATTAATTGTAGAGATACTGAAGAAGGAGATGATTAATATTCTATGCTTTACCACCCGAATCTTTTTCGATATTTTTAAATATTCGATCTCATGTAGACATATACGGTAACGAGCAGGTGGATAGACTGGCCAAGGAGAGGCTGTTACCACGATAATCCTTCCTCTTCAACACTTACCTTTTTAGAACATCAGTCTATAGTTAATTCCGAAATTTCGAAAGGGTGGAGGATTCCTCCCTGTCATCACTGGTACGCGGGAAAAGAGACTGCCTCTTCATTCACCCTCAATTGTGATAGAGCCTCTAGGACCGCAATTTCCAGACTAGCAAGCGGCCACACTAGGGGTCTCACGTATTTCGAAGGCAGGAAAATTTCTGAGGTCTGCTCTAAAGGTAAAACTGATCGGGCTTCTTCTAATCACATCCTGAACTGTTTGGGACTTTCCAGAGAGGATATATATTCATACCCCCTTCTGATCCTCGATTTTCTTAGGGTCAACGGTCTGTTGGACCTTGTTTGACTTTGTCAGGCATTTGGAGGATAAGCCACAATAACACAACAAATATTCGGCAGTCTAACATACGTAATTGATGGTTATTTATATAAAGGTCACAGTATGTGTGTCCTCATTAGTCAGAAAATCGGTGGTTCGTTTTAATTTTGAAGGACTAAGCAATAGATCTCAGGACTTAGTCTATTACTCCAGAGATAAACATAGACATATGTGGAGGAGAATTTAATTTGTACCTTAGGCTATCAGGTATTGTTCCGACACGTAATATTCCATATTATTTCGCTTGAAGAACACTGGGATTTCTACCTATTTTACATGCTATTAATTAACTCTTAGGTTCTTTGGCTGAGTCGGGTATAGACCCCCTGCCTTTTAGTAGAGAAGAAATGGTCCCTTTTCCAGCTAAGCCATCGCGCCTGATGTGTGTTGTGATAAGTGTTCATAAATTTATTCATCAAAAAGTTTCTTTTATTTCATTCCATGGAAATAGTGAAGAGGGATCTAATTCAAAATTTCTTAACAATGATGTTATTTATAGGTATTTAAGAATATAAAAAATGTGGTATGAACATATGGTACAAAATAGTCTGAAGACGAAATTAACCGGTTATAATTGTATTTTAATAAATAAATTAATGTATTTTAGAAAATGATGCGTGTATAAAATTAATGATTCAGAAATTTTGATTTAATATAGGAAAAGTATGTTTAGTACAGAAAATAATTATTCAAGTCTTGAAACACATATAGTGATGAAAAATGCTGTGAAATATACGGTCGGTTAATTCGATAGAAAATTCTTTGTCACTTTCATGAAGCAGTTTGAAGAATGAAATAAATATGATAAAGAGGAAGGTAAAAGTGTCTATGGGATTCTGATTTTGGGATTGAATTGGTTACTTTAGGAACTAAATTGTGTGCTAAGATAATTTTTTACAACATGAGCTCTATGTGATTTGGCATTGTTATTCCCAAGAAATCTTCAACTACTGCACAAGCATAAGAATCCACATAAGCATCAAAACTTTCCCCTCATTGGACATTTATATTTCTGGTTCTATATTAAACGATACTGAGGTCACTTTATCCATCAAGTTAGATACCATCTAAATATAGACTCAAACACTTCATATGAATTTTTCATTCAGAATGTTTCATGAATGATAATACTTTTAATGTTGTCTCTAAATGCAATAAATTCTGCTATAATTTCGGTAGCGTTTGGGCTTTTCCACGTAAAGAGCAACTATTTTTTTAATCAAAGGGCAGGTTGACATAGCCATTTCTAAAGTCTCTTGTGATTCCAAGGTAAAAACCTCTTCATCTCTGCACTTTATCGAAGCATTTCTAATTCTTGTACGTAAATTTTTGATTAATTATATGATCATAATTTAATATCATGTGTGTGTAATGGCCAACTTAATAGATGAAACTTATAAGTTTTCTTGTTGTTACTTATGACACTTGGACGAGCCAAGCTCATTAGCCAACGAGCTACGAAATTAAGTTTGAAGGGTGCGTCTTTCGTTTAATTAGAGCACCACGAAGGTGAAAGTACGACTTTGCTCTAAGACTGCTCCGATAGATGCCACCACCAGAGGATCCACTCCCTCAATTTTTACTTTGATCTAGAAGGGGAGGATATTCTCTCCAGATAATTATACCTATAGTAACTGCTTAACGACAGACCTCGAGACTTTCGATTCCACAAATTTAATCAGTACTTTATCGGATGTACTTGATGGGTCTTTGGCAGCATTGGGAATCAAACCCAGCTCTTCCGGACGGAAGCCCGATGCCCTAACCACTAGGCTACCTCGACCAGCAAGTTTTCTTGCAGCTTTTAGCTGTAAGTTGATCAACTTAAATCCCATAAATTCGATGATAAGAACTCCCACAATCACTAACTGAAATATGTAGGAGGATTCATAAATTCCAGATTCTGTCTACATCATTCAACAATCGTGAAGAACGGACTCGAACCCTTCACGCTGAATAGCAAATTCCTATTTCTGAGTAAAATTACTTATCGGAATCATTTAGCATTTTTCTTAATATAAGTCTGAAGATCTATCATGTGCATTCACTCCCAGATAGGACAAGAGAATCTGGCTTTGCAAGGGAAACTTTTGAGGAAAATTTTTGGATCGGTTACGCAAAACCTTTGGAGAATCGTTTATAATCACGAAACAATAAAAATTATGGGGGGCTCGACATTCTAAGGGTCACTAAAGAATCTCACATTAAATGACTGGGCTACACATTCAGATATAATGAGGTGTTTCCCGCAAAAGATTCCTTTTTCAACTTTTGAGGGAAAAAGACGCTAAGAAGACTTTCAACCAGATGCATCTACGAAAGTTAATAAAGGATCAAAAACAATAGAAGTGTACCGAAGGAGGGCAACTGCATGGAATTAAGCTAGATGAGAAAGAATTGGTGAGATATCCGTGGCTTGCAACAGGTTGTAGTGCTAGCAAAGAGTAAGACGTAACTCGAAAGTTGCTGATCTTGCTGATCGAAGATGCAAAGCTCAAATATTAGCTTCACTTGCAATAACGAGTCATAAACATCCACCTTATCTAATAAACACTGAATGAAAAATTCATTTCTAATGATGTGTTCAAGACAGCTTGCTTTCATTGACATTGTTTCTAATTTCCGTCTTTTTCTCGATTAAACATTCTAATTCATAAATTAAAATTGTCATAGGCATTTTCAGTTCATCATTTTAACTAAGCAATTATTAAATTCAAAAACAGAAGAATGGCAAATTTTATGAGTGAAATAAAATGATAATTTTTTTCTCCAGAATTTTTTTTAAATATTAGATATTTCAAAAATCAAAATATATAAAATAATGTTTTTTGGATTTTGCTCTGAACAGTCCCACATGAATAAGACTCTTTCACCATACAAAAAAAAAAAAAAAAAAAAAAAAAAAAAAAACAATAATCATATTCAAGTTAACATCTTAAAAATTTGAAATTAAAATCTAGTCATTCTATTCATTTTCAATGACATTGATCCATAATAATTAAATTATATATATGCATACATGTATTAATCAAACACTTTTTTTGTTTGTCTTGACCGATGTACAGTTGAGAATGTCTGGCAGAATGGAATGAAATTTATACGAGGATGTTGGTCTTTAATAATTTAAAACAGAATGTTAAATTTCAAAATTTTGATTCCAGTGTTTGTAAGTAATTCAAAGCTTATTTAAGTCTCTGCATTATTGTTTTTCTAACGTTCTGGAACTCTGCTCACTTCAAGAAAGGAGTATGTAGTTATTTCTTCTCTTTTACAAGTGTTAGACGACTAACCACTGGGGAGAGAGAAAAACATGCGAGGCATAGGATCTGTTTTTTTATATCCTTATTTTTTTCGGTCTTTCCTCCTCTTTAATATAGCGCTTGAGAAAGTGATTAAAGATGCTGAAATTAATACAAGAGGCACTATATTCAATAAATTGGTACAAATACTAGCATATGCCGATGACATCGACATAATTTCAAGATCGAAACTGACTTGAGGACAGCCTTTTTGGCATTGGATTCAGCAGCTGGGAAGAAGAAGCTCAGAGTAAACATGGAAAAAACAAAACATATGTTCTGTGGTAAAAAAGAATACCAGTCTGAGACTTTTATGATCGGCACATTTAAGTTTCAGTCTGTGAGAAACTTCAGCTATTTGGGCTCAGAGATTGACTACCAAAATGACATCACTCCTGAAATCAGATAGAGGATCATTGCCGCAAACCGTTGTTTCTTTGGTCTAAGACCTCTTTTGAAATCTCACCTAATAAGGAGAAGAGGACAAAAATAACGTTATACAAGACATTAATTAAACCAGTTCTAATCTACGCCTCAGAGACATGAACCTTGACGATGAAGGAAGAGAAAACATTGGCGATTTTTGAGAGAAAGGTCCTAAGAACTATTTTTGGTGCTGTCCTGGAAAATAACACCTGGCGAAAAAGGTATAACTTTGAACTGTACAAAATCTATGATGAAGAAGACATCATTAAATCAATAAAACTATCTAGAATGAGATGGGCTGGCCACCTCATGAGAATGAGTACAGATAGAACACCAATAAAGGTCTTCAACACCACCCCTTTCTGTAGTAGACCAAGAGGAAGACCCAAAAAGAGATGGAAGGACTGCCTGGAAGAAGACTTCTACATACTTAAAGTCAAGAACTGAAGGTCGATATCTAGAAAAGGGGTGGAATGGCAGAGACTTCTGAAGAAGGCCAAGCCCACAAAGGGCTATCATACCAATGTTGATGAATATATTTTCTATATATCTTTTCTGATATATATTCATTTGAATAATACTATTTGGTAACCTTATCAGATTTCAATGTCTGTAGCTTCAAGAAGAAAACGTATTCCTAGTTTGCCAATGCTGCCAATGCTGTTGCTGATGATTTTTTTCGGATTTATTACTTTTACTGCGCTTAAAAAAGTATTGTTTCAGTTCCTTCCAAAGAGCGTGTTTTCGGTTTTCCCAGTAACCTTCTGAGCGGAAGTGCACTCTGGCAGGTGAATAAAAGAAGTCACGATTTCTATATTTAATATCTTTGTAAATAAAAGAAATATTTCAAGGTTCCACACGTTTTTAATATGTTTTTTTGCTTTGTATGTTAGACTTTATTTCATTATACTAAGCTGATTTTTTAAACAAAGATAAATAAATAATAAATATCATTCAGAAATAGTACATATTGCGTACATATTCATATCAGATGTACATATTTTACATATATACATATCAGTACATATCAGATGTACATATTTTTCTAAAAGAGCTAGATATCTTTCTCTTGATTCCACGATCTATGGATATTGCTGGGTATTGCTTTCTGGTATATAGAATAGGATTTCAGAATTTTATCTCACTACATACATAATCAAGTTGTTGATACAGCAGTTGGGAATGGAGCACTTAAAGATGGTCTGAATGTTATCGACAAACTTGTAATTTTGAACTGCTGCCAAGTAACAAAATAGTTAAATTTTATTTATTTTATTACATTACATATATTCAGACTTGTATGCTTGATTCTTGAGATCCGCTTGTAAGTCTTCGTCGATATTAGGACAAATAGCACAATGACAGATGTACAACCAAAGAAGAATAACGAAGAAAACACCCAGGGCCATGGTGGGAATCGAACCCACACTCCTACGCTCTCAAGCGATAAACAGTGATGCCTTTGACCACTCAGCCACGGAGCGCCCAAATAGTTAAATTGGCATACTCTTTATTGCACTTTCTTCATTTCATTTCATTTTTGTAAGTGACAAATGAAAGATACGAAAAAAAGAAAAGAAATTATTAAAGAATAACCCTTCCAATGAAAACCCAAAGAGTCATTACAAAGTTTAAAAGTAAATTACATTTTCACTATCATAGTACAAACTTGCATTTCATGGCTTATAGCATACTAACTTTCTCAAGAAGATATCTTAAAATAGCTTTGCAATTCTTACATTTTACAAACGTTCAAATTTTTGACGAAGATATAATTTCTCAATCATGTAAGTGTCGATGTAAAACAAAGATGTATGAATCTTAATCTTACAGCGAAATGTGTTCCATTCAAATTCATTAGTGAAACTTGTTTCATTTCTGTTCAAAAACTAAGAAAAATACGTGTTTGCATTGCTTTAAATAATGTAATTTATTTTGGTATTATGTTGCATTAGAATATTAATAACAAATAAAAAATTGTAAATTAAGGAGAATTCAGTTTTTTTTCTTGCTTTATTATAATACTCATCTCTAATTCAACTTTTCACTCGAGAAGCAAAACAGTATAAGAATGCTGGGTATTTTTTATCTCCATTTGGCGACTTTTGATCAACCACATTTTTTAACAGGATTTTTTATTTATCACTTATAATTTATTAATGATTTTCATAATGATATACGCACACGAGTATGTTATGATTACAAAATATCCTATTTTTAAATGCTTAATGTGAATCAAGCTAATTAATTTTTTCAACTGTAGTCTGTGATAAATTCCATCACATACCAATAAAATTATTTCAGGATCCAAATTAAGTACGCGTATTATCGGTAGTCTTAGTGTAAAGTTTAATCATATATTCATTTTCTTATGTCTGAATCTAAATTTGGGTAAATTGTTCTATTAGTTTTTGGATCCAAATCAAAATAGTTAAGTTTATCATTTATAGTAAGTTTTATCAACTATTCTTCCAAAAACAAAATTGAATCCAACGGTAGGTAATTGGTTTTATCAATAGTAATCAGTATTAAGTTGTAGGAATTTACCACACAGAATTGTTTGACGAATAAAGATTTAAAAATAACGCAAGAGAATTATTAAAACTTGCACTTACGAATACAGACTTCCATGAAGATGTTCCAAAGAGAAAATATATTCGACTTGGAGACTTGTTTCAAAAATTTCATTTGAAAAACCATTAAATTCTTAGGAAATGACTACTGCAAGTCAAGTTTGTGCACAATAAGGTGCATAAATATCCCCCATTTTTATTACATGGGGTCATAAAACAAGAAATAAGTTTTTATCAGATGTATTTATTTCTAATTTTCATCTATTTACTGTTCTGAAAAGTTTATCAGAACCACTAGACAATACTTCTTTCGAAAAATCACTACAAAAACATTAAAAAAAATCAAAACCATTTTCGAAGCTATAAAATTTCGAAGATGTGACCACAACAAGGCACTTGCAAGTACGTTAAAAAACGTAAACATCTTTTTTTACGTCTGAATCTGAATCTCCATAATTAAGTCCCTCAGCTGTATTCTGGGCTATAAGTTCCATCGATTAAAATATCTGATAAATGTAGAATACAGTATTAAACAACACTTTAAAAATTGGTGACATCTCAAGACAATAAAAGTTATCTTACAAATGTGAAGATATCACAGTCAAGACTTCAAAACCCGAAAAATACTGACTTGGAGGTTTGTACGATGAATTTTTATTTGGAAAAACTTCTTCAAACTTCCGAGAAGATGACCATAACATGTCACAAACATATGTAAATACCCATTTTTTACATCTGGATGTTTACATCTATTTCTGGTTTACATGTTTTTAATAGACTTAAAAAACTACATAAAAATGGCCATTTTTATATCCATTAAAAAAATTCATAAATTATTAAGTTTGAATCCGAATCGGGGTAATTAGATTCATCGGTTGCATTCAGTTTAAAGATATATCAACTAAAACACTTGCTGAAGACAAATTAGAGATAATAAGAATCATAAGAGAACACTTTAAAAATTCCCTTGCAAATATAAGAGCACTACTGTCAAAACATTTCAATCACTGAAAAAAGAATTCGATGTGAAAGTTTGCTCCATGAATTTTATTTGAAGAAACTTCTATTTTTTGAGGAAATGACCATAGCCAGGCGCAAACAAGTATATCTAAAAAAAAAGTAAATATCCATATTTCTCCATATGGATCCATGTTAGGGTATTAAAAATTCATCAGTGGTATAGCTGCATTCAGCGCTGTGAGTTCTATCAACAACATAAATTAAAATACCAGAACCACTTGAGAACACTTTGAAACTCATTTTACCACCACGAAGACACTCAATCCAAAACAATCCAAAAACCAAGTATAAAAAAAAATTTAGATTTCGAGATTTGTTCGTTGAATATCATCCGAGGAAGCTCCAAATCTCCGAGGAAATGACAGCAGCAAAGTTACTCCCGCCGAAATCATGGCATCGGGAATCGAAGCAATGAATACGAGATTCAGACCAGGAACAAAAGGGAGAGGGATGGAGAAAAAAGATGAGGAAGGTTGGGGCTGCACGGGCAAGGAGAGTGGGATAGATGCAGGCCATTTACTTCCTCCTGACTGTCAGATCCCCCAGAGGATTTTAGATGTGCGCCACCGGATTAGCAGCCGCGGTGACTCGCCCCACTCTTCTTCCGAGACCACCCCTCACCCCGATCCACATCGATTTCTTGTCCACTTTCGCCTCCGAGGTGGGTCTTTGATCGCAAAGCCGTTTTGGCATCTCCCTCCTCCCTTTCTATATATATATCTTCTCCTATCCTGGCCGTATGGTCCTGGTTTGTTCCTGTCCTTCTATTTCTTTTTGTCTCCTGCCAGGCGTATACAGCTTGCATTCGGAAAGACGAAACCGATGATGGGTCCAACACTGGGATGTCACAAAAGGACGTTGAGATTCCTTTTTTATACCTGCCATTTCCTTATTTTTCATACCAGTTGCCTGGAGACGGGTCTTCTTTGTTATTGTTCCCTACTTGCGTAAAGTGTCTGAATGGATATATTTTTATTTTCGAATATTATGAGTGGCTGCCCCGTTTCAGAAAACTATAAAGAAAAAAAAATGTGGGATATTCTGTAAATAATATGTGTATTATCTAATATATATATTATCTAATAATATGCATTATCTAATAATAATAAATGTATGGCTAGCTATTAAAATTGCTACAGTAGTGAGAAATTTAAAAAACAAAATTATATTCTTTGGGCGCCGCCCAACTTATCTAGTGGTCAGTGTGCCTGACTGCGGATAAGGAGGTCCTCGGTTCGAATCCCGGTTCTGCAATGGATGTACTTTCTCTCTCTATCTATCCTGTCTTTGTCCCCTCCTTGTATGAATGAGGTGTGAAAGGTTGCCTACCCTATAAACGGGTTCCTATTGCATGTGTGTACTGAAGAAGTCGGACTCCACACCAAATATGGTTCAGTTGGAAAAGTGGAGCAGCGCACCCCATATTGCCAGCCTAGCTGGCACACGACAACAACAACATATTCTTGGGGCAAATATATTACATAAAAATAATAATTAAATTTTCAAGGAATTTAGAAATACAGTTCGTGAGAAATTAGCATTCAGAACATCCCTTTCTGGCACCAATAATATCATATAAACTTAGGTATAGGCATACGTAACAGTGCACATAATGTGTACTTTAGATTATCAATTATTCTTCTATCACGTAATATGAACTGCCATTAATTTTGAAAAATAGAATTGCATTATTGCATTTCATTAAAGCTCAAGGACGTTTGAAGTTATAAACCTAATAGAGGTAAAATAACAATAATAAGCATTTGCAAATTTTCCAACATTACAAAAAATGGTATTGGATGTATATTACATTAAATATTTTAAAATTAAAAATTCCTGAAAACACCGAATAACCTTTATTATAAAAGCTCAGCTACAATATTTGCATCAGACTATAAGATTCATCCCCCTTTATATACTTTTTTAAAGGATAAAGCTTAATTATTGATCATCATAATGGATTTACAGTATTTTAAATATAAAGTAATATGCCACTTGAGACAAAAATTTTATTTACATCAATAATAGAGTTTTTTCGTACCATTATGTTTAGCATAATTTTTGTATCTTTGGAAGCTATAGGTTTGTTTCAGAGCACAACAAAATTCAGAGGAAACGCATCCATGTTTCTTTTTTGTTCAAGTTCAAAACTTTGTCATTTTCGTGCCGCAATGACTAATCGACACTAGGGGGTAGAAATTTAAAAATATTCCCCTTCTTTCCATGGTTTCTAGTATACGGAACCTCACATAGCTTGTATGCTGTGTTACTGCAATGCTGACGTTGTTTTTGCGCTTACTTGCCAACAAAGTCAAGAAAATTAAATATTTTTACTGACGAGGAAAACTTACAAGATTCTCTCCCCAATGCCACCGGTTTTCACATAGCCACTCGCAGTTATGTGGTGTACCGTAGGAAAAGAACCTGCTTGCTTTCCATTCTAATTGCAAAATAAGAAAGAAGAAACAAGAAAAAACGAAAATATAAAATTTAAAGTATAAAGTAAGAGGATAATAATAAAATTTTAGAACCTTCATCGAATGTAATATCATACCACGTTTCTGAACCAGAAGATCATCAAACTCATTGTCCTTACAATGAATAAATTGTTAGTAACTACTCCGAACACACATGATAACTGTAACATTTGGAACAAGCAACAGATTTCTCCGTTGCAAGAAATATACCCCTCTCCAAATCGCCCCTTCCTTTTTGAAACAGGAAATTTCATTGAAAACAATGTCAAGGACATTCTATTGCATTCCAAAGCCATGGGTCCAGTTTTACTAATAGAAATGTATTTCCAGAAAGCGTATATATACGCCCGGGACAGTCAACTCATCGACTTTGTGGCGTATACATACACTCGCGCCTTTTATTGGATTATTAAAATTTTCACACATTTAAAAAATTTTCCCGAAAATTGGAAGCGAACCCAGCTGTGATCGTCCGATGAGAGAGCATGTTCATTCACTGAGTTCTTCGAAAGTAAATATTACCACTCTTTAAGGACACAAAATATCGCTTAATTTCGAGTAGAGGAAATATCCACAAGTGAATGTAATCAAAAACTGAGTACCTCTCTTCGTAAAAGACGCGTTTTGTCACGCCCATTTGTCAGACCTACTTTCAAAGAAAAAGGTGCATCTTATACTTCGACAAATACGGTATACACCGGTCAAACAGAATAAAAACCATAAAATGATGTATTCTGTAAAAAAATTAAGGGAAAAGTGCAAATATGTACAATAGCTTAATAAGATATACATAGCAATACGTGACGGAGTGCCTAGTTTGTATTTTAGGTTATCAGATATTACCCTACCGTGTAATACACACAATTGCGACATAACTGCTACCTACTTCAGAAAAATGGAATTGCAATATTGCATTTCATTAGAGCTCTGTAATGCTCGAAATTACAGAATTAACGGAAATAAAAAAAACAGCAGCAACAAGCCTTTTAGGAAATTTCTAACATTATTAGGAATGACAATGTATATATACTTCACTGAAAATGGTCAAAATAGGGTATTCATAAAAAGACCAAGCAGTCTTTATTATAAAAATCTATACATGTTAAATAGCATGATATATGGAGGCTATAAAATAAGTATACAGGTATGAAAATGATGAACTCTAAAGAAGAGTATTAAACATTAAGGAAAAAACAGGATGACATTTACAAAAAAGTTGTTCATGCAGTGTCTACATAGTGCCACAGTTCAACGATCATAGAATTTAGCTTATGAAAACGAGCCAATCGCCCTGTAATCATTAAGCAGATGTTTTTTGTTAGTGAGAGATATGGAGACCATACTGGCCAAAGCATCAGCCGAATATATTCCTTAGTAAGTAATGTCCTACGCTTAAGCTGAAACGTGGTATTTCTTCGGGCATGAATAAAGGATAGAACCATGAATCTTAAAGAAAATAAAGTGTAGAAATTTAACAACCACGGCAGAAAGTGGAGTTAGTGCTTAACAAGAGATGATGGTAGCACGTTCTGTTTTTCCAAGCCATAGACCAATGTGACGATTTAGAATATTTGCTGGCAATATGCCCTCTCCACAACGTTGCCAAACACAATGTTTCTAATCATGATGAAGCAAATAGAAGAGATTCATCTGAAAACGTGTCGATAAGTCATTGTTGATCAAACCTTTGAGGAACCTTCTATCTGAAATATAGCACATCAGGGGTAAGATAAGTTAGCAATAGCCCCATACTTAACAAGGAGCACAGCCCAAATTCTTAACCTGTAACATAAAGTAAGCGAGATTTATCCCTTACATGAGAACAACAAAAAACGTAAAGTATAGCAAATCGTTACATAAAACAAAAAAGAGAAACGTGCACGTGATGACAAAAACTTGTCCTCATGGGTAAAAATTTAACCAAAATGTTTTATGATGATGGAACAGGATACTGGATTCGACAGCAATTTAAATCATCAAGAGTAGCCGAAGTCATTATCGCCGAGTTGACAAACCGTGATACTGCAAAAGACGTTGATTTGTACTTGCAGGCACATATTTTTTTGCAAGCAGTCCCATTTTTTAAATGAAGAGTCAGGAAGTGGTAGTAAGTTCCTTTAAATGATGTTTTCTATTTTGGTTGTTAGCGATATCGAATTGTTAAAATCCTACCCAGAATTTCATATGATCATAAAGAACCCATCGATTTTATATCTGCTGGTAGTCATGGGATCTCAATCAACGAGAGTAGTAATACTGCGGTACAACAAACTGCAAACTCTAGTCAACAATTCACGTTCTATGGAAGTCTAAAACGTACTGGTAAGTAGTTCTCCTTCTTACAGGAAACATCCCAACTTTTTTTTCAGGGAAACAATGTTAAATGCAATTTAAAATATGTCCAGCTCAGTTTATTTATTTCTCAACAGTCATTTTTTGCCTACGAAAGCTAATTAGACAGGGACCTAAAGTTCAAAGTGGATACAAAGCCACTGTAAACATCCATGCTCAAAGTAGGATTCGAACCCATACACTATTGAACCAAAGGCCAGTGCGCTAACCTCTTGGCTAACAGCTTGGCTTAAGAGCTATCGTATAATGTTTTGTCACTACCGCCTACTATTTTCCATAAATGAGTTGTGAAAGTTTATCATTTGCATATTGTCTAATAAGTTTCTCATGTGCAGTGTGTCGCTTCCTCGGCGTAGTAATTTTAATGACAAGAATACACTTCTTCTTGTCATTAATGTAATAATATTTTGATACTATACACATATCTAAAACATTTTGTAATATAAAAAAATATAATGCTTATTAGTTTTTTATATGGCACGACTAGATTCACATCATTAATTGTTGTTACAAGATTTTTAATATGTGTTATACATTCTGCTTTGCAGGTTAGTTTTTCTCAAATGCTTTTACTATCGTAAGAAACGGCAGGACTTTAATGCATTTAAAAATCAAATTCTAACAGCAAAATGTTTCTACTAATGGGTTGCTAACGTGTATTTAAAACGTGTATTTGAACGTGTATTAAAATTGCGGATGGTTGGTGATTTTCCCTCGATCACCACGCATCCGCATCTAATCATATCAAGATATCTCTTTACAGTTCTTAGAATTATATATCTAGATAAAGAGTTTGTGTGTGTAAATCAAAAATATGTTAGTACACTTGAATTATTTATATAGATTTTAATTTAGTACAAGTTTTTGTTCAGGTCATTTTATTTCAACGTAATCACAGGAATTAGGTTTAAGAAACTACACATAATTTGTAGTTTTTTTAATAATTGTTTTATTAGGTTCTATTAAAATTTCTCTTTTCATTCAATTTAATATATTGTTGTTAAAATTTTCTTTATAACATGATATGGGTATCATAAATCGACTTACTTTAGTGAGTAAGTATAAGTGCATTTGTAAATTTGGAGTGCGGTATAGAAGCGGGTACCCCTTGGTTTGGCAAAACATTTGGCAATAAAATGAAACTTCTGGTAATCCTGTTATTTTCACCGCTTTAACAAACGTAGTTTTTGAATTGCCACTTTGTTATTCCCATTTTGGACAATCTTGGTATCAAAAACAACGCCAAAATTCAAGGGGTACCCATAAGTAAATTTTGACCGTAAACTTGAATTTCACAAATTAACTAAGTGTGGTTTTTACCGAACTAAATTAATATCATATATTTTTAAAGTATGGCGTTTGAAGTTTTCTTTTAATCTTTTTCTTTATACAATAGTACCATCAATTCATGTATGACAAATGAGGAAATACAAAAAAAAGGCAAAAACATTCCCTCTAATACATAGATTATACAGCAAAACAAGCAAAAAACTTGAGAAAGGCAGGCCTCACCTTTTCAAAAACCTTTTCCCCTTGAATTAGTTTGTTTGTAGCTCAATGATCCTTTATGCAGAGGAATTAAAATGAGCTTACAGTTTAAAGTACCACTATGAACATACAAGTCCGATACAGGATTCAAACGCAAGAGCTCTTGAACAGAAGGCAGAATCCTTGCTATTCGGCTGCTGGATAGACCTTTTTTCGCCTTGAAACACAGCTGCTTATTGATTAGAAAACAACTATCTGAGTAACTGCATTTTCTTGTATGACATACCAAATCTGGGTATATGAGGAGATCCTTAATGAAAGAAATTTTGGATCTTTATTCCTAACAGCACACACATCCAAAACTTCTTTCATTCCTTATCACGGTGTATAGCCACAGCTACAAGTTGTTAAGATACTATACACGCTTTTAATTTTATTCTTTCTAACCTCACAGAATACTAGATTTTGAATTTATTAATGTCTTGCACAGTAAAACAAAACAGCACTCTTTGAAACGAATTCTATTGGTTCGATTCAAACCTTTGCTAAATTAGTCGGTAAAGGAGAGATGTATTCTTGCGTTTTGAGTGCATGATTTTCGAAATGGTTCTTCTGGACTCTTCAAGTTTCTTGCCTTTTCGGAGCATAACAGCTCGATCACAGCCATTGTTTAACAGTGGACAATGAATATAATGTACATAAATTCTACTTGCACGTCTCTCAACGTTTCGGTTAGTGTCGGGTATTTGGAAGTTTTACGGGTTTTCTCCTTTGCAACACATGTATAATCTCACTATTTATGAAATGCCTTATAATGGAGTTCTGTTGCACTCTACGTGTGTCAAAGTCAAAAATGATAATGCTCATCATGTTCTACTGTTTGGATAGTGGTCTTAAGAGCGAAAGGTCCCGGATTTGATCCCTGCCACAGATGAAGAATCAAGATGGACGTTGCTCTTTTGTCCACTGCATGAAAATTTGTTCCGGAATGTCCCGGAAAATTTTCCGTGTTTCCTCTCCTGCAATACAAGGATAAAACCCACTATGGAAGAAAATTACGTGAGGCAGGCAATTAGGCAATTTATGCGGTAGATACAAAACGCCTTGTAACGACGTCAGGCCGTTAAGTTGTCGACTGCAAATTTCTTAACTTGAGATACATGCATGTACACATTGTGAATGAAAACGTCACCCGGAAGTGTTTTTACTGCATTCAGTCTATGGAACAAATTTGTTTTTAGTCTCTTTCACCCTCCTTGGTTCTGCTTTTCAATGGCCATCAATGTCGAAAAGAGAAGAAAAAAGAAAAAAAAAGGTTTGGAATCTTTAGAGAAAATGCGTACAAGCAAATGATAAAACAAAACTTGAGAGGGCATTTCTAAAGGAGTTTTATTTTTGAAAAGAGCGTAGAGATGAAAGTGACTCATTGAAAGCGCTTCGGGATGAGAAAATAATTCCGTTATAAAGTGTAATTGACTCTCTTGATGTTTTATCTACCGTGATTAAACATCAATGTTGGTATTCCATAAGTCATTAGCAGTGCTATCGACCAGCTGATTGGAGAGCGAGGTTCGTTGCCCTCTGAAAATTGTGATAATGTGTCAACAAACTGAGATTGACAGCTGCAATATTATTATGAAAACAAGTTTCTCTAATATGATTGGATAATGGAGTTGACCAATTAATTCTTCCGTCAGGATGTTGTGTCATATAAATGATTCTCCAAAATTTGAGCGAAATTCCTCCGTTAAAAACATGAATAAGTAAAATAATAAATTTCATTATTAGGAAAACAGTAAAAATCTGATTGAAAAGTCGTAAAACTCTTTGCAAATTTATAAAATTGATTTTGTAATTATTCTATAAGATTTTTTCCTATTATTTCAAATTTTAAATGTCTCATTATCAAGCAATATTGAATGAATTTTTAGTTCATTCAATAATTAAAACTTTGATGTGCCTTTAAACAAATTAAAAATACTACCAGAATCTTGTTTTATTTTTTGTTTCAGTATTACAACTATATTTGCCAAACGGAAGAACTTGTGGCCAAATCTAAAATTTTTTGTGGTATCATTTTATAGATATTTCTCAATAAACATACCATTTGTTATGTATCTCGCCAATTTTCAGTTTATTTAAATTTAATGCTAAAAACAGCTTATGGTTTTTAGATGGACAATATATGATATAATTTTCTGATGCAGTTTTTTTTAGTTAAGCTAAATACGATTGTGACTAATCATCATAGTCTCCTAATGTTTGCCCTGACGATTTTGAGTAGAAAAGATTTCAATTCTCATACCCGAAGGTAATAAATTCGATACCAGACTAATCTGAAAAACATTGTCCAAACGAGGCCCACATAGATTAAAAATTTCGAACATTCCAATATTTCGCATTTGGTGGGATGCTTAGAGAAAAGTGCCAGCTCAGATGTCGGTCTCGTCATTCACACCTAAATTCTTTTTGTAACCATATATATGTTTACACTCCAGCCTGAGTTGACCTTGCTCAACCCGAGAATTGAAACTCGAACATTACAACCTTGAGAGCACTAAGGAAAATTTTTCACTTGTTTTGTTAAATTTTAACAGTTTTCGTAGGATAATTCAATTTTATTTTATTGTTAAATATTTCCCAAAATTGCTCTTTTCTCTCAGTCAATACTGTCTGATTAAATTTTTGGAAAATTACATTGCTTAAGATCATCTCCTTAAAGGAATTGAATACATTCATCTCGTAGTTGCTTACATTTCATGCCCAAGAAATTGTATCTCGCAATTCAGATCTGAACCTGTTTCTTATAGGCAATGCAGTAGAGTATTTTACGACGGTCAATAAACTGATCATTGCTCTACAGTATTAGATTTAAAATATAAAACAATAACTATTATTATGAAAATTTTTATAATAATAGTTTCAAATTTTTTCATAACAGTTATTATTTTATCTATAATAATAAAAATAATTAGAGGATAAGAGTAAGATAAGGAGAAGCTTAAGCTTTGACACTGCTGAATGGACATCTTATCACATTTTAGCAATCATTGTGTTAATTGTCTTCCGTGAGGACTTTTCAAAAATAGTGTGCCGTATTCAGGTGTCACAAGGGAGGAAACCCGGAAATCTTCCACGCACTCACTTTGACAGACTTGCATGTAGAAGTGTAAAATCCATAATCCTTGGTTCGGTTTCGGATTAGAATTGAATACCAATTGGTTTGGCGATAAACTTTAATTTTTGGTAATCCTGGTAACCTTATCTTTGTAAAGCTTTTGTGTAGCGTTCATTTTGTTAGTCAAATCTTGGGATCAAAAAAAAAAAAAATCGCCAAAGAATCAAGAGGTACCCGATTGTGAACTTTTAACCCTGGTTCAACAATGCCTGGGACCGAACCCTGAAAAATGATGTCCAGTTACTGGTCTACAGTAAGTCTTCGATTGTTAGATGAGTGAAATCTCTCTAAATGTTTACATTCGTTCTCATATTTAGAATTGATTGAATTTGATGCTTAAATTAGATGAAGTTTGTCGCGGCTCTATGAATATTAAAAAATGTTCCAGGTCTTGCGCCTCTCCTCTGGTGTGGTGTGATGTGGAGAAGATGGACAATTCAAGTGACACTTGGCTCTGATTTAAAATGATGATGAGGTGGCTGTCAGTGTTTAGCTACTCATTTTCGTAGAAAAAGGCATGAAACGTGTTACAATAATCTAATGTAATGTGTTATAAAATGATAAATACAATGAATTTAATCTTTTTAAAATATAAAGCATGTACAGTTCTCTTATGTAGATTGACTGCAACTCGTATAGTTCTGTTCAAAAACTTTTTTTGCCAGATGTAATGCGATTTTAATATATAAATTGACGAAAAAAAGAAAAATTAAATAGGAAAATCCTTGAGAAAAGACCCTTTGTCTTGAAATAAAAATCCAATTGGATTTCTCTAAAAGAAAAGACGATATCTGCAGTTTTAGATTAATTTATGGTGTCACGTAGAAAAAAATGTGGCTAGAATTAATACAAGTCTGGAAGGTAATATGTTCAATATGGAATCCAGCTTGTAGGCGTAAGATGTTAAAATTTCCCTCCGGTAGTAGGGAGAGGGGAATGCCAGTTCAGGTGTCGGCCTCGTGACTTGAACAAAGATCAAAATTATGAGACTGAGGGGATGTCTAATAGTTTCGTCTGATAGAAACTGACTTCCGGAAGCGTTAACTATAATAATTATTGTTAAACAATAAAATGTTGAAGACATTAATATTATTATAATTGATATTAATGACTCAACTTAGCCTAAAGTAGAGATTAAAGGCTTAGGTGGCGTGGTTGATATCGACGTTGTTTTCGTGACCGAAGGTGATGGGTTCTATTAACAACCCAGTCATATTCCTGTGATATTCATTAATGGTGACAGGGGCATGTAAAATAAATCACATTTGCAGAATCTTTTCCTCTAGTGTGGGAGAAATGGAAAGGTGCCAGCTTAGAAGTCGATCTCCTCATTTGATTATGATTCTAAATTACGAGGTGATTGGCAGTATTTAGCAACACTTCAGCTGTCAGAAATAGGCTGTTGGAGATTGGTTGTTGCAAACCAACTATCAAATCGAAAAATTGTCAACTTACGATATGTGCGCAAACTTCACGTAAAGAGAAGAAATCGTTTCTTTGACAATGAACTGCAACGCCATCTTTTGCTCATTTATTGCATTAAATATTCCGATGGAAAAAAGAGATATAGAAACACAAATCAGCGAACAAAACTTATTAAGATATAAAAGATAGAGAAAAATAAAAACGCAAATAAAAACTATTTTTTCCCACGTTATCGCAAGATTTGACAGAATCTTCATTAATTATTCGTAAAAACTTTTGCTATTTCTTTTGGAGACAATGAGAACTTTAATTAAATCTCCTTGTTTCATTATCAGGAAAGATGCAGAAAGGATTAAAAAATAAATAAATAATAATCTCTGTTAACGGGAGTCCACTTTTAGTTTTCTGTTTGTATTTTTTTATTTGTCTTTTATGGAAACTAAACTTTTTCTTATGCACTTATTTCAGATTTCTTATTCTGGGAATTTTTGTGTGCAGAATACATTATTACGTTAGTCAATTTTAAGTATCAACTCAAGCAAATATCTTGATATAAAACAATACAAAATTGCAGTAAAAAGTTTGCCTTACTTTCACACACACACACACACACACACACACACACACACACACACACACACACACACACACACACACACACACACACACACACACACACACACACACACACACACACAGTTTTTGTTCAAAAATTATTCAAAATTATTAAAAGTTTCAATAAATATAAGATGAGCAGTGACTTTTTCAAGTGGAGAACGTATATATACCTTTGAACTTGGGAAAACTCATTGCAAAACTATTCTTCTAAGAAAACAGAAGTTTGGGAAAGTAACGACATTTACTGTTTATTTAGCTTGGTTTACAATAATATTTTTTTCACCGTGATAAAAACTAAAAACAAAACAATGAGATATGGGACACATAAAAATTCCCTTCCAGAACCAAATCATCAAATATTGAAGAAAACACTCTTTTATTCTTGTTCCTGTGTTTTTTCAATCAGCGGCATATTGGGAAAACCGAAAACACGTTCTCTGCCGAACACAAAAACAACTTAATGAAGTAAACAAAATGAAAAATAACATCATTTCTTAAAATTTAAAAAGAGAAGGAAGAAAGAAGAGAGAGCTGATGCTGAGAATATTTTTTGCCTCCTCAGAGCTTACGCGTGGATGATAATTTTGAAGCATAGGGAAAACTACATGTCTTTGTTTGTGAAGATGACCTTTAGTGGATTAGTAGCTTGAAGACGCTTTCTGTTAAGATCAGCAAAGTGATGCATCATTTGCCGCGGACAGTGACTGGGAGGTTGACCACATCTTCCTCACCAGGTTACTGAAGCTCTGAGGACCGTTGACGTGTCCTCATTAACCTGTGACGTCCTATAAGTCCTTCCACTGGCGTAACGTGGATATGAAGAGTAGGGTGAAAGCTCAGTTGTGACATCGTCACTGGTTGTGGCTCAAAATTACGAGGCGCCTGGTGATTGGCAAGTAGTCCAAACCGGTTAACCTTAAAATACAGTCCTTGGATAGGTTGCAACGCTATGTATGTTCGTGAAAAAAAAAGCAAATTTTATGGAAGTTCTAACCAGTGTTAGTAACCAATTTAAATTAATTACCAACGCCGTAATGAAAATTTCACAGTGAAACATAATGTGTGATGTTGTTGTTGCTTATGACACTTGGACAATCCAAGCTTGCTATGCCTTTGGCAGTACTAATTAGGTCAAATGAGAGCGTCTTTCGTTTGGATCAGAGCACCACGAAGGTGAAAGTACGACTTTGCTCTTTTTAAGATGCCTCGTAATTTTGAACCACGGTCAGGTGACGATCCACACCTGAGCTGGCACCCTACTCTCCCCATCCACGCCACACCAGTGGAAGAACTTTGGACGTCACATATTAACGTGGACACGCCCCTAACCCACGGAGTTCCAGCAACCCAGTGAAGGAGAATACACCACGTTCACCCTCCCAAACAATGCCCGCGGCAAATGATGCTTCACTTTGCTGAGCTTACGGGAAGCGGCGTGAAGCTACTGAGCCACTGGATGTAAATTAGTTCAGTTCAACATCCTGCTATAAATTGCATCGTTCTATACAACGGAACCTAATTTAATAAAGAAAAATATTCAATGAACAAACAGAATAATCTAATTTATATAGATTATTATAAAAATAAAAATATCCTCCTAGTATTATATCGAGTTATTAGCCTAGCGGTTATCCCTCTTGCTTTTGATTCAACAGTTCGTGGGTTCGAACCCCACATAATGCTTTGATGTTTATAGTGGCTCGAAATCCGCTTTAAACTCTAGGTTCAAGTCTAATTAACCCTCGTGTGCAAAAAGGGAAATTGAGTTCAACAAAATAAAACTTCCAAGTATTATGATCTTTGATCAGCAAATAGATTCTATCCATTATCACTTCCACGTGTATTATTTAAAGTTCTCGCATGATTATGAATTTTGGTGTAACTCTGTCTTAAATCAAACTAGAATAAATACACGATTTAAAAATCATTCAGTTGAACTAATAAATGCTCATTTTTACGACAGGAGTTGATAAAAATTGAAGCGTAATTTTTAGATTCAAGATTTATAATAATAATTACCATAAAAACAGTAAGCAATTGAGTAAACTTCCGTTACATTGGCCTAAGGTATGTGTGTATATATGTATTTATTTATGTAATTTAATATGTATTTTTTTGATAGTTAATACTGAATTTAACATATCCATGACCATGAAAAATCTATATGAGGTGGACTTAATTATATTCTCACGTGTGTTGCAGGTAAACGGCTAAGTTGGTGGTTTTATTATATCTAGTTTTATTACTAAAATGTGTTTTTAATAAATACTATTTCTCAGTATAAGATGTGTGTTGTTAAATTCAAAAGAATTATTTCTGCATACATCTAGTAATTCTACTGCTTTTTATTCTGCAGAGCTCACACATAAA
This sequence comes from Latrodectus hesperus, assembly GCA_037975125.1. NCBI lineage: Eukaryota > Metazoa > Arthropoda > Arachnida > Araneae > Theridiidae > Latrodectus > Latrodectus hesperus. The sequence continues at coordinate 118,533,103 of CM075853.1, read as the reverse complement.
AAAATTAGGTAGACAAAAACCTGCTAAATAAACAAAAGTTTTAACATTTTAATTTTTAACATAAAGAAATTAAGATCGTAAAAATGTTGTCGTGTCAAAATGTTGTAATTACACACATAAAAATGTTGTACTCTACAAAATGAGATAATCCCGTGATTATAGCCTTCGTTAATGAAAAATTAAGAATTATGCAAACCTATTTTGAAAATTGAAGGAAATATTTTAAAAATGTCACAATCAGGAAGTTGTAGAGCAAGAATGCTTTTATGTAAATTTTTGTGAATAGTAATTGGCAAAAAATAATGCATGCAATGGCCTTTTGCACGAATTTCAAATAAGTTATGTCACAAATTGAGTAGAAACGTTCTAGTGATTAGCCCGAAGATATTTTTTTTATTATTATTTAGCGTTTTTTTTTTTTTTTTTTTTTTTTTTTTTTTACATTTAACATTTAACATCGGCACTCAATCTGATTTCCTTCGGCTACTAAGCATATTTAAATTCTACTTAAAAAACTTTTTGAAATTTCAAAGAAGCAAGAAATTTTCTTACTTGGAAAGCTTTTTGATTAGTGGTGTGACACAACATTGTTTAGATTCATACATTAATCAGTGCGAGTTGCATACGCACTTTTCGTAACAAGTTTATGCTCAAGAATAGGTTTAATTATTGCTGCTCTACAACTTTGTAATTGATTTTTTCCTTAAGTTGTTTTAGTTTTCGTGGTAGGACCACTAACTTTCGGAATTTCACCACCAGGAAACCCGCAAGTTGCCTCATTTTGAAGTGGCACAACCACTTTCTAATATATATATATATATATATATATATATATATATATATATATATATATATATATATATATATATATATATATATATATATTGACCTCATTTATGTGATTATAAAATGTTTGCATTCCAAAGTCAAGATGGATAGGATAGAACTAACATAGCATCCTCTATATTATAAAGCCTTTGATATCTATAATATTAAGGAGATACACCACGAAACAATTTTCAACTTTTCATCATCAATTCTAAAATCTTGTGTTGGACTGACTGATGAATTCTGACCTTGATTTTAAGGAATCACAATGTAAGGAAAATTTAAACTTATTCAATTAACTTAAACTTAATCAAATCAATTTTTTCTGTATAAAATGTTAAACTAAAATATTAAGTGTTTAAAGATAAGACAGCTTTATATTAAAATATTTGAAAAATATAAAAAAATCTTCGATAATTCTATCTTGAAAGAATTCGTAATAATTCGAAAAATCTTTAGTGGCTCAGTAGGTTCACGCTGCTTCCCATTAAAATCAACAAAGTGAAGCACCTGTTGCTGTGGATAGTGATTGGGAGGGTGACCATGTACTCTTCCTCATAGGGTTCTTGGAGCTCTGTGGGTTGGGGTCGTGTGTCCACGTTAATATGTGACAGCCAAAGTCCTTCCGTTGGTGTGGCGTGGATATGGAGAGGAGGGTGCCAACTCAGGTGTGACCTCATATCCTGACCGTGGTTCAAAATCACGAGGCACTTATTGATGGTTGAGTATTCCCAAACCCGTTAATGTAAAGGTATAGTCTTCTCATCAGCACCGCTATGTATGTATGTCTAAAATGTTAACACTACTTTCTACATATTTTTTACGTAAATTTTTATTGGATTTTAATTTTTTTACACATATTACTTTGAGAAGGCATTATAAAATGTTTTTTTATGATTTTTTAATTTTCTTTCCATATTATTGTTCCCTGAAAGGATTTTTCTTGTTGTTGTTGTCGTGTACCAGCTAGGCTGGCAATATGGGGTGCGCTGCTCCACTTTTCCAACTGAACCATTTTAGGCGTGGAGTCCGACTTCCTCAGTACACACATGCCATAGGTACCCGTTTATAGAGTAGGCAACCACTCACAACCCACTCATACGAAGGAAAGGACAAAGACAGGATAGATAGAGAGAGATAGTACATCTATGCCCGAACCGGGATTCGAACCCAGGACCTACCTATCCGCAGTCAGGCACGCTGACCACTAGACAAATTGGGCGGCAGGATTTTTCTTAATTAAATGTTATGTTTTGAAAGGGAAGAAACATGAAAAACACTCGTAAGCATTTATATTCGACAGATATGTATGAAGAAATATGCTGTGGATCCTTACAATGGCTTCCATCTGTTAATCTATATAAATCTTCTTTAATATAGTGTAACAACCTATTACAGGTCTTAGCTGCCTCTACAGGACGCTTTTTCCAGCCCAGTCTGTCCAGAGCAACACTTTGCCAGTTCCTAACTAATCTATATAACTATATGGGTAAACATCCTGTTGTCAATGCACAAATCCAAGAATACAGCATAAAATGTAAAGAATTTTGAACTCCCAATATGAGATTAGTACAAAAATGTGCATAGATTGCCTTTAATTAAAACTACTAAATTGTATTCAATAGTTTTAGAAAAAAAATTAAGAATGCTTTTATAGGTAAAATCAGAGCTACGAAGTATTCGCAGCATTATAAAACATTAGAAGAATTGCCTTTCGATTCGAATGAATTAGGAGCCGAACCATTAGCTAGGTAAGAAGTCGCGCACCTAATTAATGGATTTTAGTGTCGCAGTTACGGAGGGAAATTCGCCAAGTATCTGCGAAACTTTTCCTGTCGCATGATTTCAGCAGCAATGAAACTGGAAAGTTCCACGGAACTCAGTACTGTACTTGGAAAGAAGGCAGTTAACTGTAACCGTTCATCGACTGTATAGTTGAGTTTCCTCGATCTGTTGCTCCACCTTCCGAATGGGAGCTGGGTAATAAACAGTTCCCTCGTCTTTTTTCCAATTCGTTTGATTTTGATGGAACATTACGGTTAATTTTATAATTCTGAATTTAGGCGTAGTTTATCGAACTGTATTGATATAATTTGCTTACATCTTTAGAATTTGGTTAATAATTTGTTTTTTATAATCATAAAAACTTATTTCTTTTAGTATTAATATAGAAAATATCAACAAATAACAGCTATTTTTTTAAGTTTTAAATTTTATGGTAAATAATATATTTTTCTTCATTAAATCAATAAAACTCTCTAGAATGAGATGGACAGGTCAACCTCATGAGAATGTGAACAGAGAGAACACCAATAAAGGTCTTCAACACCACCCCTCTCTGCAGTAGACCAAGAGGAAGACCCAAAAAGAGATGGAAGGACTGCCTGGAAGAAGACTTCAACATACTTAAAGTCAAGAACTGAAGGTCGATTTCTAGAAAAGGGGTGGAATGGCAGAGACTTCTGAAGAAGGCCAAGGCCCACTAAGGGCTGTCATGCCAATGCTGATGAATATATTTCTCTATATATCTTTTCTGATATATATTCATTTGAATAATACTATTTGGTAACCCTATCAGATTTCAATGTCTGTAGCTTCAAGAAGAAAACGTATTCCTAGTTTGCGGGGGTAAAAATATGAATAGTAAAAATAACGGTATTTGATATTTTTTGTAACAACATTTACTAGCTTTGTTCAAAATAGTCTCGCGCCACGAAATGAGGCCTCACATATAAATAAACGAAGAGCAAACCGTATGACCTGTGGAATGCTTGAAAATTCCTTTCAGTTTTGAAGTCATTGAACTCAAGACTGCTTTATAAGTTTTTTAATGTATTTCTTATATGCTGTGTATTAGGAAAAGCGCAAACACATATGATGTAATGATCAAAAGCATTGATTTTATGAAAAGGGAAAATAATAAATATCTTTGAGTTATTAATGAAGCAATTTAACTACAAGAGCGTAGAATGAATGTGAGATCCGATACTCTTTGTATTTTTCCTCTACCACACGTGATTGTGAGTCTTGCTGGTAGCTGAATGGATAGCTCACTTGCCTTTGGTTCAACTGTTCGTGGGTTCGAATCCCACCTTTGGCTTGGATGATTGGAATCTACGTTAAGCCATGGGTCTCAGTTTAATTTACCATCACATGCAGAAAATGATAGTTGAGAGCTGAACAAAACTCATTTCAAATTTGGTTTCATAGTAATGGGAAAGGAACAGCTTCAATTGATCCAAGGACCTAAGGCACCAAAGGGAGAGGTCTTTAGTGCCTGCTAGCTTTAGCTGGACATAATGGAATGGCCTTTGCGCCTAGGGTGGTCCTACCAGGAGAATATATTCCCGACGTACTTCACCCATTCCGTCCAGGAACACCCTCCCGTCACGATGAGGGGCTAGCAGGACTTAGGAGGAGGGGTTTTTTGAGTGGCCACATTAGGTCCCTTTCTTTTCAACAGGGCCAGAAAGTCTTTCTGGAGTATCACTGGTGCAAGAGTGTTCAGGCCTCCCGGAGACATATTCTTGACTGTCTGAATTTTACTGTGAACGAGGTATTGGAGAATTCTATTTTATTTTTAGACTTTTTAATGATTTTTGGTTTTACAGAGATGGTTTAGCTTAGCTACACCATCTGGAATTAGAAACAACAACACAACAAATCTCGTGATTATGAATGGATAACAATTTTAAAAGAGAAGGAAAAATGATATCTTCGTTTCTTTAAGTGACCATAATCCCTGAATGGTTTTTGCAATGTGTTTCTTAAATGTATATTGCATTGTTTACATAGTGGCTTAAAAAATAAATTGCGTAAAATCAGCGTCAATTGTGGTTTAAGTTAATTACTGTCTCTGTAATCAAAATTCAAAATTGGAAAATAGTTATTTTTTCAGCTAGGCACCAACATCCTGATACAATCCATTCCATTCCATTCCTGATTCGTTCCATTCCGTGTTGCCATTTTCAGTTTAACATTAGGCAAAATTTTGATGGACAAAAAGACTTTATTTATATAGATTTTAAGTTGACGTAGATATGTGTATAAAACTGTAGTACCTCCATATATATTTAAAGGTATCATATTACTATTTTAATACACTGCGTATGATATGTAAACAATGGTTGGGATGATATGTGGAGATTTTATCTCCTTCTGTCGATAATATCAGCGGAAAACATGAATACTGATTTCTATGCTCCTTTTCTTATCGTATTCAACAATGAATTCCTACTGTATTGTAGGTTTTCACATTTCAATCACTGTCAATAGTATCACATACCATTGTGTCGGTAAAATAGGTTACAGATTGGTATCTGCCTACGTAATAACCTTGTCATTTGTTGATGGTTCAAAATTAGTAAATAACAGTTTCATATTCTATTTTACTGGATTTTTTACGAAAGAAATATGGTATACAGTGTCTTCTACTACATACAAGGTGGCATAAAAGTACGTTCAATGTATTTAAATAAGATAAAGTGCATGAAAAGCTATGTGAATTTACCTTATTAAAGTCTTAGTACAAAAACTGTGTTCTTTAAAGTTTCGTTTTCAACAATGTAGAAAAAGATGATCGGCTGTCTTTACAAAATTTTCCATGAACAGTTGTAAGGATTTTGAAAATGTTCTCAAAGTCTTTCCTTGTATTTGCTCCGAGTTATTCAAGCATTGTGATTTGTGCACTTAAGCTCTTTCTTTCAAATAACCACATTCTGGAGCCTTCAAATCCCAAGATTCTTCTTAAAATCTCTTGTCAAATACTTAGGAAATAAAAAGAAGATATCATTAAGTCTCTTCGTTGGCGGACAAATTTTAATTTCTAAAATATATTTTGATTTCTCTTAGCTATGTTTTCTATTCACTTTTTTCTAATGATTCAATTTTGAGGATTTTTAATTCATAAAGTGGATGTTTGATTCGCTCAGATAATGCTAAATGTTGACATCGCTTTATTATGTTTCTAATTAGTTCACATTGGTTTGTCCATTTGCACATCGACACAAGCCGTTTAACCATGGTCTACTAACTTTGGAAAAACACCATTCAATTTGGATGATAAATCATAAGATTCAGCTTGTTCCATTCAAAAGCACTCAGGTGATTATTATTAGAAAATATCGATGGACACGCTGTCGCTGTAACCGTAGATCCTAAGCAATTTTGAATGGGTTCGATCCATGTGCACGTTGACTCAAGCCGTTTAATCAGGTTGAATAGCTTCGGACACATCACAGTTGATGAATCAATGGCATAGACTCGTTCGATTTGAAATTCAAAAGTTGATATCTATTTTGTTTGAAATTGTTCCAGTGTCTTTAATGAACATTTTGTTTGCAAAATATTGTTGACCCCAGAACTATGTTTACACAAACCAATTCATAAAGATTTGAACCACATGGACGTTGATAAAAATCATTTAACCATCGTCGAGGGGCTACGTTCACACATATAGGGTGATGACCCAACAGAATCAAGTCTTTCAGTTTGAAACCAAAAATTTGTATAAATGCATTTTGCTTGAATATATGAATCCCTACATTAATACCATATTGTTGATTCACCAATTTATTTTACATTGATGAAGCTATTTGCATGCTGACAATAGAACAGGAGAAACAAAAACAGTAACTTTTTATAGTTAAATTACAATCGTCACGAATACATTATTTTTAATGTTTCAATTATTTTTTGTCATATTCTGTGTGTTTGCAGTTTGTGTAAGATATCATTCTTCAAATTAATTATTTCTTTATACCAAATTGTTATCTAGCGTTATAGATAGATAAATACTTCAATTTAATGTTTTATTTATTGAATGCGGATTCTCACGGTTTTCGTTACAGATATATTTTTAGAACCTTTTATTAAATTCATACTATAGAAATGCACTAAATACTAACGAGTCATGGATTTCAGAGGAAAATGGATAGCAGTTCTTGGGGTAAGCTTGAGATTTGAAAAAAATGAGGATTTATTATTTTTGAACATACTCTTCTAGTTACTTAATTCAATTCAAAATGTTACTTTGCATCACGAAATTAGGTCTCACCGACAAATCAACTAAAGCAAATTTAACAAGATATGGAACAGTTGAAATTAATCTTTATAAGTGATATTTAACACTGCATTAATATTATTTCATCACAACTTTTAAAAATTTTCCGTTCAAATATCTTTTACAAAATAATAATACCTCTAACCAAAACTATTTTTTACAAGGCTAAAAAATGCGGATCCACAATTTTTTTGATTAAATTCATATATTCGACTTTTCATTGAATTAATCAGGAATTTTTTTTCATCCGTAGTAACTTTTTTCTATTCACTTACAGAGTTCTCTCTCTCTCTCTCTCTCTATTGAAGATAATTTACATTCACTTGAACTAAATGGCTCAGCAAGTTTTCTAAGGAATTCTCAGATTAGGATTACTTCTTCAACAGTGCAAAATCTCTATTCTTTCTTTCTGAAATCAATTTTCAGTCAATTTAAATACACGCCAGAGTCTAGCTGAGTTTTTCAGTGAGCTCCAGTGCTTAGTTTTACAGCGAACCATCACTTGCAGTAATTGGGTGGCTGACCACATTCTCCAGCACAGAGCAGCTGGAGCTCCATCTGTGGTCGTGCCCTCGTTAATATCAGTGATAACCAAAGTCCTTGAACTTGTGTGGTGTCAATGTAGAGAGGAGATGGCTAAGTCATTTGTGACCTTGTTACCTGACTTTGATTCAAAGTTACGAGGCGCTTGGTGGATGGCAAGTTTTTTAAATCCGATAACCTTAAAATACAATGCAGTTCTCACTTGCACAGTTATACACTGCTGGACAATTGCTAAGGACGGATCACAAATTGCAATGTAGCATAACATTAAGTGAGACCTGGGGCCTAGTAGGATAAAATATAGTTGCCACACTGTTCAGACATTAGAATAAAGAATATTTATTGTTCTGGAAAGTACAAAAGCTGTGAAACATCTGAAAGAAAAAATTTCCATTTGATGCTGCATACGGAAAAATGGAACAATGCATCTAAAAGTATGCAGGCACCTTGAAGAAAGATATCAGTACGGGATATGTTCCCCGTGGAGTGTGATCCAACATTCCACACGTCATATCATACTTTGCACAACATTATCCAGCAGCTGTTGAGGCAATTTATACCATTCCTCTGGGAGTGCACGGATGAGGGTGTTCTTGTTTGTCGGAGGATAGTTTCGATCAGCAACTTGCCTCCCCAAAGCATCCCACACATTTTCAATAGCGGATAGATCTGGAGAACGTGATGGCCATACGAGGCGTTGAATACCCTCGCTGTCTAGACAATCCTGAACAGCGAGTGTTCGATGACATGTTGCGTTAGCATCCATAAAAACAAATCTATCACTGACAGCACCACGGAAAATACGAACATGAGGAAGTAGAACCTCATTAATGTATCGTTGGCCCGTCATAGTCCCATTCGCAACCCCATGTAGGGGCGTGCGACCATGATCTACAATCGTCTACAATCCGATGACAGACTGAACCTACTCTCATCTGAGAATAGTACGCATGCCCAGTCCAATTGCGATGCTCACGACACCATTGTAAACAGGCAGTACGGTGCTGTCTGGTCAATGGGGCACACACAACAGATCTGCGGGCGTATAGTCCTCCTCCCCTCAAACGTCTGGCAACAGTTTTCCTGGAGATCTGCTTTCTAGAGGCAGCAAGAAACTGATTTGCTCCCTGCTGAGCTGTGGTGCGCCTGTTCCTTTTTGCTGATATGACGATATATCTGTTTTTTGCAGGCGTCGTGCTTCTAACACGACCTCCTCCGTGCCACCTACTATACATTCCAGTAGTTTTAAATGACTTTCACAGCCGTGAAAGAACATTGTGAGCGATGTTGAACTCCCTGGCAAGAACTGTTATTTTTCGCCTTTTTTCGATCGTTCCAATAATTCGGCCACGCATAAAATCATCCAAGTGATGTCGGGAAGACATGCCAAAAATTTCAAGTACGTCTATTAAATCTTTCCTGTAAAACTTTGACTTGAAACAACAACTGTCCACACGCGTTCTTATGAACGCTATCACGTGATGAACAGACGTGGAAAAAAAATTTGCATACGCATACTACTATATCCCGCACTTATTCCAATTTTCCTTCCTTTCATTTTGTGGTTTCTATGGATGATAGTGTTATCCGTCCTTAGCAATTGTCCAGCAGTATATATGTCTGAATTTTTCTGTTTGACCCTCCACAAAAAAAAAAAAAAAAAAAAAACTAAAAGGTATAACGCATCTGAGCAAAACATTTGCTGATGAAAACTGGAATATTTTTTGTAAAACTCGCTGCAGATCCTATTTTCCGTCAAACGCAAAAGTTAATTACACCATCACTGAGCCGTCACATGCTGGAATCATTACAGCTAGGCATGGGTTATTTATTAATGATTTTATTGTAGGTTGTTTAAATGATTTTATTGTGATTTTATTTATTAATGATTTAATTTCTAAATATTACTGTTTGGATCCTCCAAACTGGATCTCTTAGTTTCCTTTAATTTTTAAAAAACAACGTTTGAAATTAATTTTTCACTTCACTGAGCTATTCTATGACAGATAGTCTAATTGATCTACTATGTTACTTTATGCTGGTATGTTGTGAGAGGAAGATGCCACCTTAGATATGATCTTATCATCGAGTTCCAAATTACAAAGCACTTGGTGATACATAAAAATAAAAATTCAAGGCCGTGGTTTCGGCATTTGGAATGATTTGACTTGATTTCAAATAGACACGACATCAAACCAAACCAACTTGGTGACATATGAGTATTCCAAACTCTTGAGCCTTAATGCATAATTCTATGCTTGCCTGCACAAATATGTTTCATTATAAAAGTAGACAAATTCGGTGTTATATAAAACTTGAAAATAAGGCTATTATCGTAAGCTAGATTTATTCTTATTTCCAGATCTTTCTTAAAAATAAAGTGTCTTTTATCCCGATTTAACAATTTATTTGCCACCCAACTTGTATAGTGGTCAGCGTGCCTGATTGCGGATAGGTAGGTCCTGCGTTCGAATTCCGGTTCAGGCATGGATGTACTTTCTCTCTATCTATCCTGTCTTTGTCCTTTCCTTGTATGAATGAGTTGTGAATGTGGTTGCCTACCCTATAAACGGGTACCTATGGCATGTGTGTACTGAGGAAGTCGGACTCCACACCTAACTATGGTTCAGTTGGAAAAGTGGAGCAGCACATCCCATATTGCCAGCCTAGCTGGTACACGACAACAACAACAATTTATTTTTCCTTAAGATGTACTATATCTTTTTTTGATTAAAAATTATTAGCAGCAACTTTAGATTGATAAGAATGTTATAGAGAAATTTCATGCTCTGATTGTTCAGAAACTAAAAAAAATCAAAACATTTCTTAGTTTCTCACTCAGATAATATTCTTCCACGAAGCATTGGGAATTTCTTCATGGAAGCAGGTTTTAAATTTCTTTATATTATGGTTTTTCACTTTTTTGTGATGCAAAATTACAATTAACATATGATTTTGAAAATTCAAATGATCTTCAATAAAAAATTTATGCTTATAAAACGCTGGTATTTTAAGAAATTGTTTCTATAAATAACTTACTCAATATTTTTTGTGATTTATTTGAAAAAAATACAGCTTACAATAACAATATTCAATTAAAAAATAATCCAATGCTTCGCTCAAGCATCTTGCCTTAGGAGTGAGAGATGTTAAATCTATAAATTCAGGAAATTTTACGGAAGTTCTTAAATTTGTTACGGTACATAATGCTGTATATAGAGCAACGTATGTATTTACTTAAATGCAAGTTAAATTCTTTGGAGATTCCACGGTAAATTTGAATTTTTTTTTGCCCTATAAACTTCATATAGGACAATCTTTTTAAGATAGGCCTCTCTAGAGTTATCAGGTATAAATAGTGTATAACAGAAATATTTTAAGTAAACTCGAAACTTTAATCTACTTTTTAACATGATGTCAAAATTTTCTAAAGCAAAAAGTTTCGCCAAGTAAAGAAAAATTTCTCGTGTTAGGCTGACCACCTAGCTGGGACATATGCTTCACACCCCAAGGTATATTGGTCATGAAAACAGATGTAGGCACTGTAAATTTTGTCTCCTATATAGGCTGTCGTGCTGCTGAGTTTAGTTTTTAAAGAAGTTATTTTTTATCTAAATAATTTTAGATAAAAAATAACTTTAAAACTAAACTCTTAAGTTATTTTTTATCTATTTAATAAAAAAACAAGTTATTTTTTATCTATTTAATAAAAAAATAAACTTTTTCCATTCGATTTAGTTACTAATATTTAATGTTTGTTTCTTAAATAATTAAAACTTTTTTAAAATATATTTTCCTTAAAATACAATATTATTACAAACTTTTCATTGAATTTTGTCATTAAGTGTGTATATATATGCTCATTTGTTAATGCAAACATATTTGGGTTTTTTTAATACCATTTCCAATTCTTTAATGATTCACCAAACAGCAAAGCTATAGAAATTTTTAATATGATCAACCAATTGAAAGCATTTCGTGTCTTGCATTCTTCAAATGGCCCGTAAGATCTCCAAACCTGAAAGTTTTGATTTTTTTCTGTGGAAATATACGTGAAAGCTAATATTATGAAACAGATTGTCGACAACTTTGATTTCATTCAAGAATCACTTCCTTACTATGTTGACGAGCATATTGATCGGAACATGTTTGGACGTGTATAGGTCGAAATTGAATACCACATAGATGTTTATCATATTACATATGAGAGCAATGTATATAATATAATGATATGGAAGAATCTTGAATAATCTACATTTTTATACACTCAACTTACATTTTTAAAGTAAATAATGGCTCTAAGATTTTTTCAAGATAAAAATATCTTTTCTAAGTAAATATATATATAAAAAAAGAACTGAATGTATAAAAATTGTAACGTATTTAATTCTGCTAAATTTCTCTGAGTGTTTTTATATTTAAAATCAATGGTCAAAATTATCATCGAAATAATAAATTTGAATTAATTAAAAAAATTGAAGCTGTTAGATCTATCCGAATTTATTTTTAACTTGTTGATATATCTGCTTACTTCGATTTTGTGATCTGATAAGATAGGAGTTATATTTTCTCTCATTCACTCCAACCTTCAGAAACGCACATTTTTCTTCGCGGACGCTCCCCGGAAAGCAAGAAAAAGCAGAGTCCGCGTGCGGTCTTCGGCAAACGATCGGCAAAGGGCGAACCCCACCGCCCCATCAAGAGTCGCCCTCTTCTATTCTTCCCCTTCAGGCAATGGCGTGGGAGGGGGCGGAGATCGATACCCTCTTCTTTCCCCCACCCCCACCATTCGCGGAACATTTTCCCGGTCGGATCGGTCTGCCTGGCGAATGGAATATATTAAAGGGCGCAATAAAAGAGAGGGCGCAAACAAATCCCGGAGAATTCGCGGCCGGGGCGGCGAGGCGTAGGGAGGGTTTTCGATTATGTGTCTGGAAATACGCCCGCATCGGTGGGATTAAAACCCGTATCCAGTGGGGGTGCGGGGGGATAGAAGAGTGGCAGTTTGAGTTTTGAAGCGGCCGCTATTAAAGCGACACATCGGCGAGGAGAGTGAAGCGTGGGAGGTGGATTAGAAAAGGAGAGAGAGACAAGTGTCCGAATTCCGGAGAACGGAATTAGGGCGCAGTTCTTGTAAGGTGCCCCGATTCGCAAACCAATGCAAATGGCCTATGCAAAACAGCTCAACCCAACTCTAATTCAGGCGCGCGGAAATTGAATCTCATTACGTAGTCGGGCGTTCTCCACTGGTGAAATCTCAATATTTTGATGTAGTACCGCCGAGGAGTGGTTCTGAGATTTCCTTTCTATATGTCGACATTTTTCCAATTTCACACTCTTAAAAGGCGCGAGTTCCTTGTAGGAATTACCATGAGGCCCGTCGATAGCTGTTGCTTATCGTCCCCTTTGATGTCGATCGTTATTTTAATGCCGTTTAAAAAGGAGGAAGACTGCGTTTCCACTCGTCCGCTTTAATCTTGGAATTCCCCCGAATATTGCTCTTTATGTCTTATTTTTTACGCTTTAGAGCTTTTATGAGTCGAGGAAAACATTTTTCCATGCGGATCTAAAATTTTGTTGTTCGGTTTCATTGCCTATTTGTTGGACCACGACGTTTTATTCGACAAGTCAGAACAGGAAGAAGATCAATTGTCGACCCAGTTTAGGATTATGCATGCTCTTCGGGGCGTTCAAAAAGTAAATTACACTCGAAAAATGTAAGTTAAAAAACATTTGCTGAGATGTGCGCTATAATGCAATTTTTAGCATATTCTCCCAGTCACTGCAGACATTTGTCGGAACGTAGCGCTAATTTCTCGATGCTCTAATGATAGAAAATCGATCCTTAGTTCTTGATCCAGCTTAGAGCAGCTGTCTGAATCTGGTCATTGTTGGAAAATTCCTGGTCGTTGGTCTTCCTCTTAAATATTCTTTGAGCTTGACATCTTATCTAAAATTTCGAAGCAAATCCTGTGTTGTGAGTGCCTTCCATTTGTTCCACCATGTCCAATTTGCTCACCGTTGTTGACCTTCCTTGCCTTTCCACATCAATTAAGTCTGTATGACCGTCTTCAAACAGCTGGCGTCATTTCACAATGACTGGACGTGACATTACACGTGATTCATACACTCCGATATTTTACGATGAACTTCAGTGCAGATGTGTGCCTCAGTTTTGTCTACAAAAATACACTGTTCCACAGACTTCAACGTTGAAATAAGCTTTTAGCTGATGCGTCGTTTTATTCTCGTACTATGACATAACGACTTAAACAATCCGACTGAAATTGCTACAAGTTGTAAGCTGTCCTTTATCGTCAGCCCAAGCTTCGCTCTACTTTTGCAGTAATGTCACCTCTGGCCGGACAAGTTTCTGAGTGCTCTTATTTAAATTTGATGTTAAATATAGACCTAGTCAGCTTAAACCTCGGAAACTAATGATTTTGGATTTTAAATTTGTTGCAAACACGCTGTTATCATTTCTTGATAGAAATTTAAATGACATTAGCTTTCAATAAATTTTAAATACCTAATTTATTGAAAGCTAAAGACGCAGCAGTACCTAATATCTTCAGACTGAATAGTTCAAAAAATTATCTTTGTTTAACCTTTATACTACACTATTGGATAACTTGTTTAGCAATTTATTAAAGTGAGGATGATTTATCTGCTCGAAGAAGAGAGTTATTTCGTCACACAATCTTGAAATGTCAAAGAAGAAGTAATTACAGAGATTTACTCTCCAGAGAAGGGTGGGGTGTGAAAAGTTATTGATACCATCTTGGATTTCAACATAGTCACATGAACAAAATTACGAGATGGTTAAATATGTTAAATGGTTTCACAGATGGTATAAAATATAGGCTGCTCAAAATAGGGTGTTAATAACCCAACTTATGCTACTAAAATTTTAGTTTTTTTAAAAAAAATTACTAATGATGTTTTTTTTCGTATAATTTTGATTTTATCCTTTATATAATTCATATCCGAGATATTTAAGCTTCATAATTTTCATTTATTAAACAAAATAGGTTTATCAAAAGGTATTAACGCAATGTATTCATAAATGTAATGTTAATAAACTAACAGTTATATATATGATTACTGCAATGCAATTAATAACTTGAAATTCATGATGCTCTTTCGATAAAAATATTTCACTCTCTTTAAATTTATCCTAAAATACGCATTGTCAATAACTGATTTGTATCCCAGAACTGAATAATACCCTTTAAAATTTTAATTAACTTAGCAGCTCAGAATAACCTAGGGTTTTAACGAGATTTAGCTATCACCAGATATAAAGCCGATTTTTTCAATCTAAATTTCTATAGTTTTATGTTAGAAATAAGATTCGCAACTTAGTAATGCTGAAAAATACCTCGAACGAAGTAAATAAAATAGGTCGTATCGTTTAACATATTTGATATTTTATCGCCTGTATGTGTATGACTGCTTACGATATCTAGTTATGATAATAACATAGTCTCTCAAATACTTACTGTTAAAACCCAACCATACTCTGGTTTAACATTAAATTAGATACCTTATTCTTTTATTTTTTATATGATATTTCGAAGAATCTTTTAGGGACATCACAATGCTTTCCTAAATGAAAATTTCAGCCTTTCATTAGTCAATGGCATCTTCTATTTTGTCCAACAACTAAGGATTTTTCGATTTGTCACAATTTCAAGTTCGCCATTCAAGCTATTCCATCATTTTCTTTTTAATAATTTTCTCTAAAATATTTACCTCATTATTTTCCAACATTTTTATATTGAGACAATATACAAAGTTTACTTGCAATCAATTTAATTTTGCATCTTTTACCATTGTCGTTAAGCTCTCGTAACGTAATTGTTGGAAATTTTACCCAAGTACTAAAGCTTGGCAGTTTTCTTGCTTTATGTTCATCATAGTCTAGAGCATGGGTTCCCAAACTTTTTTTTCTCGTGGAACACTTTCAAAGTTTTACTATTTTCGGTAGACCTCCTGCTGCTAACAAAAAGTACCTATGTACTAATAATAGCTACTTAAACAAAAAAGTACCTGGGTACCTAAAGTTTAATCTTCCCTGGCTTTTTGTTCTTTTTTTATAGAAGTTTAGAATAATCTCTAGTATTTATATAGTTTTTACTACGTAACTATCTACTACACTCAAGTAGTAAAACAAATATAATATGATTGATAAATTACCATATACAATAAAAATATGTATAACAAATAGGCTGATACTTATTTTTTCCGGCACGGCAAACACTGACATCGATTCACTCACAGTCATACTTTTATGTTGAAAATCCCGGAAACAAATGAATAACGTTTTGTTCTTGGCATTCGTATTTATACTAATGTAGATTGCAAGCACAGCTTTCCTTCCTGTGCAGGTCTAAACAAGCATCCCAGACAAGCGGGCGCACGGGCGGCATTTTGCAAGTCTCGACATATGGTGTACACTCTTTTACTATTATCTATTGTTCTATTCAATTTTGTGTTTGAACTAAGTCTGGAATATTTTTGAGAACCTACATAGTGAACGAGGCTACCTGCGTACGCTGATAGGTAAATCCAAGCCAACATTTTTGTTTTCTATTATGAAAATCAGAAAATATTTCGTGAACCCCCACTTACAACTTGTGAACCCCTGTTTTCTTTTCACGTCTACGTGGACCCCCGTGTGGTCTTTTATGGACCCCTGGGGGTCCACCTGGACCACTTTGGGAACCTATAGTCTAGAATGTAAACCACACTCTCCGGAAGGAAAGGAGTTGCTGTGTTATACATTTCTGCTTTCCACATGCCTTTCTGTTAGAATTGGTGCCTGAGAATTTTCCGGGTTTTCTCCTTTGTGGTTTTAATAAATGTCTCACTATCTTTGTGGAAATCACAATATTATCATGAATATACTGTGACAAATTCTAATTTTTTTAAATTTTAACGTTATTTAGAAAGGGCTTTATTTTTCTCGATTTCAGACATTTTCATTTGTGTTTTTGTATATTTATTTTGTGATATTCGTTGTCATCTAGAAAAATGTTTCTTCAAATCTTGCTTTTTGTTTTAGGTTAATATTTGCAAACACTACTTCCACTCAAAAAAAAAATGTTTTTTACGAAATCTATCAAATCTATTAGTTTTCCTTTTATTATTCTTATGAGTATAACTAATAATGAGTTCACTTTTCCTCATTTTTAGAATTTATATTTGCATGAGTATTCACTTCTTACCAGGCTTGAAGTATTTGATTTTATCTGCTAGAAACTGAATGGTAATTCCTCTCAATTTCTGCTTAAGCTTTTCAGCTAGAACGTCTATGTTCATAACAATCTGAAATCTCTTTTAAATTGTGAGTCTCTTTATCGTAGTGATTTCGGCTTAAATTGTTGAAATTTACAGAATTCACTTTAAAATGTAAGTCCCTACGAAGTATAATGAAAAAAATACACAAAAGTTAGTAAAATAATTTAATAAAACTCTATAATTCTATATTGTAAAAGAAGAAAAACTGGAAGACACATAAAACATTTAAAAAGGAAAAACAACTGAAGGGAATGTTGAGAGAAATATTTAAAAAAAAAGGAAAGAAGGATTATTAAGGAAAAAATTGATTTGTGTAGTTTACGTGAGAGAAATAGAGAAGTTTTCTTTCTCACAAAATACATAATATTAACTCAAAGAATAAATCTCAATTAATGTTGAACGTCTTATATAAACATTACATTACATGGAATTTTTAACACCCTTTGTTGCATGGATTCAGCACATTCTGATCTTTTATCATAGATAAATATTTATCATTTTCTTAAAATCAATCATTAGCATGGGTAACAGAATAAATAAAAAAGTAAAGTAAAATTTCGAAATCAAATTATTTATTACGAATTAGCGTATGGATTAAATTGATATTTTCATTGAAATTATATTAAAATAACATTACGTTAAAAAATATGTGAATTATTTAATATAATGTCATATTTTGTTCATTTTCTAGAAATTATAATGAACATGACATAACATTAAGTAAATATATCCATATATTGTTGTTGTCTTGTGCTAGCTAGGATGGCATTATGGGGTGCGCTGCTACACTTTTTCAATTGAACCATATTTTGGTATGGAGTCCGACTTCCTCAGTACTCATAGGTACCCGTTTATAGGGTAGGCAACCGTTCACATCTCATTTATATAAGGAAAGGACAAGCATAGGATAGATAGAGAGAAAAAGTACATACACGCCCGAACCTGGATTCAAATCCAGGACCTCCTTATCCACAGTTAGGAACGCTGACCACTATGCAAGTTGTGCGGCATACCCATGTGTTAATAAACAGTTATTAAAGTTTACTGAAAGAAAAAAGTGCGCACACACATATAAAAATGAAAGGACATCGGAAAAAATTTAATAGAAATTTAGTTCATGTAATAAAAGGAAATATTTGCCATTTATTGTACTGGCTAAAATTATATAATACATTGGCTGAAATTATGTATAAATTTATTCAGTTTAAAATGAAAGTTAAATTTAGAATGTGTTAAGATTTTTTAATGAAATGTAAAAAAGTTTATCATGTCAGCTATATGATACTATAAAAAATATTTCTTCAAACATCAGAACCTTTTTTTTTTCTCTCGGGGGCACAGAGTGAAGACGAACTTATTTCTAATTATAAATTTGTGGACATATCTAGCATCTTGTATCTACAAGACTGATGACTATAAGAAAATGAAGGTTGTAACTAACAACTTGTAATTTTTTTTCCAATGGCGGGCACTTGGGTGACCTATGCGATAACAAGGCCAGAAACTACTACTCATTTGTCGTTACCCAGCGGGCACCTGTGAACCAAGTCACGGAGGTGAGTAGCGTTGCCCACGCCATGCCAACACAAACCCTTTTATATGGTGGGCCACATTCATACATCCTCACGGAAGAAAGGATAGAGAAACACAGAGAGAACAGACAAAGAAAGTAACATCCATGCCCGAACCGGGATTCGAGCCCTGAACCCATAACTCAGGAGCCAAGAACGATAACTCCTCAGCCATTGATCGGCACAACTTGTAGCTAAAGACCCAGATTTGCTTGATCCATGAAATTCTGGCTTCTTACTCTCACTATCAAGCGACTATAAATAAGGGAAAATGACAATCTCAATGACGACATGTTGTCTTTTTTTTTATATCTTTTTTAGCTACTTAAATTTTGGAGTGATCTTAACTTTTCTAGGTAACATTGATGAAAGAAGATTTCTGTTGCATATATTTCACGGCGACTCCAAAGACCCAATCTAGTTGTCTTTTTCCATTTTCTTTAAAAACTCAAGTTTTGGAGTAAACATAGTTTTTTTTTTTGATAATATTGACAAGAGAAGATTTCTGTGTTCCATTGCGTTTGATATTCCTCGGAAATGCCAAGTGGTTAGCTTTCTTCATCTTTGGGATTTTAAATTTACCATTTATGGGAAAAGATTTCTGGTGTATTGAGCTTGATGCCGAAAATGCCATACAGCAATTTTTCTTCCTGTCTTTTGCAAATTAAAATTTTTGATGCCTAAGTACAAATTTAGTGTAGTAAGGGGTACGAAGCACAAACGAGTACAAATATTATAGGTAACATTGAGTATAGAAGATTTCTGTTGCATTACATGTTGTGACCATGAAGACGCTCGTGTATATATTTCTTCTTTCTTCTTCTTAGAAACTTAAATTCTTAAGTGGGCATAAACAAAGGAAGATTTTTTTATTGCATCGTACATGCTGGTTGAAAAGACGTTGTTCAGCTATCTTTCATCTTCCTTAAAGAACTTTTTGAGTCAGCATAAATTTTTAGGTAATATTAATAAGGAAAGAATATTATGGCTTTGTTATTTTTTTTAAGACTTGGTTTTCGATTAAACTATAAGCTAAATGAAAAAATGACTTTGGCATGTCTATTTCAAATTGTATCATGGAGATAAAGCGAGAAGTAAAACCGAAGTCTTAGAACGCTAAGATTGATAAGAAGTTTTAGAGTTACAGTTAAGAAAAGTGAAGGGAATTTCGATTCCTATTTTTCTTTATCCTGAATTGTTTAGTACCCATTGCATTAAAATAAACTAATTCAAGATTTTAATACATTCTAAGTACAAGGAGTCAAAGAAATGTTGAATGCATTTTGATGTTGAAGCATTCATAAAATAATGAAAATAAGTTTAAATTGATAGCAGTGATGGTCAAATAAATTCAAAGAGATTTATGGCCCTATTCCTAAATTTCCACATGTGTATCATTCATGGTACGGAGAATGTCAAGAAGGTAATCACAGTTTTACGCCATGCGTGGGTAAGCATGTCGGCATCAACAGAGACTGTTGCTGCTGAAATCCTGTCCTTTACGTCATCAGTACTCGATACTTTCCCCTTGTAAGCGATGCCCTTTACGAATCTCCAAAGAAAAAAATCCAGTTGCATTATATCAGGTGGCCTGGGTGACCAAGGAATTGCGTCAAACCGCCCAAAACATTTTTCTAGGAAACGTTCGTTCAAAGAACTATGAATAAGATGATATCCCAAATAGTATTGCCATTCTCCTCACTTTTCGAACGGATAGAACATCACGTAGAATAAAACGTCGAAAGAACGCATCAAAAATAAACATTCATTGTTTTCTAATCTTTGCCAAAAAGTAAAACAAAAAGTAGTGCAGTCAATAACTCTCGCTTTTGATATTTATAAATGAAAGGAGAAAAATGTAAAATTAATAACACGGGCATGTTATATTTACAAAAGAAATGATATTCAAATGAGGAAAAGAAATTCTCTATGTAAATGTGCTCTATAAATGAAATATGTGAGTTATTTATGTGAATAAATATAATAAATTTATTTACAAAAATTATATTAAACACATCACAGTGTGTCTAATAGTTTATAGGGAAGTTACATTCCTCATTACATTCTCTCCAACATTCTTCCAACATTCCTCTTCCAACATTATGTTAACAGGTGCATGTGTTACCGGCTTTCTATACATTACCAGATTTTTCTTAGCGAAAGTATGAGAATTATTTTAGATTATATATATATATATATATATATATATATATATATATATATATATATATATATATATCCATCACACTGTACGTCGACGTGATATTCCGGCATATCTCACTATGTTCCAATGTTAGGACTGTGCTTTTCGGAAGATAAGTTCCTGGGTTTTGATTTCGAGGATAGTTGGGGAGAGAGAAATGGATGCTGCATTTTTGTTTTCTTCATATATTTTGGTCGAGGCGCGTGCTTGAAAGTTTTCAGGATCTTTTGCCTTGCGAGAGTTAAATATGATCCAATATCTATGAAATGTCGTCCAGGAATTCATTCAATAGTGTTTGCTAAAATGTTATGCAACTTCCCTGAAGTGCAAATTTGTCCAATGCTAGTGTCAAGATTATGTTTACGGATAAGCTCAATATAACCTATTGTAGGGATGGCGAACAATTTTGAGACGTGGGTCAAATGTTGTTTGTATTTTTTTAAGTACTAGATTGTGAGTCATTAACACCCATTTGCATCAGAGTTAAGTTTAAAAATTTTTAATTGAGTGTTTTTAAAAGAAAATATCTTTAAAATTCAGTTCGCTTAAAGGGTAAAAGTGGGTGTAATTTGACAATTTAAAAAGTTTTTAGAGTAGGTTCAAAGTTTTTGAGTGTTTGGTGCAAATAGACAATAACTGGATGGATTGAACATGGAGTGACGAGAATTACCAACTATATATATAAGTTTATTTTTTTATAAAATTAATCAAATACTAATTGGAGAATAATAAAGAGAAAATACAAAATATAAATAGTAAACAGATCGAACATATGTTCAATAGATAGTTTTAAAAATTAAACGAAACATAGAATAAAAACTTTTATTCTGATATTTCTTTTAAATTTTAAACTATCTATTGAATATATGTTCGATCTGTTTACTATATTTCGTATCTTTCACTTTTTGTTGTTCTCCATTTAGTGTACTTGATTAATTTTATACAAAAAATATAAAAAAATTTACTATTAATTATATTTTAGTAATTCTATTTAAGATGCTTATTTTGCAGAATGTATTTGCTCATGATATAAATCATACTTTATGTATATATATATCTATATATATATATATATATATATATATATATATCATATATATATATATATCATATATATATATATATATATATAACATAAAATATTAAGTATTTAATGAGAAATACTGTGCTGTTTATTTTCAGATAACTATTTTAATATTGGGTTCATAATTCGTATTCATTAGTGTAAAGCATTTCGATGTTAGTTTCCTGTCAAGTCTGCTTTTATTAGATTATTCCAAGTTCATTGAAGAAAATAATTTTTTCACAAGAATAAATGGATTGAAACACCGGTTAAAGAGCATCATCCAGATTTTTTCATTGATATAAAATTATTTATTAAGGAATTCCATACGTTTAATATATTTTAAATTTTTACTGTGGGGTTAATATTATTTGCCCTACTTTCACTCTGTTTTCCACTTTACTCTGCTTCAAAATTCAACTAATTCCATTGCTAAATTATCGAAACCAAGCCAACATAAATTCGGTTAACTCCATTGTTTAAAATTCTGTGTCGTATGGATGTAAAATAAAGTAAAATATATTTTCCTAACTTTTAAATTGATTGAATTTCTTCTCAAAAAAAGCTTGTTTTATTTCCTGCATAACCATTAAATATATTTTCAATTGTATTTTCCAGAATGCCAACCGAGTTTTCAAAAATTATTGTGGTTTGAAAATGTTTTTATGATTGAGATCATGTTTTTCATTTCCAAATATTTTGTAAATATATCAAGTTTCGTCATAATTAATTTAATATTTTGAAACATAGTTAAAACCAATTAGTCTATGCCTTTAAACATTTTTATTCAGTTCATTAAAATATTGAGTGATGCTCGCATAAAAATATTAAATTATTTGCAATATACATTGGATAAGTCAATAGAAATGTTGTCTTTTTCAATTAAAATGAACTTCATCTCTTTTAAATAGCGTTACAGAATGATTAAGAACTTGACGAAATTAAACCATCGTACGTTATTATATGCCAAAGTAGTTGAATATTGGCATTCAGTTTCCTCTAAGAATTGTGCAAATTGCTGGTGATTAAGAGCTCTTGCGTTTATAAATTTGACTAATTCCATTACAACTGACATTACACTGGAAAAACGTTTTAAACCATGCCTCGCACAAAATACTTGCTGATGCATAATAAAATGAAATTCAATCAGAGAATGTGAAATATTTTGCTTAGAGATACTGAATAAATCCAATGTTTTCCCCTATCATACTAAGTGCACCATCTATTGTTACAGAAACTACTTTCTGAAAGTCAATACCCATTTCTTTAAATGCAATATCAAATTCTTTTAAAATATTAAGACCGATACACTTCCCTTTCAACGTCTTTCATTTTTATTAATTCTTCTTTAATTATATTTCTAATTTTATACCGAGCAAAATCTGCTAATTTTTCATACTCTCATCTAAGGCAATTGAAAACATTTCACCACGATTGAAATCATTACGTATTTGGAATTTTTTCTAATTATATTATACTCGATCTTCGATCATATTACAAATTATACGTAATTATACTTCTTTTCACACACACACACACACACACACACACACACACACACACACACACACACACACACACACACACACACACACACACACACACACACACACACACACACACACACACACACAAGAATATTTATATTAGAATACAATCATTTGAGAAGAAAAGTTTTATTAACATACCTAATATACAAACATATCAATACACAGTACTTTTAAATACGTTAGAAACGGAAGCCACTGATTGCAGTACAGTACGTACGGTACTGACTAAAACAGTCACTCCTTAAATTGCGAGTCAAAAATTGCTAGATACCTGAGAAGAGAGAGAGTTGAGTGAAGAAGTATAGATTTTAATAGATTTCTTCGCGGGCCGATCGCGTACCCGTGAATGTGCATAGTTCTCGTTTAGTTGTTCGCGTGCTAGGAAGTAACGCATTGTTGGTTCTAAGAATATTTAGTTCTGCCTTCACGGTGATATGAGAACCGGTACGTTATCAATTCTACTAATTGTAATTCCAGCATGAGTATCCAGAATAATAGACATGCCTATGACACCTATTGAATATAACTGACCATAATCTTACAAAAATGCGTTTCATCTGAAAAAAAGATGTTTTAAATATGGATATTTGCTTTGGTTTGTCGATTTTTTTTCAATAAATAAAATATGATTAAAATTACTGTGCTTTTGTGTCAATGCAGCAATTGAATAAATACAAATATAATAAAATTATCGAAATAAATTAGAAAATTTTAATAAATATGCGTAAGCAAATAAATGGTTGAGTAGCAGAGTAGGGGGTCAGTGTCTGACCCACGGGTCATAGGTTCAATATCACTACCCTAGTGTTAGGAATTTAAGAGTGAAAAAGGGACAGGTTCAATTTTAAGTACAATTAAACATCAGGAGATAGAAGTTGTGCCTTTTTCTTTTTCACACAAATCAGTAGAGCGGGTATTTGGTAATCTTCTTCTTGTATAATAGTTGTCTGCGAAATTTTCTCTCATAAATAAGTACAAGAGAGAAGCTCAGCTGTCTTTATATATTTGGCAATCCATGCTGTGACAAAACACTATTTAAGGCAAACGTAAATAAATAAAAAAATTCAAGAGAAAGTTATTTTTTAGCTAAAACTTCGAATCATCACATTATATATTTATTTTCTGTGACTTCTTCTCTAAAACATTACATATTACTCTTCCATTTTCGTTCAACATAAACTAATTTTTAGTTGAACAAATTATCTGAATGCATATTTCGATATTTCAAAACCAAGCGAGACATGCAAATGCCGAATTCTGATCCTGAAGGGAGGGTTATTTGTCACGTGCCTTGTTTCGTGATATTCAAAACTGGTCAGAGATATATTTCCTGTTTACCGGTTTGTCATTTGGCATTCTATAGAGTGCCCTGGAAATGTGTGAAATATTAATCACTCCAGAAACATCGCCGGCGATGTTCTGTGTAACGACGAATTCTAGATTTCAAACATACCATATACACAGTAAGTATATATGTAGAGAAGAGCATATTTTTTTTTTGCTATTTTCATTGTTTTTGCAGAATATTCTTAAAGGAAAAAATAAGAATCCTTATTCTATTTGTCAGCCGAACTTTTGTGTACGACGCATTAGGACGTTGGTCTTTGATAAAGGTAAAATATATGCTTTCATTTGAATATATTTAACTATAGCGTTTGTAGTTAGCTTAAACCAAATGCTTGATTCGGCCTATTGTCACTTATTCATCTGAAACGTGGACATTGACTGAGAAGGACAAAGAAACCATTTCCATTTTCTTGCTTTAAAGAAACCAAATATGCTTCTTAAAGAAAACTTTAAGAAGCATATTTGGTGGAATAAAACGTGAGAATACATGGCGAAGAAGAACTAATTCTGAACTCTATAAACTATATAAAGAACCAGATATTGTTATGGGCGCTCCGTGGCTGAGTGGTCTAAAGCATCACCGCTAATCGCTTGAGAGCGTAGGAGTGTGGGTTCGATTCCCACCATGGCCCTGGGTGTTTTCTTCGTTATTCTTCTGTGGTTGTACATCTGTCATTGTGCTATTTGTCCTATTATCGACGAAGACTTACAAGCGGATCTCAAGAATCAAGCATACAAGTCTGAATATATGTAATGTAATAAAATAAATAAATAAATATTGTTAAATTTATCTCAATACAGAGATTAAAATGGGCAGGACATTTGAGCCGGATGAACGACAATCGGATGACAAAAAAATTTTCTTGGCTCGCCCCATGGGCACCAGAAGAAGAGGACGACCGAAACTCCGATGGCGTGACTGCCTTGAAAATGACCTAAAAACACTGAAAGTGACAAACTGGATGACCTTGTCCAAAAATATGGGGATCCTAGTATGCACTTCTGAGTAAGGCAAGGGCCCACCCTGGGCTGTCAGGCCAATGGAAGAAGAAGTTAGCTTAAACAGTAATTAAAGCTTATTTGAGCTCACTGTAAATTTGCTTACGCTGTGATACATATCGATCCGGAACTCAGCTGGCCTCAAGAATGCAGGGTGGGATTCTTTCCCCTTTTCCATAATTGGCATTCATGCGTAATTATTTGGAAAAGAGAAAAAAATGTACTGCATCAGATCCCGTTTTTGTACATTCTAACACTGTAATTTTAAAAAATAACAATATTTGCTATTTTATCCCAGTTTTCTTCCATTTTTTGTTCCTACCTAATAAAATGAAAGAAATTTTGGTTTTTATGTGTGCTATCGAATCAGAAATCCATTGGAGAGGAAAATAAAAGGAGTTTCTACTTCCACAGTTAATAAATTCGTAACTAAGGAAATTTTGAATTGTTAAGTACCTCATTCGATTTGTTTTTAACTGATCCGCGCATATAAGACCACAATTTTTTATTTCTATGTTTTAACAAATAAATAACAAGTATCGGTATTCTTATGCACCGCAATTTCTTCATGAAATTTAGAGACCAGCTGCTAGCCGATCGGTTTGCGCTCTGGCCTATGGTTCAATAGCTCGTGGGTTCGATATCCCCTTGGGAATGGTTGTTTGCTATAGTTCGTAGTGCAGTTTAAACTTTTGGTCTTAGTTCGATTAGATTGTGGGTGGAGAAAGTGACTGTAGCACATCGAACAACCCACATAACAGTAAATTGAAGAAATCATAATAAAAAGTTTCCAATATTATATTTGATATTAAAAACTTATCGAAATCATATAAAAGAGGTGTCGAAGTGAAACACCGCAATTAAAACAAACATAATGAATATAAAAGAAATAAAGAAAAGCAGGTATTTGGAAAACTAAATAAGACAGAGAGTCTAATGTTGTTAATATACAGGGTAATCTTATTTAAAGTGACAGTATTTAGAGCTCCCTGTAGCGCGATCTAATAGCCGGAATGGCACCAAACTTGGTATTCAGACTAATCAAAACACGGGAAAAATGATTCCGTGAAAAAATATTTTAGTTCCAAAAATCGCCGGTAGGTCATTTCGTGGCGCTTTACAATGTATAAAATGTGAAAAAAGAGAAATACTGACACATACAATCGTACAATTAAATTATTAATGTTTATTACATTAACTTCCCAGGTGAGGAATTAGACCACATTCCATGTGAGCACAGTTCTCAGAAATAACACTGTGCGTTCTGTGTACAGCGTTCCCCACAGCCGAACGTAACATGTCACGAGGAATATTCCGCACTGTCTTTGTTATGTTGTCCTTTAGAATAGACAAATTTGATTCTCCACTAACATAAACGCATGTTCCGGTAACGTGAGAGGCATGGCCACTGGAGCTCACTTACTTCAGCTGAGGTTATTTGTCGGATCAGTCTACTGCTTGCATTTATAACCCTATTACTGACACTGTCATCGAACAATATTTGTATGTTGCTTTGATACCTGTGTTTTATGCTAATTCTTATTATTGTAAACTACAGCAGCGCCATAAAATGCCTTAGCGGTGACTTTTGAACTAAAACTTTTTCTTACGGAATTTTTTCCCATGTCTTGATTAGTCTAAATACCAAGTTTGGTGTCATTTCGGATATTAGATCGCGCTACAGGACGCTCCAAACACTGTCACTTTAAAAAAGATCACCCTGTGTGTGTGTGTATATATATATATATATATATATATATATATATATATATATATATATATATATATATATATATATATAATTGAGCTAATGTTTTAAGCTCATGTGTTACAAATCTGTTTTTTATTTTATTTCAGCAATATTAAATAAAAATTTAATGTTGACGTAAACAAGGCAATAATCTTAAGATTCAAAAGAGATTGCTTTCATATTTTGCAAGCATTAATATAGAGCCGCTTGCCCTGTCTAGTGGTCAAAGTCTCTGACTACGGATAGGGAGGTCCTGGGTTCGAATCTCAGTTCGGGCATGGATGTACTTTCTTTTTCTATCTATCCTGTCTTTGTCCTTTCTATGTATGAATGTGTTGTAAATGGTTTCCTACCCTATAAACGGGTCCCTATGGCATGTGTGTACTGAGGAAGTCGGACTCCACACCAAAAAAAATATATATATATGGTTCAGTTGGAAAAGTGGAGCAGCGCACCGTACATTGCCAGCCTAGGTGACACACGAAAATAACATTAATTTAGAATTTTATTAATCAAGGAAATTTTAAAAAATTTAAGTCACCTTAGCCGATTTAATTTAACCATAAAGTGGATGTTTTGTCTTGTCTTTTTAATGCTTTTTCTTCTGTTCGATTGTCCATGTGTTACTGGCTTGGATCAATAGAAAACGGCTTCTCAAACCGATGCTTTGCTTCTAATATAAAAAATCAATTTATTAACAAAATGAACTTCGATACTTTTCTCAGACATTCGAGGGTGAACTTCGCCTTGTTTGCTGTCTCTAGGAATGTGATTTGAAGGCAGGCAGGAAATTCGTGAACAAGTGGGATTTACAACGCCGTCTCAGTACGATGTGACGTAGATGAAACGTAACTGACGTCATGGATATTTTAAACCACTGAGAATCGTAATAAAAGCGCGTACTCAAGATTCCAACAGTATCGAAAGAAACAACCACTTTATGACTTTATGGTTAAAAAAAAACTAATTATATGCATAGCAGGTTGGTTTGTTATTGTTGTTGCACTACCATACTTCCCTGTACCCAGACTTGAAATGGATTTCACCAGTTAGTGGAAGCAACCGGGTGGTAATCTTTGTAATTTAGAAATGCGAATTAAGCAGAAGACCCCCTAATTTTTGAGCTGCCACTCCCAGTGTTACCATTTCACTTGAAGGTCATTACAACCATCACATATTAAACGTGCTTCAACTGCCTTCAGCGAACACAAATATCTTCGGCCGTGATTCGAACCCACTATTTTCTGATCATGAGAACGATTCCTTCACCAACCGCAGTACCTTGGCTCTGTAATGACACCAACATTGTTCCCTGTTGTTATACCAACATGCTTACCTGTACCTAATTTTGAGTTGGACTCAACCAGTTACTGGAAGCAGTGGATTTTAGTTAATGAGGAGACTTTGTCATTTAGAAGGAGGGACAAAACAAAATGCACCAAATACTTGGTCTCCATTCCCAGAGGTATCACTTCACTTGGAAGACATTGCGAACCCTACCAATTTAACGTGACTTAATCATTTTGTGAACACGTAAAATCTTTGGTTAAGTCAGGATTCCCTATCTTCCCATAATAAGAACGACTCCAAACTAGGGAACCAACCAGGCCATCGTTGACTCATAATTTCTTATTATAGGTATGCTTTCACTTTTAAATAAGATGGGTTAATTTGACTAACCCATCATGTCTTAAAATTAGCTACTAAAAGTATCAAAATATGTAAGAGTGTACATCTAAACTAAGAACTGAACCGATGAGTTGACCAGTTTAATACTATCATTTGAATCATACATTAGTTAGCTTGTCTATGTTATGAGGAAAAGTAAAACCAATAAGAAGAAAGTAGTTGTACACATAAATCATCAACGAACTGATATATCGATGCAAAATGTTTGATTTTGGAATATTAGGAAAATAGATGATTTAACATACCTCAATAGGAGATGCGGTTCACATCTTATGTTATTTGCAAATGGATTGCTTGATGAGCTGCTCACGGTTTTCTGCAGCAGCATTTATCATAAGGATTCGTTCGATTTGTTTTCTTGAAAGCGCTTGTTTCGTACAAAGTGAGAAATAATGACTCGGCCTTGCCTTGCGTTGAATCCAAGAAGAGCGTAGTTATTTATGATTCGCAGCAGCAACGAAATAAGAGTAACCCAAATCATCAATACCAACAATTGGTATGCCACCATGTTGGTTCCATTATTGAAAAAAGTTATTTTCACTTGGTTGATAGTGTTTCTTGTCCAGTAGTCACATTTACCATAAACATACTGGACGTTGAAATTTCTTTGCGATATATTTTTTTTTTATAAAAATTTAGATTTTGAGATAAACATACTATTTACTAAAACTTCCTCCGTATATATTTATGCAAAAATAATTTAGACGTTTTTAATTTTAAGGATAAAAAACAATGCTGAGATTTAGTGCTATTATTAAGCTGCATTTTTCTTAATCAAATATCTATGTACATTGAAATCTTGCACATATAAAAAGAGAATGAATAAGTCTATATTGCTATTCAATTTGATTAGAAGCACTGAAAATGTTAGAGGGATATTTTTTAATGAATAATGCACATAATAATTTTGTTTATATAAGAGTATTCAATGGCTATAAAAATAATATATTTAACAAAAATTATAGAGTTTTTAATGAATATAATAGTCGTGTTTCAATAAATTACTTTTCATGTTATTATTTCATTTGGTTTTCTTTATGAAAATTATTCGTTATATTCATTATATTATATTCATTTATTATATTATTCATATATATATATATATATATATATATATATATATATATATATATATATATATATATATATATATATATATATATATTAATTATTATTTTTCTAATTTAGAAACTTTTATCAACATTAATTAACATATTTTTAATGAATTATGTATAATAATTTTGTCTAATTAAAATTGATTAATTTTTGACTAATTAAATTTGTATTAATTTTTTAAAAATATAAATTTTAAAAATATAAATTCTTAGCAGACACATTTAAATGAATCTTGGTAGACGGTAAAAGTGCTCTGATTGGAAAGAGGATTCATTCTCATTATCAGAAGATTTGTGAGTTCAATTTTATTCTGCATTTGCTGACGCAAAAACGAAGAATGATATCTGCTGATCTTGCAGCGATAGTCCTACTATATGATTTTTTTTAATCAGTGTATTCTGTGTACATATTAAACTGCATAATTTTAAATTTACAGAATTGCAAAAATTGCAATTAATGATAGATTTTAATGCTCTCTGTGAACTGGTAATAGGACTATATACTTCAGAAGGTGAATTTCCGCATTCGATTCTCTAGTTATGTATGATAGATTTCCATTTTATACAGGATAGATTTTTTTCAATAAATGCAATAAGAGAATAAAATATTTCTTTTCAAAAAATAAAATATTTATTTTAAAAGAATAAAATTTTTTCGTTCGTATTTTGTTGAAATTTTTTTTTTATGATATTATAGTTCCTATAAATTATTTCATTCTTATTAACTCGAATTTCTTTCATGCACACCTGTTAGGGTGGATAATCGGAAATTTTTAGTGTTTTCTCTCTTGAGACCTTTGAATATGGCCCCCAGCAGATGTTGAAAGGTCTTACAAAGACATTCGGTTGTTAAGATTTCCTCAATCGATGCGGAGTTTTGTTGACTGGAATTTCAGCTGAGCATAGACACGTGGTAAGATTCCGAATGAAAGATATCGAGTTCAATCCTAACCGTTGTTGGACGTAGAAAGGTGGAAGTTGCGCTTCTATTCTTTTCGCGTGGATTTTTTGCGGCAGGTGTTTACGATTTTCCCATATTTTCTCTCCTTTGTGGCACTTGAACACGGCTTATTATCAGTAAAAAGTCTTTTAAGAAAGCCATATGAAAGGAATGTATGAATAGTTGACAACAATTTTTAAATGTTCTGCAAAGCTCTGTTTACGGCGTGCAGTAATTGATTACTAAGTCTTTTCAAGTCAAATATACCGCTGTTTTTAAAAATGAAATGTTATTTGCGATTTGCTGAGTGATATTGAATTGCTTGTGCCATTTGGCTCAATTGTAACTCAAACTGTTCTTCATATAGAATGCCGAGCTGGTAGCCGAATGGTTAGCGCTCTTGCCTTCGGTTCAACAGTTCGTGGGTTCGAATCCCACCTTGGGCATGGATGTTTGTAGTGGTTCGGAATCCACTTTAAACCGTAGGTCCCGGTCTAATTAGCCCTCGTGTGCAAAAAATGATCGTTGAGCGACAAACCAACCAACCAATCATATAGAATGAAAACAAAGTGTATTTTGACTCGGAAGAATGTTATTGGCAAAAATTGAATAAGGAACCCGGTGAATTGATGTTATAGATCAAGAAACGCGGTATACACTACAAAAAAGAATATGGATCTTATCCACATTCGAAGGATGTAATCCGAAAAAACTCAAATATGTTATCTGATTGGGAGCAGACAAGGAATTGTGTCTCCAAGCATGGAAGCAAATATGAGTTCAATATACTTCAAAAGAATATTATCTGCATTCAAGTTATCTACCCGATGAGATGAGATTAGGGGTAGACAAAAAATGATTTACATGCATGGACAAAAATATGGGTTTAATCAACCCCCGAAAGATGCTATCTGCGGAAGGTGAATCCATGGATATGAACTTAAAAAGCAGTTCCATGGCGTGGAGGAGAATTTCGGTTCAATACGCTTCTGAAGGATGTTATCGGCAGAAGTACATATGTACCTTTTTAATGAGATGAGACTACGGTAGTCAAAATGTTAACCTCTAGACATGGAAGAGAACTTGAGTGTAAAGTGATTCTGAAGGATTTTACTTGCATAAAATCAAATTAATTCCCCCATGTGATATGAAATTAAAACTATACAAATTATAAGTCTCCAGCTATAAAGTGTGACAGAAATGTGTCCACTTGGAATCATTTTCATTGATATGTTCCCAAAAAATTGCAGAATGCTATAAAATCAAGGTGATGGACATCTCGAGCTACTTTGTCTTTAACGCTAAATGTCTAATATACTTTATCCTTTTACAATATGACAGATACTTGGTCACTTGTCCGTAACATTACAGCTATCTTATTAAGCTGCTATCTCAACTGTAATTATTGTGGAATGAAGCTGAATACCCTTACAGCTTTCGAAGTTTCAAGAAATGTCTGTCTTTTTTTAATGCGGAGACAGAAAAAGCAGGTGAAACAGGACGAAATGTAGATGTTATGCAATAAACTGCGCTACCCTTATCTTGAAGGTAATAACTGTCGTACTGACATTTTTTTTTTACCGGCCTTATATTAGTTATTTGATTTGTGCCCAATTTCCAGTAGGCAAATATTTCTTCAATGAGGTTTTACATTTTTATTTTCATAATTTGTGTGCTTTTTGATTACTTCAATGTATTAATCTGCATATAAAATCTTGATTTGGTTTTGTTCGTTGCTCAACGGTCATTTTGCATGAACGCCATCTACATGAGGGCTAATTAAAGTGGATCCTGCAATATAAAGTGGGTTATGAACCATTAAACCAACCCATCGTCAACCCATACGAGGGTCAAGGCCTACAGTACCCATATATATTTCCTTGACCATAATATCTGGGGTGCGATGCATATGTCCTGATTAGATGGTCAGACTAATGTAAAACCCCCATTGTTTAGTGCCTAAGAATACTTGCTATACAGTTTTATCTATCCATTGAAGGTGTAAAAGGCTGAGTTGACCTTGCACAGCCTAAGGATCGATTCTTGGACCTGTGCTTCGGGAGCACGAAGTGCTGCCACTACGCCACTGGGCTTATTATGAACCATTAGGAGCAACTGAACTCTAGGTGGATTCGAATACATGAACTTATAAAAACTTGGAGCGTGTTTTGCACCTTAATTTTTGGCTTGTTTATATTAATTTATCCATCTCTAATATATCTTGAAATTTTTCCATCAATCAAAAGTTGCAATTCTGTATTGAACTGGTCATCGAATGGTGAGAGTTCTGGTCTTCAGTTCAACAATTCGTAGGTACACTGAAGTCAAGCGTTTGAGGACAGTACTGTAAATAAACGTACGGCAAGGTGTTTTACAAATTCAGTTCGAAAGATTTGTCCCTCTGTGTGGAAGCTGGTGGACTAGTTGTCAATAGGTTCACTATGAGCTGCTACCAACAGGCCAAACGTTCACTGTGAGTATGTATTTACAGCTATTAGAGCGTGTGGAACAGGCATTGAAACAAAAGGAGCCAGCACTGGTTCATCTTAAAGATGTACAGCTCTTAGATAACAACGCAAGGCCGCATGTAACGTGGGTGACCAGGAATACCATATAGCGACTTGGTTGAGAGAATTTGGGCCAGCTTCCTCACCCTTTCTGACCTTTCACCGTCAGATTACCACGTCTTCTATTCCTCGAACAATCATCTTTGTGGAAAATCCTTCACCAATGGAGCAGACTTGCGCCAAGCACTCACGGATTTTGAGTACAAAACCCATGAGTTTTATCGCATAGGAATTGCACAACTGGAGACACCTTGGCCGAAGGTGCTGAATGTCGATGGTTATTACTTCGAAGACAAACAATTGCCTACACTTTTTGTCATTAATAACAACAAAAACTATTTCTTTTTTACCTTGTTCATACGTTAATATTAATATGTATTAATGAATATAATTTTTATATTTAGGATGGGTTAAAACTGGTGATTACATATTAATATGATCTGGTCTCGAATGCATAGAAAACTAACTATTTAGTCATCTAATTATCAGATTTCACCAACCCCATAATTATAATAAATGCACTTCAAATAGTCAAAGAATATTCTCATGATAGCAAATTAATCAAGTTTCAATCTTTTCATCTTAAGCACTGCTTTAGATGTCCCTAAAGAAGATCATTTTTCTTCTATAAAACTTTCCACAACCAGTTGATGAACTTTGTACTTTTAAAATGTCTTTTATAATGTCCTTTTGAGTGAACATTTTTCTGAAATAAATCTCGAATTATATAAAAATAAAAAAAGAAATCACGCATTTTATAAGAATAAATTATCCTGTTTGAGATGTCTATCCGAGACAGAGAGCTTGAGTTCATGCAAATTTACTTTTTTTTCTTTCTTTCTTGGTACTATTTCTTTCTCTTCGTTTCCATTATTCCGCTCGCGATCTCCTTTTTTAGGTGCTTGGCTTCTTTTCATCCCTTCGGAACTCTTTGATTAAGTTCTTTTACTCGCCGGAGCCAATTAAGGCCGAAGAGTTCGAAAGGTTGTTAATTAGATGCTCAAAGAAAGTGGTGTACTTCTCCGAGTCGTGCTGGAAAAAAAAATCTCCCAACTTTTCTCCAACGGTTTAAAGAAAATATCAGATGTGCTTGTGTCGCCATCTATTTTTTGATGAAGGAACAAATTATAGAAGGAATTTTAATGGCAATTTTTTTTTACAAGAAGTGTAATCTGAAAAAATGTAAGTAATTATCATAAAAAAACTTTTATTTCTCAGGTTAGAGGGATAAAGAATTGAAAAATTTAAATGTTTAATTCAGGTTTTTTGTAATTTATCCATAAATGTGTGTATAAAGTATAATTATAAAGTGTTCAACGTAAAAAGTTGAGATAGTAGTTGAGTCCTGAGCACTTTTACCATCTGAACAATAGCACTAGTGTTTGTAATAGTTAAGAATCTTCTTTAATCTGTTGTTCCCAGTTACATTAATTCTCATGGGATAAAAAATACATTTAAACTTTAAAAATAAAGTTTTTTTACACATGAGATTTAAATTATTCTCATGTGTAAAAAAATTATTCATGAATATTTTTGTATTTTTTAAGGATCCAGTAATCTTTAAATAGCAAACCAAAAAATATTTTTGTCCACTTCCTTCTCACTCCAATTGAAAAGAACAAAATTAAATTTTATGCTCTCTGTCTAAATGTTTTTTAATTGAAATATAGTTTAAATAATACGAGAAGACAGTAGCTGACAATACCCTTGCAACAAGTAAAGAATATTTTTTGTTGGTATATCAAAACTAATGAATAATGGGAGAAGGATAAGTTAGCTTTATTAAAATATTTGAAAAAATGAAAAAAATCCATAATTCTATCACGAATGTATTCTTTATAATTCGAAAAGAGGTCCAGTGGCTTTCTGTTAAGATCAACAAAGTGAAAGCATTTTTTGCTGTGGGCAGTGATTGGTGTGGGTGACCACTTTCTCCCTCACTGGATTGTTGGAATTCCATGGAATAAGAAGTGTCTATACGCTCATCAGTGATTCCACTGTTGTGTCCTAAAGTTTTCTGCTAAAGTTTTGAATAAAACTATTAATAAGTGACTTTCTTGTGGTAAGCAAAAATTCGCTAAGAGATTATTTTCCATTTCAAAATGAATTTTCAGATATATCTAAATAATTCTAACCTTTTTTTATAATCAAGAGTCAATTCAAACATTTTACTGTAGTTTCTGCCTATCGATGGCTGAGTGGTTAGCGTTCCTGACTCCTGAGCTGTGGGTCCCGGGTTCGTATCCCGGTTCGGGCATGGATGGTTCTTTCCTTCCCTGTTCTCTCTGTCCTTTCTTCTGTGATGTTGTATGAATGTGGCCCACCCTATAAACGGGTTTGTGGTGGTATGGCGCGGGCAACGCTACTCGCCTCCGTGACTTGGTTCATAGGTGCCCACTGGGTAACGACAAATGAGTAGCAGTTTCTGGCCTTGTTGTGGCATAGGGTTCGTCACCAAAGTGAGTGCCCGCCATTTGATGACCACATGAGTGCCGCCGACAAAGTGAGTCACCAAAGTGAGTACCATTGTAAAAAAAACTATAGTTTCTGGCAATATAAATATTTCTCTCTATATAAGTTCTGGCAATCAGAGGTAATCAATTTTACACATTAAAAGCAACATGCAACATAGATCTAACATAATACAGTCTTTCATATAAATCACGTATTTTTCTTGAAATAGAAGAGAATAGTTTCAATAATCAAAAAAAATTCTCTTACTGAGATTGTATTTGTTTAAAGTCTTTGGTTTTATATGAAGCTAGTTATTGAATGGCAAAAAATACTGTGTAGTAAAACATGTTTCAAAATATCATTTCAATATTTTCTTTTTAATCCATTGTTGGAATTCCATATCTTGCGGTAAATCTGAACCTAAGAGAGAGAGAGAGAGAGAGAGCGCGAGAGTATCTATTTATTTACAATAGTTAAATCACAACTGATAATTAATGTTTCACTGATAATTTAATCTTTAATTTCTTTTCTGCAAGTTGAATTCATTTTGTTATTTCAAAAGTTATTACTAATCTGATTCAGAATAAAGAAAATGACAGAACCAAAATTTCGAATTTTTTAGAAAAAGAAAAACTGACAATGCCTATATTTGAAAAACTGACCATGCCTAATTTATTTACTTTTTAAATAATTTTTTTGTCTTTTTGGAAAGTTTTAGGTTGACTAATTTTTTGCTACTTTCTAAAAATTTTTAATCAAACTGTCGAATTAATTTTCTTATCAGAATTGTTTTGTCCTTAAATTCAGAAGTCCAATAACACACACATTTCTGAATTCTTTAATAATAATTCTAAATTTTTGTCCCCAATCAAATTCATTTTATCGCTTCATTTTGATTTGAATTTTAGCTTACGAAAGATTATTGTCTAAATATTAAGCTCAGGTTCAATATGATTAGATTCATTTTATCCATATATTTAACACATAAATTCCGCAATTTTTTTATTTTTCAAAAATTGGTTCAGTTTGTAACGTGATCTAATTTTCACCTTTCTGTAAGAGAGGATTAATTCGATTAGAGACTTAAGGGGTACTTCAAACCACTATATAAAATCAAGATTAATCCGGGAATTAGACACTCAAGTATTCCAACTAAAAGGGTTATCACATTTAGCTGAAAGATGCTAACATAAGCTACATATTTGATAAGTTGTTTTATAAAAATTAAAACAGACTTCAATGGTTAGGTTTCATGTGATATAATTTCAAATAATTTACAGTAAAATTAGTCGGAGGAGTAATATTTTGTTAAAAGATATCATACGCAAAGATGTAACATTTAACTATATCTAACATTTAAAGAGTCACAATACTAAAAATATACTTTGTTCACAATACTAAAATAAGCAGATTCTAGTGGATTGGACTCGTCATCTGCTTGAGCAACAATACAGCCAAGGAAATCTTTTCATCTAGACCATGATGTCGTTGTTGTTGTCGTGTGCCAGCTAGGCTGGCAATATGGGGTGCGCTGCTCCACTTTTCCAACTGAACCCTATTTTGGTGTGGAGTCCGACTTCCTCAGTACACACATGCCATAGGGACCCGTTTATAGGGTAGGCAACCATTCACACTTCATTCATACACAGAAAGGACCAAGACAGGATTGATAGAGAGAGATATAGTACTTTCATTCCCGAATTAGGATTCGAATCCAGGACCTCCCTATCCGTAGTTAGGGACTCTGACCACTAGACAGGGCGGGTGGCTGTCTAGACCATGTAATACAACAAAAAGAAGATCGATGGCTAGATGCAGTAGAGGAGGAATGTCTGGTACTCAGAACAAAGAACTGGAAAAGTTTAGCGGCTAGTAAAGGTAGCTGGAAACATCTGGTACAGAAGGCCTTGACCCATTCTGTGTTGCTGCGCCATGTTAGATGATGATATCATAAGCTATGGATTAACAAGCAAAAATTAAAAAATATTAATATATTACAGAACTTTTTTTGCTCAATGCAGCAGACAGCCTAATAGCCAAAGGGAGTTGTCATTTTAATTTCACCAATGTTAATTACCTCCAAGGAAGATTTTTATAGATAGCGTATTCCCAGGTCTCAAGAAAGAAAATTTGGAAAAATTCTCAAGCACCCACTCGATGGATGTGCATACAGAAAGCAAAAGTGCTATGTTTGTCTCACGATATTCCATTGTGACTGGGATCGAACTTGGGATGCTCCATTGCAAAGAGTACCCAGTAAAAAATTTCGGTTTCTATTTATTCAAGTTATCTTCTTTTTTTCTATATAAACTGCTATAAACATTTTTTTAACATATTGCAAAAAACACATCAGGTCATAGAAACAGCTTCATAGCTATATGAATTTCACTAGGATGCAATTCTAGCTATTCATTTTTAATAGGTTTTTTTATTTTCTTTTATTAATATACACATTTTCTGAATCACATTATCACAATTAGATTTGTCCTATTCAATTTTGTTTTATTTTAATATCTTTCTAGACTGTATATTTGGATAGTTTACTTCCCCTTTCAATATAGAATCTATCAAACGTTTGGAAGGTGTAGATATTAAGCCCTACTTCTTCATAGCTAGACCTTCCACACGATTTTTCTGATTTTTTCTTAGCTTCCTCTATTTCTCCATACTTCATTGTATTCTTAATTTTCCTTTTTTTATGATAACCTTTTGTTTTCTTTATGAATATCATTAGTAAATAAAAGAATAAAATCCAAGTAAATTGAGATCTATCCATTTTGTCCAGGGCCTACAGTGCTCGTATCTATTTTCCTGACTAAGATAACTGATAAGGTTCGCACTCTTAGTTAAGTGGTAAATCGAGCGCAAAACTCCCAGTGTTTAGTTCTCAAGCGTGCTTGATACTCAGTTTATAGACCCACTTATGGGATGAAAGGCAGAGTTGACCTTGCCCAGCCAGAGGATCGAACTTCGGACCTGTACCTTGGAAGCGAACTATGCCACCGAGCTTTAAAATCTAAGTAAAAAAAAAAAAAAATGCAATAAGCCTTATTCTGAAATAGTGACTTTCACAGCTCAATTGTTTTTACCTATACAAGCAATGCTTGTCGACATTAAGAGCTTGCAATCTAATAAATTGATGATGGATTTTAGTGGATTCTTTTCAACAAAATCAAATGTCACTAATCCATGTAGAAAAGAACTGCTAATTAAATAATTTTGAACCATTAAAAGTATTTTGGCCCTTAATTTGATTTAATTTAGCCCAGGCCATTTTGCTCTGGGCTTCAAATTTGACAAAAAAAGCAGTCTTACATCTGATTATTATTTTTGCTATCCCAGCTGTTTAAAAAGAAACATAATCATTTAAGCGTTTCAAAAGCATTTAGCATTATATTATTTTTATGTCAAGTTTCTTTTATCTATATTATTTAATTTGAGGAGAGAGAGAGAGAGACTCCACACCAAAATATGGTTCAGTTGAAAAGGTGGAGGCAGAAGATAGCAACATCAAAATTAAACAGAATAATCTTGTCTTATGGAAGAATAAATTAGAAGGAAAATTCTTTCTTAATTTAGTAAAAATCAGTTAATAACTCTTTTATTTCTGCTTTAAACAATATGTCTGCTTATTTTGCCTTTTTTGAATTCTTTCTAATAGGGTCCTATAAAAAAGTAGATGAAAGAAATATTAAACATTTAAAATAACAGTATAAATTTATACTATAAAAATTTTACATTTATATTTACTCCAAATAAAATTTTTAAGTGAAGAAAAAAAAACTTTGATTAGTACTTGAAGTAGTTTGTAAGTACATAGATATATGTATGATAGATTCTGTGAAAATTATCTCCCAACTATATGTAAACAACATAAACATTTAGTTATTAAAAATATTATAGTTTTATTTCATAGTTTTGAATTCAGTGTTAGTATAAGTTTGTTTTATAAAGCAGCATGTTCTTATAATTTATTAGAAATTTTATGTAAAATAAATTAATATATATTCCTTCAATTACTTTCATAATCGATATATATATATATATATATATATATATATATATATATATATATATATTAATTTTCTATCAACAACTTCATTAATCGTAACTTTGATATTATAATTAACTTTTAATATTGATTTATTAAAAAAAGAATTATTTTCGAATCCAATTTAAGGAATTTTCAAAGATAACTCGTGTTTATTATTGTAATATATTTCGTTGCTCAAATGTTACGTAATAAAATTTTTTTATAATCATTGCAATTTATCTCCAATAGGAAAGGGAAGCTTTAAAAGAAAAGCTTATAAATCCATTTAATCCTTGTGGTAATGATATATTTATGTGCAAGTACAGTTTTTAAAATTCTTATTATTACTTATATGTTTTTATACGTTGTACCAATTTTTTTATCATAAAATATTTCCCATACTCCAGTCTAATTAAAAAAAATACCACATTGAAACTGCTTTATAAAAGTGAATGGTTAAAATTATCATTTTTATTCATAATAAGTTTATTGAAATTTTAAAATAATAAAGTGATCCTTAATTTCTGAAGATGCTAAACCCATATTTTTACATAGGTAAACATTTCAAATTCATACAAAACTATTCGCTTATAACGCTCACATATGACTTAGTAAAATTAAATATTCTTATGATATTAAAATAAAAAATATTTTAAGGTAATTATTTCTTAGAGTTTATTTTGGTCATCAATTAATCAAGAATGGACAAGACGTAAACAAAAAAAAAAAAAAAAAGAAAGAAAGAAAAAGAAAAACATTTTTTAGAAATGTCTTCCGAAGTCACTACTAGAGGGCGACACGATACTACACAAATTTACCTTCAGGTAAGGAAAGATTGATCTGAGAATGATGGCGTTGGGAACAGGAGAAAAGAACACCAAGATCAGTGAATAATTCATGTAATTCCTAAACACCAACGGCGCAAGATGAAGCTCTTTCTGACCTAGGCATCATGCTGGCTCATCTCCGGAAACAGATGTACAGCATAATCATGAAGGTAAGCTCATGTTTTCCACTTAAAGGAAAGAAACAGCTGCATTCGAATAAGAGAAGAAAATGAATTTTCTTGCTTTATTATTGTTATGTTTCCAGTTTTCTTTAATTCGTCACTGAGTGATAACTAGTTAGAGACATTGTTATTCATCACTAGGGTATTGTGTGATATGGAAAAGAATATTCTGGAATATTTGTTTCGGAAAGCATGCATAGTTTGTTTCCTTTTGGTGTTTTCTTAAGAATGTAAGAAAGAAAATACGTAAAGCTTTGTTTATATTTACGTCAGTGTTCTAATGAGTGTAAATTGCTGATAGGTTTTGGTTTTTGTGAAACCATTTTGGGAAAAAGGTGCAAACGGCTTAAACTAAGTTGCCTTTAATAATGTTTCCAGAATAATAACACATAAATGATTTTTAAGAAAAAACACAAAAAATAATAATTTTAAAAACAAAATGTTTTCACTTTTATTAAAATTGTATTCAATTATGTGGCGTGAAAAGCGCAAGACGAAGCATTTTGACATCGGTGATTTTAATACTGTATTTAAAAACTATTTTTAATTTTATATTAATTAGATATTTAAATATTAACAATGATAATATATTAAAATATTGGTCACTTTTTTAAATTAGTTTTCTCAAATATACTGGCTATAAATACATGCATAAACATTGCGTATAAGTATGTTTCTATGAATATAGAAAAAAATTTTTCCATTCACATAAAATTTGTGACTATATAAATTATTTTTAACAAAATTAATGCTTTAAACATATTTAACGAAATCTATTCAATATACTTTCTTTAAAAGAATCATGTACCATAATGCCATTAAATTTTTATGAAAAATGCTTTTATTAACAAAATCAGAGGATAAAAAATTTTCATAATATAATTTATGAAACACAAAACTTAGATAATAAGTGGAAAATATTTACTATATTATTAATCAATAAGTTATTTATTCGACACATGTTTCTAATAATCATAACAAATAATTTTTAGCTCAAAATAAAATGAATACATAAAAATGTAATCAAGTCAATTTATATAATTTGCATACATTTTTTTTATTCTGTTTTCTCTGTTATTGTTTGTATGATATGCAAAAGTCAAATTATTTGTAAAATTCTACGTAATATTTCATATTTTCAGGTTATTTCTCATCTATTTATGAATATTAGTACAACTTTCTTTCTCGTATTTAGTTTAATGATTTAGTTGTTATGTAAATATTGAAATATTTTTCCAAGAATGTATTACAATTTTTAAAAGTTTAGAAAATAATGATATTATTTATTTGATAATTTCTGCCAAAAATACAACATACATTTAAATAAATTAGACGTTTTATTACTGTTGCTATCAGAATTTTCAAAATGTACTATAAATTTATGCTATTTCTAAAATATTTTCAAAATCTTACATGAAAATAATAATTTTATGCAACTTTATTGAATAAATATATATATACATGTAATGTTTAAAAATATTGCATTTTTTATATTTAGACTGAATTCTTTCCTATTAAAATTTATGTATATATATATATATATATATATATATATATATATATATATATATATATATATATATATATATATATATATATATATATATATATAATAATGCCTCAATTTATTATTAAATATTATATCCGGAGAAGTAAATTAATTTGTTAAATGAAAAGAAAAGCAATAAAATTTACAAAAATCTTAACCATAG
The DNA here is from genome assembly GCA_037975125.1 of Latrodectus hesperus. Classification (NCBI taxonomy): domain Eukaryota; kingdom Metazoa; phylum Arthropoda; class Arachnida; order Araneae; family Theridiidae; genus Latrodectus; species Latrodectus hesperus. The sequence continues at coordinate 118,490,366 of CM075853.1, read as the reverse complement.
GAAGCTCAATGGTATGTTCTGCTACCATGTAAATGTTTTGGTAAACATTAAATAATTTTAAGCTAATTATTGCATAAAAATTAATTTTTGAGAGCTTCGTTGTTATATAATATTAGGAAAACTAATCTAAAAATGTTTAGTTAGAAAGTCAACAAGTAAATATTAAGTATGTTGTGGGTGTATTTGTGTGAGAGAAAAATGTTTTATTAAATGTTTAAATTAGAAAAATTAGAAAAATGTTTTATGTTTACAAACAATAAACATTATTTTTTTCGAAAATACTGTTTTTCGGGTTTTTTTTCCAAAAAAGTTTATATTATTTCTATAGTAAAACTCTGCTTTGCTTAATATAACTAAAAACATAAGTATCTCGGTAAAGTGGATAGTAACATCATTCAATGTAAATGCAATTTATTTCCAAATTTGGCTAATTTCTAGTGTTTCTTAGACTTCAAAGTGTTTCTCGGATTTTAATATCCATTGAAAAATAATCAGCGTATGCTTCAGAATTTGAAAGCAATATGCGTTTGAAAGCATAAAAAATTATTCACATCTGATAGTTATTAAAGTTGTAATGCTCTTCGTGCCACTCGCCCTGTCTAGTGGTCAGAGTCCCTGATTACGGATAGGGTGGTCCTGGGTTCGAATCCCGGTTCGGGCATGGATGTACTTTCTCTATCTATCCTGTCTTTGTTCTTTCCTTGTATGAATGAGGTGTGAATGGTTGCCTACCCTATAAACGGGTCCCTATGGCATGTGTATACTGAAGAAGTCGGACTCCACACCAAAATATGGTTCAGTTGAAAAAGTGGAGCAGCGCACCCCATATTGCCAGCCTAGCTGGCACACGACAACAACAATGTTCTTCATATTGTTTGACAATAATGAAAAAAGAAAGTGTTATTTTTAAAAGCTGTATATTTTGCAGTAATTTTTTTACATTTTAAAATGAATGGAAACATTTTAATTATATCAAATTACTTTTAAAATTAATTTAAATTAAAAATTCACTTTTAATTTAATTTAAATGTGGATGGTTACAATAGAACGAAATGAAGTAAAACATAATTAATTGATATTTAGTAGAAACACACAAGTTCATTTTTACGTAATTTGTTGTATTAAAAATCAAATTAATTGAAATTTGAAAAGAATTTATGGATTTTAAGGAATTCTCTTACTTACTCCAATTCGTCCTTAGCATCGGAAAATAGTAAATAATCCCTAGCTATTGATTTTGAATTATATTAACTGCGATGTCTTCGCTTTACGGTAAAAAGAAATAAGCAATTCAAATAGAGTAAAATTTAAAATGTTCTTTTAACAGATGTTTTGACGTTAGATGACCCTGATTATGTTTCTTCCATTGTTCAATTTAATTGTTCGAATTAATTGTAAGAAATTGGGAGAAACAATTTTTTAAAAATAATATTATCAAGAAGACTTAAATATCAATATAGTTGATTCTCAATGTCTTTAGCATTAAAAAGCAGTTTTTCCATATTTAACCGTTGAAATGTACGTCAAAATATATTTAAAATGATTTTACACAGTTCGGTGAAAGATTTACTCAGATGTTGTTTATTTTTTAACATATGTAATGTGTTGTTAGCTATTTGAAGGTATATAATGTGTTCATCCACCTGTTTCAAAGGAGAAAACCTCGAAAAATTCCAAATATCCTCTCTAACGGAGGGGCCACAGAAAGAAAAATAAAAATGAAGGTATGGCAGATAATAAATTAAAACATAGAGGAAATTTTGAAAGGTTTCTTATAGGAAACAAAGATTTGAAAAAAAAAAATCTGCAATGTATTCTTCACCCAATGTTTTCACAATTCTAATTTCATTTTTTCGAAATTTACTAATTTACGATGCATTATACACATCTCAGACTGCAGTTAAAGTGCAATCACAAAACACATTATCACCCTGAAATGGCCACCAATCAAATCACTTCCCTGCTAGAAAATGAATCCTTTGTTCTCCCAACAAAATCCAACTTCGTGCTCGGTTCTCGAGTTTCATCAAAGAATTTAGAGCCTTGTTTTCGAGAACAAACGCCTGCTCCCGGTTGAAAAGCTTCATTGAAATTCCGGCCACGTTCCTCGACCTCGATATCGCAGCAGCATCGATAACGACGTTATCTAGGAAGATCACCTGCCTCCCCTTGATTGATACTACACTAGGCGACAACACAGCTCGGTCGATAACTGCCCTGGTCTTATTCAGTGTGCTAGGGACTAGAAAAGGGGATTTTTGCATACTGCGTTGAACTGATTCGAACTAATGCTTTCGGTGCAACACAGAATTTAAAATACATACAAATATACGCGTATGTGTGATCTATTTAGAGAATGCTGAAGTTGCTAAAAATTTATAATTACCAAAATATGTTACAAAATTTAAATTTAAGCTAGACAAAAAGAAATTGGTGTATTCAATTACAACAAAAAACGAAATTAATATTCAGCACTTTAATTTTACTGTAAAAAAACACGTTTTTGCTTTCTGTTTTACAAATAAATATTTGAATTAATTCCTATATAGTTTAAAATTTGAAAAATTTGATAAATTCTGAATTTTTAATATATATATATATATATATATATATATATATATATATATATATATATATATATATATATATATATATATATATATATATATATATATATATATATATATATATATATATATATATATATATATATATATATATATATATATATATATATATATATATATATATATATATATATATATATATATATATATATATATATTATAAAATTCAAAATTATATACCATATAAATGCAGAAAAATAATATAAATTTAATATTATGAAATTTAATAAAATGAAGTATGATATAGCGCGTGATAGAACTATAATAAACTAAAATTAGCGAACTTTTAATATTTAAAATATTTATTTTGATAAAATTGGCGAATTCCAAAAGAAGATTATAAATCAAATAAAAATATCACAAATTTATCTATTGGTTAGAAAATTAAATTTAAAAAAATGACAAGCAGTGATAAGAATCCTACCAAAATTAAAATCGTAATTTACAATAATTTAATAAGCCCGATAATTTGTTAAATATTATTTTTTACCATATTTTAACGATTTGGTTTGTCGCTTAGTAGCCTTTTTTTGTAGACAAGGACTGAGACCAGGATCTTCATTTTAAAGTGGTTTACGTACGCAGTAAACATCCATGCCCAAAAAGAGACTCGAACCCACGAAAAATTGAACGGAAGATTAAAACGCTAACCATTTGGCCGCAAACTCAACTTTCCCAACATATAAGCCTAACTGTTGCGATTAAAACTTAACGGGTTTGCTCTTGAGAAAAACTTGTTAGTAGAATCTATATGTATATAAAAATCGAAATATTTCTTTGTGCAGTCGGACTGCGAATTTGTGCGGAAAGAATAATTGATATCTATCCATAATTGTAAAATTAGAGTCATTTTCGTTGAATGCATTCTTTATATGTTTTCAAGAACATCATTAATAACCTGTAATAAAACTCTAGTGCGATTAAGTATAAAATACGCATACAAAAATAATCAATAGAATCTCGATTAAACTATGCTATTGGTTGTTCGATTTAATGAAAATGCCAAATAAAATGCAAATAAATTTTATTACTTTAATTTAATTAATTTAAATATTTTAATTCTTTAGTTTTTTAACTGTAATATGTAAATGTAATCCTCGGGCTGGGCAAGGTTGACTCAGCCTTTCATCCCTTCAGTGGATCGATTAACTGAGTACCAAGCATGCTTGGGAACTGAACACTGGGGGTCTTACGTTAGGCTGACCACCTAACTGGGACATATGCTTCGCAACCCAGGGCCCTCGGTCATGAAAACAGTTATGGGCACTGTAGGCCTTGGTCCACATGAGCTGTCGTGCCATGGAGTTTAGTTTATGTAAATGTATTCATTCTTCAAATAATTATAGTTTAGTTTTATTTTATTATATTAATATGGGTACACACTGTTTCTAAAAATATTATAAACTCAAACGATATTGGTTTGCTATAAAACTAACAATGAAGTTTTTTTTCTAATTGAATTGGCTTACAGTTGAGTTAAATAAATTTGCTATTATATAAGTATAATATAAATTTATTTATATATGAAACAAATTTAACGAGTTTAATTTTATATAATATTAAGGTATGTTATTAAAAAATTGTATCATTGAAAAAGAATATAAAAGATTTTTTAGTCTCTATCATTATTAAAAGCTTATAGTAATGCCTAAATTAAATCACCTTTTCCTTTCAGTTTACTGTATTTTTTAATTTCGCTGATTTAAATATTCAAAACAGTTTGATTAGCTATATGGTTTTTTTAATACAGAGAAACTTAGAAAGATTTTGAAAAATGATTTGCTTACATCGTCCGCAAAATATCGATTAAACAAAGTACTGCCCAAACAAATGATAGGCATTCTATTGCAATTAAAATTAATTAATTAAACAAAAAAATGCAATTATAAAAAATAAAGTTTATAAATTTTTTTTAATTTTCATTTTAAATACAAATAATATTAGTTTCTTTCTTCATATTATTTAGCATCACCTCAGCTTATCCTTTACTATCCTACATTAATTTCACTTGAAATGCATTAACCCATAATTCACTCTATGTTTAAATATTTATACTTGAGAATTCATTTCATACTAAGAGCTAGAAAATATGGTGGCATCAAATATAGCAAGAATGATCTCACATATTTATGTCCTTTTTTTAGAGAAGTTTAAATATACTTATCCCGTACCACAATTTATATTCTTCTTTTTTAACATTCACACCACACCAGTAGTTTAAGTTTGGCTTTGTATGTTTGTCCTTCTCCGGTCACTTTTCATATCTGAGAGACGTTGACCAATAGCATCAAGGAGATATCAATCCACGACAATTGTAAAAGTGTATGAGGGTATCAAACTCATAGACTATTGAATGATTAGCATTCAGCTGCCAGATTGGTCATTATAATTCATCTGCATAATGCAAAAATCAAAATTAAGTTATTGTAATGAAATAAAGAAAACAAATACAAAATAAGTACATTTGCAAAACACTGAAGAAAAATTAATTCAATGAAGAGAGATATTCAATAAAATACAATCAGTATAAAGTAATCTTTAAAAAATATAAATATTTAGTATCAAAATTATGTAATAAGTGATATTATGGATAGTTGAATAATAATAAACATGTTTACTTTATTATGCGCATAAACATGTTTACTTTACATAGTTTTTTAATCGTTATTAATTATTCCTTTTCCTGAGTAATCAGTTTTTCTTCCGTTTTAGTACCCAGACTGATTAAAGCCATTTCCTTCCTTCAGAAAGGAGCGTCGCCGCTTCTTTCCTTTTCATTTCCTTATCCATGCCCTAATGAGAGGAGTTTTTCAATGTTTCAGTTTGTTACTTGCTCCGCTGTCGTCCCCCGATAAGACAGCCTTATAAATTGTCCCAATTTGTCCTGATCAGCAGCATGTTCCCGGAGTCCACGATCATCCACAAATTTTCGTTTTTGTGAATAAGAGAGAGACGGCTGTTATGGCCTGTTGTTTGTTTTGGTGCTAATGGCTGTCGGTTGCAACAGTTTGAAATTTATGGGTAACGGTATGTAATGACTCTAACATGCTTGTTTCTTTACTCTTAATGAATGCCAGGGATATTATTTATTTATTTATTTTTTGCTTAAAATCTTGACCGTCAATATTAGATTATTTTGTGATCTGATATATTGTATTGATTATTAGTGTATAAAAACCACTTATTCTTAAACTACTGATCATTAAGCGATTATTACAAGATTTTTTCCAATGGCAGGCACTTGCGTGATGAACACTATGCCACAACGAGGCCAGAAACTATTCATTTGTCGTTACCCAGCGGGCACCTGTGAACCAAGTCACGGAGGCGAGTAGCGTTGCCCGCGCCATACCACCACAAACCGTTTATAGGGTGGGCCACATTTATACATCATCACAGAAGAAAGGATAGAGAAACACAGAAAGAATAAAAAAGAAAATAACATTCATGACCCAAACCGGGATTCGGAACCCTGGACCCAGTACTCAGAAGTCAGGACCACGCTTTATTAAACGATTATTTTAGTTATTTTGATACGTTTCTATTATATATTTTTGTTGTTCGAAGCCGCTAAATGCAGCGAACAGGGTCGTAATTTGGGACAATGATCAGTGACTAAGTCGACTCCTGAGATCTGTCAACCTCATCTCTAAACTTTATAATATCAATAGAAGAACAGTTGGCACTGTAGAAGAGTAGTGTGAATATTTCGTTGAACAAGGATTTTTAATTGAGACAGGTACTGTTGGATCATGAAAAGCCGCTACGTTACCATGTAACTATTGGAGGCCAAAGAAAATGAAAATTAAATTATGCAGTTTATGAAGGAATAAATGGACATTGAAGTAGGGTATCAATCTCGACACTTGAACTAAATTCAAGATTATGATGCTGTTCGGTGCATTTAGCAACATTATTGGATTGAAATAGGTATCCAGAAAAACGTATTGCCATAACTTATTCTAAATTGGACATGTTATGTCATATTTCTGAATCAATTATTGTGGTAACCGACTTTAACGCATATAATCTCAACCAGTATGACTGCCTGTAAGAAATCTGGATTTAATCTCGATAGCAATCTTATTTAGCTTTAAACCCCGTTTATCTAACATTTAAAATTATGAAATAAAATTACTTCTTTCCCAATATTTCAAACAAAGATATCAATTTTGTTTATTCATTTAAAATAAATCAGTATTATTGAAATCAGTAAATCTAAATATACTTCCATTCATTAATAAGACCTTGCTTCAATTTTTACCATGGTTTTCATTGACCAGTGAATTTTTCCATAATATCTAATATTTTCTATGGATATGCATTAAGTACTAAAATGTATTTAGATATGCACGTGTAAAATTTAGCAAATTAATTATAGTTCAATGATTTCAGCTAATAATTGTAATTTCGTTTGAGTTGCTGTAAATTATTTTGCATTATTAAGTTTTATAAACATTTACAAACAAAATTATTAATAAACAAAAAAAATACCACAAAAAATTCATGACAGCTTAAAGTAAAATATTTTATAATTTTGAAGAGTACTTGTGCATTTATGATTTTGTATGGTTGAAATATAAAAAGAGAAATGAAACAAACAAAATCACACTCACACAGTTCAGGATTACAATGTTAAAATTAAATTAAATAATAATTTTAAATAAATTCGTATATTCATATATTACGAATGTATTTTAGTATATCATTTATTACATAAGATTGGCATTTTGTAATTCTTTACTTTCAAAATAGTTAATTTCTCTTTTCAGGAAAAAATGTTGTGTGAATAATGATGGATTTTATAAGAGAAGAATAACTTTCGAAAATGCTAGTGTTTTATTTAAAAGAATATTGAATGTAAGAAACTAGAAGGGGGGGTAGAATAAAAAGAAACAGCCCTTTTCTGACAATTTTATTTACGTGAGAAATGACATTAAAATAATATGAAATAAAACTGACAGTTTTAATGTTTTCAAATAGTCACTTTTACCTCAAATAATATAGACGTTAAGATTTGAGAGAAAATCTTTCAAAATGCTTTCCATCAAATGCTGCAATTCGTCGATAGTTATTTCATTTCATTTGTACAAGATGCCTTTCTCGTTGATAAGGGAGTAAGGCAGGGGGATGCTCTTTCTTGCCTTTTGTTTAAAATCGTTCTTGAAAGAGTCATCAAGAAATCTGGAATCAATACCAGCAGCTGTAACTTCGGAAAATCTGTTCAAGTGTTGGCGTTTGCAGACGACATTGCACTGGTAGCCAGAAGTAAAAAATACTTAATAGAAGCCTTTGAAGCTATTGAGAGGGTGGCCAGAACGACAGGGCTTGTTGTTAATCAGGTTAAAACTAAATATTTCCCTGTAACTAGAACCCAATTTACCCAAATTCATCTACTCATTGATGATTATAAATTTGAAACAGTTGATGAATTTTATCTATCTCGGCTCAATGTTTAACAAAAATGATGACATTCTCCCAGAGGTAAGAAGACGTTTAACTGTATCTAACAAAGCCTTTTTTGGCCTAAGACATTTATTAAAAACTAATTTTTTATCTCGAAAAACTAAGTTACAGATCTATAGAACGCTTATCCGTCCCGTTTTGACCTATGCCTCGGAAACCTGGACTTTGACTGTAACAGAGGAGAAGCTGTTAGGCCTCTATATGAACGCAGGATTTTAAGACGTATCTTTGGAGGTACAGAGGAAAACAGTGTCTGGTGCTGAAGATACAATACAAAAATATATCGAATGTACAAGGAGCCAGACGTTGTACATCAAATTAAAGTAAGCCGTCTTAATTGGGTTGGACATGTTATTAGAATGAAGGACAATAAAACACTAAGGGAATTTTTTTTGCAAAACCTATCAGCGTAAGAAGAAGAGGAAGACCAAAGCTGAGATGGGTGGATGCAGTCGAAGAAGACTGTAGGGTCCTTGGAACAAAAAAATGGAGGAGTTTGGCTGCCAGTAGAGGTGGCTGGAAGGCCTTGGCCCATCCTAGGCTGGCACGCCATGAATGATGATGATTCATGGAGAACACTCTGGTTTTAATATAGACCATACCTATAGTCCATAGTTTTGAGATCTGGAAAATAGGAAGCAATTATGAAGATGATTTGAAAAAATTATCTTGCACAAGTTTTGAATCACCTTTATTAACATTCTAATCCTGATGGAAAATTCATTCTTATCGTACTCAAAAGACCTTTAATTTAAGTTATTAAAGAAGACTCTAAAATTTCGTCCTGGTATATTTATTTGATGACTTTCACTCTCTCTTTCTTGAATTCAATAAAGTATTGCTGGTTTCTAAAGTTCCTTCCCAAGTTGTTATCGATGACGAATTTGGGGTATGATCTATCTTAAAAGAGGGATTATAAGCGGTTCGCATATTTATGTCGGTTTAGCTAGAGTGTGACTGTTTAATAATTTCTCATCACTGAAAATAAATTTCTTCTAAAAAGTAGTCGAGATGAAACAAACTTTATAAAGCAAAATTATAAACATAAAATGCTAAAAATTCCGTTTTCAATGTTGAAAATTGTACATTACAATTTAAAAATAATGCCGACCGTTGGCTGAGCGATTAGAGTTCCTGACTCCTGAGCTGTGCGTCCCGAGTTCGAATCTCGGTTCGGACATGCATGTTTCTTTACTTCTCTGTTCTCTCTGTGTTTCTCTGTCCTTTCTTCTATGATGTTGTATGAATGGGGCCCAACCTATAAACAAGTTTGTGGTAGTATGGCGCGGGCAACGCTACTCGCCTCCGTGCCTTGGTTCACAGGTGTCCGCTGGGTAACGAGAAATTAGTAGCAATTTCTTCAGGCCTTGTTGTGGCATAGGGTTCGTCACCCAAGTGTGCCCGCCATTGGAAAAAATTTAAAATATTAATTTTAAAATTTGAATTGAATTTAAATCTAAATGCTTAATCTTTAAATAAAATGTACAAACCATATTTATAACTAAATATAATTTAAAAAATTACTATTTCATAAAGGAAACCAGTTTAAATTTAAATAAAAAATATTGCTAATTATTATATATGTTACTTCTACTTCATACCCATATGACTATTTACTTACATTTGAATAGGTAAATTAAATTATGATCTACTATCAAGAAAAATTGAGAATAAGCTCTAACACACATCGATTAATTAGAATTTGTTTGTTATAATATTCATTAATTTCAAAATAGTTTCTTTAATATTACTAGAAATTAAAAACATTCTTTCCATGTTACGGCTTGAGAGTTAAGAATATTAGATTATATTTTTAAGAAAAACTAAGCATATCGAATCATTTACAAGGAATAGTGAGTTCGTGTATCATTTTCTTTAATTTTAATCCCTTTTTACAGTCAAAATTTTCGTCAAAAGAATATTAGGGTGTTTAATGAAAGATTCAAAAATCCTTTTGTCTTAAAACATCGATTAGAGATTAGTAAGTTCAAAAAGTTCTCTTTTAGTTAGAAACTTTGGCTAAAGGACATCTGAACAATAAAGAAAAAATTTAAATTAAGAAAAACGATGATTAAAGTATTTATCTTTTACAAGAATTGTAGATTTACAAAACTGTTCTTCAATTTGAAAAAGAATATCAATGAATTCATTATATTGCCTAATTTATTATTCACTCAAGTAAAACGATTAAAAATACACGAACAGTTTTGAATATGACTTCATTCGAAATTTCGAATTAAGTATAATGTGATTCATTTATAGCAGTTATTCGTCTCTAATTTATAAATTTTTTATCTTAAGCAATAGACTGTTTGAAACAAAATTCTTTCCAAATAATCAAGGAAGAACAAATTTCTATGGCTTATGAATAAGTGACGAAGATCATTTTAGTGGAAGTTCAAGGCCATTTTACAGCAATAATCCTGACTGGATGACGCGTCACATTTACTTCTTCGCAGAAATCGACAGTGAATTTAACATTTTTGCGGTTTAAAGGTCAGAAAAATAAAAGAATTTTGTAAGAGCAGGTGAATTGCTTCACTGATTAGCTTATCGTGAATTTGACTGTGAACTTCGATAATTCACGATTTTTTGACGAAAATCGCCGCAGGTTGAATTGTTGTATTGTGATGATATCATCGTGACAAATGTCAAATGATTCATTTAAGCAGACACGGTGTCTTAAATATGCAAGTAAGTGCCACTAGCTTAATTAATTCATGATAATAAATTTTTAAGCTCAAAAGAAGCAGTAAAAGCTTTCTTTTTTCCTTTTAAAACATGTCAGAAACACCAAAGTGAAAAATCAACTCTAATTATGTTGGAAAAGTGAAGGATAATGCAAATGCTAATTTCTCATAACCTTTTTCTCATCCCATTTTATCAAGTAGTAAATTATTTTTTTTAAAGTCTCAAAAATGTAATAATTATAATTTTGAATAACAAATACAAAGTACTGAATCGGTTTTGGTAGAATATTCCTTAAAATTTTAAGAGTTTCATAAAATAATAATTAATATTTGAAGCTAATATAAATGTTATTAAGGAATAATATCAATAAATTAATGAGTTAATAATATTTTATAATTTTTTGAAACATTTGTTTTATTAACAAAAACTACGAAATATAATATTTCGGAGAAAGATTTTACTGTATAATGTTTTATTCAACTTGAAAGTTAATAATTAAAAAAAAATTCATAAATCAGAACAAGGATTGAAAATGCGATTTTTCAAATTTACTCAAAGATTAAAACGTTTTTTAATTTGATAATAATTAGCAGATTTTCTTCTTCATCTTCATGGGCTTGCACGGTACTGAAAACATCTGTTCGATAACATTAGCAGAGTTTTATAACTCTTAAAATTTTACAATCGCTGTGTTGAATAAGTAAATTTCATTTCCCCTTTATTATTTACTTTTTAATAATGTGTTAAATAATTAAAGTTGATTTCCCCTTTATTATTTACTTTTCTAATAATGTGTTGAATAATTAAAGTTGATTTCCCCTTTATTATCTACTTTTCTAATAATGTGTTGAATAATTAAAGTTGATTTCCCCTTTATTATTTACTTTTCTAATAATATGTTGAATAATTAAAGTTGATTTCCTCCTAATTTTTTATATTTAAATATTAAAAAATAATACAATTATTTGATAAATATTACAAAATATTGAGAAAAGGAATTTAAACACTGTAGTAAATTTTCATATTTATATTGTTTCAGTATATTTTTAAATAAAAGTACGCATTTTTAAGATGTGAAGAGCGTAATTCTACAAAAAAAAAAAAATACACAGTGTTTTGAAGAACACAATTTTCCTAGTTCAATAAATACATACATATACAGGAAATGAAGATTTTCTGAAAAAATATTATTACATAGTTGCTATTTTTTTTGACTTTTAGATTGCTCTATCAGTTTTCTGTGAGTATTTTTATTATTTTATTATAAATAAAAATGCTTGAAAAACAAATGAAAAAATTGCTTTTTTCATCAAGTCTTTAAAAATAATTCTTTTAAAAAACTAAATTACAATTTATTTTGAATTATGATATTTCTAATGGTGGTAATAATTTCCTTTTAATTTTACATGCATTTCTCTTTTCCAATACATTGTTCAGCATAATTTTTTCACAAGAAAACTAAGCAATTATTTTAATGTAATTTTACATACTGAATCAAAATATTATCAGATTCCTTTCATTGAGCAGTTTTTTTTATCAATGCCATTCGTATTTTTTTTTTTGATTCTTACAAATTAACGATAAATTTATCCAGAATAATTTGATTTCCTATTAGACTTTATTCATGTCGAAACGTGTTCTGAGAACACTTATGCCTATTCATGTTTTAACATGTTAGGTATATCCTTTTTTTAATAAGCAAATGCTAATAGTCAGTATTGAAATAGTAGTGAGCCCAGCAACATTATGTGGTGGTTGTTGATTTCAATTTTGCTGTTGTTTTGCATCGTTTTATTTGTTTTAAGCTTTATAATATTTTCATTATGCCATGAAAATGTTTAAATGAACCAAACAACCTCTGCTACACCTGGAGAACTGACATTCAAGTCTCAAAGACGAAATTTTAAATCACTTGTGAAAAAAAAAATGTTGTGATCTGTACTTCGGTTGTAAAGCTAGTCATTTTGATACAGACTGGACCCCAGATATATGCTGTGTACTATGTGTTAGGCTTCTGACAGGATGAGAAAATGGTACTCATCATAAGCCGTTTTCAGTGCCTAAGATTCGGAAGAAACAGAAGGACCATTCAACTGACTGTTACTTCGACATAACGTCTTAATTCGGCATTCTACATAACGTCCTTATAATTAGAGGAATAACGTCTAAAACAAATTATTAAAGTACCCCATTTGGCATCTGCAATGAGACCCTTGCCTCGTGCTGAAGAGTACCCTGTACCAAAGTGTCGAGGTTTTAAGACCACAAGAAATAACTGTGACTCTGACCAAGCTCACACTGAAGGAGAAGCAAAGGAGAAAATTGAGCTTATCTTTGAAGCAAGTAGTTTATCAGAACTTCAAAAAGATCTTAATGAGCTTATAAAGGATTTGAATTTGTCTAAACAGTCTGAGGAGTTTCTAAGTTTCAGGCTCAAAGTTTGGAATCTACTTAAATAAGGCCTACAGAAAAAGAGATATGCGTTTTCAGTGCCTATGATTTGGAAGAAACAGAAGGACCATTCAACTGACTCGTGCATAATTGGCTTAGTGATTTTCTCTCTAAAGAGGGCAACGTAATTTTTTTTTTCACAATATGTTCAATAATGGAGGCTCTGAAATATCAAAAATTAGTTTAAAGTCTATATTAATGCATGTTGGAAATGAATCACATCAATTCATGTCGCGCATGCTGGGAATATGAAAAAGCTTGAAAATATAAAATAATTGTTCGGAATAATTGTTGTTATTGTCGTGTGCCAGCCAGGCTGGCAATATGGGGTGCGCTGCTTCACTTTTCCAACTGAACCATATTTTGGTGTGTAGTCTAACTTCCTCAGTACACACATGCCATAGTTACCCGTTTATAGGGTAGACAACCAATTACTTCACATTCGTACAAGGAAAGGACAAAGACAGGATAGATAGAGAGAAAGTACTTCCATGCCCGAACCGGGATTCAAACCCAGGACCTCCCTATCCGCAGTCAGACACGCTGGTTCGGAATAATTCAAAACGCTAAATGTGTGTGTATAACTGGAATATATGCTGTGACTTAAAAATAATAACTTTATTGTTAGTTTTGCAACTTGGATATACAAAATTTTGTTGTATTTTGTGTAAATGGGTGTAATGTTTTTAGAATAATTCCATGCGATTCAAATAAAGTTTTATTCAGCAATTAACAATCGGTACGCTTTCAAACAAGCTAACAAAGTATGAAGTGGACGTTCGAACTACAACCAAAGTGAGGTTTTTATTCCACGGCCTTTGGGGTTGTTGGTGCATTTGGCATGAGGAAAAAATACGCAACACTCAAAGCGCTGGCGCCAAATTCCGCTGAGCCTTGAAATCAAAATCACAGTTTACACATGAGAAATTTGAGAATTATAAAACACATATGTATAAACTAATCTAAAGTAAAACAACAAAACAAATGCTTAAACAATAAATAAAATAGCAATTTTAGATACAGGTATTTTGACACAATTTCCATTTGTTAATTTCAATTCAACAACACAGATTTTACTACTAGCACCTGGATATGTTTGTACAATTTTTGCAATTATCCAATATGCAATTGGAAAATTATCTTCTTTTAGAAACACAATAGTGTTTGGTTCAACATTCATTTTATCAAATTTCCATTTGGTGCATGCTTGGAAAATGTTCAAATAATTTTTTTCCATGATCTCCATACACTTTGCATAATTTTGGTGATTTTACTGTATTTATCAAGTCTATTATTTTCTATAGAACACAAATCTGGTTTAACAATGTCACATATTTTGCAAGCCTTATCAAAAAATGTCCAGGTGTAAAAACATCAAAATTAACAGCTTCTGATGAAAGGGGAATCAAAGGTGTAGAATTTAACACTCCTTCTATTTGAACAGTTACTGTGAATAATTCTTCAAGAGTCAATGTCAAGCTGCCAATGATGAGTTTAGATGAAATTTAAATGACTTAACTTTTGTTTCACAGATTCCGCCGAAATTGGGGAATTTGGGAAGAATGAATTACCATTCGACTCTTTCGGTAGAGAGGAAATTAGCTACTTTCTCACTTGGTTGCATTAGAATATTGTGTAATTTTTTAAATTCTTTTGATGCTCTTACCAAATTTGTGACATTATCAGAAAAGATTCTACCATACTTACCACGAAGCGAGAAAAATCGTTTTAAGGTAGCTATGAAAGCATCTGACGATAGATCTGTTATTACCTCTAAGTGTATCGCTTTAGTAGCAAGGCAAACAAAAGCAAAAATATAAACTTTGTTCAGGACACCCTTATATTGATTTTTAAATTTAATCAAAAAGGGACCACAATAATCTACTTTAGAGTGGTAAAATGGAAATGTTTATATTACTCATTCCTTGGGCAAGTTGCCCATAATTTGGTTAGCTAAAATTAGCTTGTTCTACACACATGTAACACATTTGTGTATTATTTGTTTGCATTTACTTCTACAACTAATCGACCAAAATTCCTGGCTAGCAAGATAAAGTAAGGCTGGGGCCAAGATGCAAAAATTTTTTATGAAAATAGTCCAATATCGAGATAGTAAGTTTATGACTCTTCGGTAAAATTATAGGACGTTTAGCATTTTCACTTAGTTTGGAATTAATTAATCTACCTCTGACATGTAAAATTTGATTTTCATCCAGAAAAGGATTGAAGAATTTTAACTTACTTTGGTATTTTTTGATTCGCGGTATGTTTTTATCCTGTTTCAAAGCTGTTACCTCTGCACCAAATACTTTAGCTAGATCATTTCTAACTAAAATGTCACGAGTATGATTAAATTTAGCACAGCTAATAAATCGACCAAATGTTACCTTTATCTGCAGCTTTCAAATGAATCTGGAAACAAAACCTAGAATTCTAATTAGTTTCAAATAATTATTTGACAGTTTGTAGAAATTGTTAAAAAAAGTCATTGGGGCGATAGATTGAACATAAATGTTCACTAACGGTTTAAGTTCTTTTGTATATGCAGGATCAGTAGATGGACAACCATAGTTTGCTGTCAAGCTTAAATCACAATATAAAAACTTAGGACCTAGTCTCCAGAGCACTCGATAAGTTCGCCCATGGAAAGTCCTTTTAACAATTAATCAGCTGGGTTGTATTTTGTTTTAACATGCTGCTAATCAAAGTTGTTTTTTAATTCCGTTATTTGGACAACTTTTTTGGCCACAAAGCATTTTAAATGGTGAGGTGGTGTTTGTATCCATCAAAGAACAATAGTTGAATTTGTGTAAAGATGCACAGCATCAACATCAAGTTGCATTGCCTCAAAAGCCTTGTTTACAAGTTTTGATAGAAGCACGGCTCCTAAAAGTTCTAAATGTGGAAGTGTCACTCGTTTTACTGGTGTTATGCTTGATTTACAGCATTTTAAATGCACACTGATGTTATTGAAGCAATAATTGCTGCGGACAAAAATATAAGCTCCATAAACTTGTTCTGAAGAATCTAAAAATCATGAATTTCCACAAGTCTAGTTTCCTTAGGGATGACACAACGGGGAATTTGCAACAGGTCGATCTCTTGTATATTACGAATAAAATTTTAAAATTCTGATCTTTCTTTTGCAGGAACTTCTGTATCCCAAGGTAAACCTAGCAACCATAATTTTTTAATTATAATTTTTGTTTTTACTATAAGAGCACAGGCCAGACCCAAAATATCATATATTTTGGCAATAAATGATAGTATTTTCCTTTTTATTAGGATGGTCGGGTAATCAATGTTGTTCGATGTAAAGTGAAAGTTATCCTGCTTAGGATTCCAAGACATCCCTAACGCTTTCACCTAACCACTTTCATCATTTCCAAAGACATTCTTGATCATTAGTCGGTACTTGCGAAAGAAGTTCAGGATCGTTACAGCTCCATTTATACAAATGCATTTCATCTGTCTTCGACATGCCTATTAGTTGATGCTGAATTTATAACGCTATTTCCCCATTTGGTGCACCACTGAGCACGTCATCGACATAAAAATCCTTTTTAACTACCGATGATGCTAACGGAAAAAAACTTTCCTTTTCATCTTTAGCCAATTGAAGAAGAGTTCGGGTGACTAGAAACGGAGCACAAGTTGTTCCGTACGTAACAATAGTCAAACGATAAGTTTTCATTCGAGCATCATCACTATCCTTCCAAATAATTCGAAATAAATCTTGCTGAGACTATTGAAACTTTATTTGTTTGGACATCTTTTGTACATCTGCTGTGAAAACAATCAAGTGTTTACGAAATCGTAAAAGAGTAGACCAAAGTTCATCTTGAACAGTTCCACCTTTTAATAAATAAGAATTCAACGAAATACCATTAGAAGTTTTTGCTGAAGCATTAAATACTACTCTAAGTTTGCACGTACTTTTGTCTGGTCTTAGTAGAGTTTGGTGAGCAATATAATCATGAGGATGTGGAAGAACACGTTCGTCAACTTCTTCCATATGCCCAAGATTCTCATATTTTTTGAGAAAATCATGATAAAGTTCCTTAACAATTGGATTTCTATCAAGTCGAATTATAGTGCTATTGAGCTTTCTAATGGTGAAACCTCTGGATAAACAAAGTTCTACTTTGTTTTTACTAAGGGCATTTCAACTATATAACGACCGTTAATCTCTCTAGAATGAGTGGCATTAAAATGTTCCATGCAATATTAGAATTCATCACTCAAAGGAGACTTTTCCTCCAAAGCTTCAACCTACCAGAATGACCTTGGTGTTTTGTCTAGGTTACTCTCTTCTACGACTAAGTGACAAAAAGTTTTGTAAGTAGAACTACATGGCACACTATTAGTAATTAAATACCCGAAATATGTATTTTGGAGTAAATATGTTCATTTATTCTAATTTGACTAGGTTTCAAAATTTCAAAGAAAGTTTTAGCTCCAAGCAAAATATCCACTTTCGATTGTTCAAAAAATCGAGAGTCCGCAAGTGCGATACCCGTAGGCAATTGTAAATTGCGAATATCTAATTGTTGCGAAGATGTCAAATTAGTAAATTTAGGAACTACTAAGAATTCGATATCTGTCACGAATACATCATCTTTACTAGAGATAACTGTATTTACTAATTGTCCCAATGACCAACTGAATCCTCCAACTGGAACACATTAATCTCATTTTTTTTAATCCCAAATATGTTGCACAATCATTAATTAAAAAACGAATCTTGAGAAGCGCTATCCAATATAGCTCTACACCGCTTAAATTCTCCGTGATAATCTTTCACGTAAATAAAAGCAGCACTAAGAATATAAGCCTTTTTAATTTGTAAAATAAAATTCTGAATCATTCCATCTTGCTTCAATACGAGTCTTCACTTTCAACTGGGGCCAGGTGGGGGAATGAAATGGGGAAATCAGTTTGGAAACTTTCAAAATTATTTATGTTGGTGTTGGTTGAGAAAAACTGCATATCCGATCTTTGCAAAGGGGAGCCATGTTTTTGGTGACATTCGACACATCTAGATTTAGACAAGCATTCATTTAATTTATATATGAATTTAGATTTACAAAAATCAAACCGTTCAAGTACTTTCATTTTCAAAAATAGACATTTATACAATGAATGATTCGAATCACAAAGAATGCAACATTTTGGACAGCAGATTTAATCAAAAAAGTTTTAGGTTTGTAAGATGGAAATGAGTTTTTTTCTGTTAATGTTAATAGGGTTTGAAAACTTAGTTTTTGAATCAAAACAAGCAGCTTTTAAGTTTTCTAATATTTGATATCATTTTTCTAAGAAACTGATGAAATAATCCATAACTTATAGAACTGTTTATTTTTTTTTTGTAATGGGAAAAGTAGATTTAATCTTATGTGCTTTAAACAATGGAAAATGTACGTTGAGGCTCGATGTGTACATTTGCCTATGTGAGTGCTTGCGAGTTTTCCAAATTTCTTTCCTTTCGTCTCGAAGATTCTCTTCGATTTACTAAATCGGTATCGAGATAGCAATTACAATTTTGTAGGTAATCACAGCATGATTTATGATTTTTTAATGAATAATCTAAGAATATAAATACATTGGTTTTGAAATTTAACATTATGTTTAGTTACATCAAGCGAAGGCCGCTTTGAACTGGTTGGTTAAGGCATTCGTTCTCATTATCGGAAGATTGTGAGTTCGAATCCCAACTCAATAGAAGATCTGTCATCTGAGTTAATGGAAGTTGGGATATGTTATGTGGTCGCAATGTGTCCGCAGCCTGTCAAAGTAATATCTTTGCTGTGTGAAATCGTTAATACCCCATCAAAATTTTTAATTCCGTGTAAATGTTAATTTGTACTATGATTGCTTATTTAGAAAATTTTCATTTTGTTCAATTATTCTAAAGCCAAGAGTCGGGATTCGTCATAAGAAGACCAACTTAAGAAATACTAACTTTTAAGAAACTGAATATTTATTTCTCGTGGAATTTATTAAATTAAAAGAATTGGTGCTGAACTGAGTGTCCCTTACAAAAATTTTATCTAGGGAATTGCTGGGAAATTTAACCTTTAGAAAATTTGAATCTTTAATTTATAAGATCACAGAAAAAAATCATTTCAATGGAAAATTAATTAAATGGTGAGTGGTGAATGAAAATTATAATTGCGTACATTTAAAAATAGTTTACCTTGAAAAATAGTAAGTGGTTCTTATATTTGAAAAATCTTTAAAATTAATTTCATAAGGAAATATTGTGTAAGACATTAATTTGGTATGTAAGAGAGATTTTAATTTTAGCTAGAGAAATGCTGTAAGGCCCCAATATTTAGGAAACCGTGAAAAAATTTCTGGTTGAAATTATTGGGGAAAAAATTAACTTTACAATAGGCCACTTTTAGAAAAAATATTTTCCCGCTAAGATATTAGGTTCTTTTGAGCTTCAGATACCCATGAAAAAATTATTTCAAGTGGATATTACCAGTAGAAAATTTAATTTAGCGATTGGGTATTTTTGTATAAAAATTATATCGTAAAAATGTTGGGATTTCATTTTTAGAAACCCATGAAAAAAGTATTTACTAGTCGAAAGAATAAACTGTATGATTTTTCTAACCTTTACAAAAGTTTTACTCAAAAAATATTAATGATCGTGTCTTTCAAGAGCCCGTGAAAAAAATGATTTCGGATTGAAATTAGTGCCTGAAAAAATTTCGTTTATGATTAAACAACTCTATAATTGGGGTAAAACAACACTAACCTAACCAACCCTAACAATCCTAACCTGGGGCAAAATTATTCCAGCAAACTTACTCGAAGTTTAGATCTTTATGAACATATAAAAATATGATTTCGTGTGAAAATCATAAACTAAAAATTTAATACCATTACCCCTCTGCAAGCAGTTCTTTTCGATTTATAAATTACAAAGAATCGTTATTGAGAGACATATAGTAAATATGAAACCATTAACTTTTCAAAATAACATTATATCAAAAAACCCGATCAAATACAAGGATTTCTGTTCGATACTAATCATATGCAGATCGCAAAGGATTTAAGCTAGCATCTGCAAAACCACCTGCATTAAGCAGATGATACGTAGCTACGAAAATAGCATTTAATATCTTGACAGATGAAAATTGAAACTTTTTCCCGATAACGTGAAATCAAAATATATGATTTATGTGCCAATGATTTCAAGATAAGGTTTTGCGCGTTATTTAAAAAAACCTCGAAATGATGGTAAGTCTAATTACTTTGGAAGATTAATCTTAATATTTCTAAAATTGTCATACTTCTTGCATTTTCTAAAGTCAATTTCTACGTCAATTTTTTCTAATTGTCTTTATAGTTTGCAAAAGTTCTAAACTAAGTCGATTTTTTGCAATGTTGTTTTCCATAATTTAGCATGTACTTTACTTCAGATAATCATAGATTTAATTGTTTACTTTTGCTTATATTGCTGTTGAAAATGTAGATAATATTTTGAATCCTATTAAAATAAAAAAATACTGAAGTTTTTCACTAAAATATGGAATAATTTTTAATAATTTTGTCTTAAAAAGCAATTTTTATGATTCAAAAAATGATTAATAATTATATTAAGAAATATGTATATGACAGTTTATAATGTCACAGAAAATAGAAATAAAAAGAAATTTTTTTTCTTATACTTTTTCAATCTATTAAATGTGAAGGATTATTTTCTTCAGTGTATTTTGCCTAGTTATAATACCACCCACTATATATTTTATTTCAATATTATATTACATAAAATTAATGATTTTAAAAGATTGGAGCAGTTAGAGATAATTTACATTTTTTGAAATAAATCATTAAGCAAAAAAATTTGAATTAATTTCACACAGTAAAGAAATTTTAATTTAAAATAATTTTATTTTCCTTTCCAAATTATGTGTAAAATTTAACGTTGCTCCTCAAAAAAGTTAAACATGATAAATTAGAAAAAATAATTAAAATTTACTTTGTTTTTATGAAGAAATTAAAAATTTTACGCGGAAGAGAATTATAAGTGAAAAGCTAAAATTATATATATATATATATATATATATATATATATATATATATATATATATATAAGTTAATTTCATGTGAGTTCCAAAACTACTATTCATAATATTTTAAATTAAACAGATTTTTACAGAAAATCTGAACTGAAAGATCTGGAAGAAAGAGTAATTTATCAGGTTACAATTCTAATTCAATTTTTAAACTTGCAACAAAATATAATTAGTCTAGTCGCAAAATAACATATCAGACCTGTAAAACTTTGTAACATATAGTCCAGTATAATTTAAAATTAAATAAAAGTGTTTGCTTTGCATAAAAAGCTAGACTGTTAAGTTTTGATACAGAAGCACAAGACTGAAGTTGACAATAGAGGACATAAATCAGCATACTGTTCGGAACAAAAATAACTGACGAAAATTTTTTAATTTGGATACCAAAAATGTTAATATGTACTGCTAACATAGTTTATGAATGCAACCTATGGACTTATTTTAAATGCACATAAATGATGACTATGATGGTGGATGAAGCTTTTCCGTTTACCAAGAAATACGATTTGTAGTGAGTTCCTAGAAAATTTTGTTTCAATTTTTTACATTTTTTTTCTATTCTACATGTTGTTTATAACTACTTCACGAAAACCTAATAACTCAGAAGCAGTTTTAGAAGATCAAACTGAAAATTTCGGCAAGATGATGTTCCTTGTTATGTGTTTAAATCAAATATAAGTTGGTTTCACAAAGAAAAAATTATTTTAGGTATATTTAGACCTAAAATAATAATTAAAAAATTATTATTTAAGACCTATTTATAAAATTAAAAAAATAATAAAATTAAAAAAACATTAAAAAAATAATAAAAATAAATAAAATTAAAAAATAATTATTTTAGGCCTAAATCCCAAATGAAACATATGGATCCATTTTTTTCGTCATGTGTATGGAAATAACCACTATTATGATTCTGTATACGAATTGGAAATCGATATCATGGATGAATGCGACAAAATTCTTAAATCTATGCTCGAAAACTTGGTTAATTCAATGAAAAAATCAAGTATTTGAAGTTATTTAGAAAAATGGTGGATCATTCGCAACTTTGTTTTTAGTCTTGTAAAAAGAATTTTTTTCAGTATTTATAAATTAGAAAAAAAATATTATAATTTTGTAGTAGATATTTGAACGAAAATTGTTGAATTTGTATATAAAATATTTTGAGCTTTCAAATACATTTTAAAAGTATTACAAATATGTTTCATGTTTCGTCTATTCACTCAAACTTAATTTAATTTTAGAAATTTTTATTATTTATAATTAAAACATCTAAAAACACAGCATTCTTATAATTTCTTAATACACTGTAAATTAAACAAATATTTAATTGCTTATCACACAATTAATTTACCATTGAAACCATTTTAAGTCAATTTAATTTTATCGTTGAATTTTACCGTTATACATTAGAAGACATTTTGTGTGTATTTATAAATTATATTATAGTAATTTTCAACATTTTTCACATTTTTTGAAATAATGTGAGAGAACTTTAATTTTATAAATTTTACCATGGGAGAAAGGAAAGTTTCTGTGGAAAAATATTAATTAAGAAACTTGTCAATAATTTAAATGCTATGTTCTAATTAAATTTTATTTAAGCATCTTTAAATTTCTCATCTCAATAATTAATTACTATGTATTTCACTAATTCTATTACCTCAATTTCATATCTTTTTAAATTAGAAAAATTATTATATAAGAAACAATTATGAACATTTTATATATAGTTTAAGAAAATCAACTCATATTAAACTGCAAGTTTCTGCGATTATTAAAATAAGTTAATTTTTTTGTAATCATTCCAATTAATATTACATGATATTAAACTGATTATTCTGATTCATATCATTTTAATGTATACAGAAAAGACATTTTTATTTAAACATATTTCTTTCACTTTGAGTAATATGTTTTATATCTAATATAAGGGAAAAAAATAGGAATAATATATTTAATGATCCTTCTCATAGTTTCTCTTAAAGAATTTATTGCATCATATAATTAGAATCCATTTATATTCATTAAGTCCAATATTTATATTAAAAAATTATTATCTTAATTATAAAAACTTTTCGGGAAATTAGGGCTATTCTCTTGTTGGGGCAGTGTGTATCTAGGCAAAGCTACAATGTGTTATTACTATTTAGTTAAAAATTTAATAACAAATTTGTTTCCTACAGAAATTTTTCTTTTTTTTTGTTTTCTGATTAAAAATTAAATTTTATTGAAGATATGGATTTAAATGAAGGTAAAGTTTATTATTGATGATATATATGAATGGTATTCTTTATAGTTATTAAAGAATGGTGTCAACGTTAAAGTGTCTGTCAACAAATAAATATTTTTTTTACTTCTGTAAAGATACAATTTCCTTCAATATCATCTGTTTGTAAGTCTGTAAATGGCTTAAAATTTACAAATGCAAAAAACTTTGTAAGAAGATTAGCTTTTTTTTGGGGGGGGGGTAAGGTGAACAATAGTTAATAGTTTTGCCGGAAGAGGGCACTTTGCAATAAGAAATCTTTGCACAATTTTATTTTTGACTTCAGTCAAATACATTTAGGTAAAAACTACCAATATTTGGTAATATTGATTTGAAAGCCACTAGATGCATTACTAATATTACATTGCGCCTATTTTTGCTGTAATTATAGTGTTTACTATTTGGGAAGGCTGCCACTTATGTTCTAGTAAATTGTTAATGAGAAGATACTCGTTTACTCTTGTAGAATGGTGTACAAATCACCTTTTCTTTTTTTGGTTCCGTTGGTCTATAAACAATCGATTCTCCAACTCATTACAAAGATATTCTATAGAATTTAAGTCAGAACTCTGAGCAGGTAATTATTGTTAACTCCAGCAAAAAAGTCAAGTTTTATATGAAATATTATCACGATAATATAGAAAAAATATCTGTCCTAAAATATTGTCAAAGCGTCGGAAACATTTTATTGTCCAAAGTGCTTTCTTATGCACAAAATGTCAACGATCAGTGATCATCTTCGTTAACGATTAATCGATATTAATACAGTCCTGCATAACGTCAACGATCTGTAATATTTTGTATAATGTTGTTGTGTGAGGTCTACTGGGATAATTTTCTTGAAATGAAGGCGTATATCTGGTGAATTTTAGCTTAATATTTATTTATAGATTCTACATTTCCTTTGATTTGTTCGCTTGCGAATCTCCTAATCCACAAAAATTTAAACTACGTTTCAATTAATTGCTTTTGACAATAATTTCTCTGTAAACTAAAACTGTGTACACAGATTCTACCAAATGCATAAAATGATCATTCATTATTGCGACATTCTTCATATTGTCTTAATTCGAAACCGGAAATAGCAATAAAATCAAATTAAATCTCAGTTCACGAAACATATTCTCAAGGATCTTGTCGGATGAACCTTTCACAGATGAAAAATACTTACTAACAACTCTGCACAATTAGTTACAATTTTGCCCTAATTAAGCGTCTCCTGTATGCTCTCCAATCGTTAAAGGCAATTTTAACACGTTCCTTTCCCGCTGATTGATTTGAGAGCCAAGATATATTTGCTCCACTGCTCTAATCGAAACGGGGGCTTTAATTTTAATCACTTCGGAAAGAGAGAGCTGTGTGCTTAATGCTTACGGTTAAGTACTTCGAGGCAGTTGTAAATGTAAATGAACGGCAGAGGCTAACATACCTATAAAGAGATAAATAGCGGTTACAGTTAGAGGGCTCTGTTAAAAATGGAGTTTATGTATAAAGTGATATCAGCACTGAGATGGATTGCATCGGGATCCATTGATAAATTTTAAAATTTGTGCCTCTCTTAAAATATATACACACCTTTACTACTTTATGACAAATTTTTAATTAGAATTAATAAAGAAGAGCTTGTGTGTGAGATCTATAACTTCCTCCACTAATATATAATGAAAAATCACAACTATATTTTAAAAGTTGTAACTACATGGCGATTTCCAATATTTTGGCTATTTATACATACACAGAGGTATAAGCAAGCTCCAGAATTAGGGCAACGGGCTTGGAATACTCACCCATCACCAATTGTCTTGTAATTTTGAGACACGATCAGATGACGAGGACGCACCTGAGCTAACGCCTTTCTCTCCATATTCACGCCACACCAGACAAAGCACTTTGGATACGTCCCCAACCCAAAGAGTTCCAACAATTCAGTGAAGGAAAAAGTGGTCCCCCTCTCAATCACTGTCAGTAGTAAATCTTCATGTTATGGATCTTAACGGAAAGCAGAGTAGGCTATTGTACCCTTGGAAATTCATAAATAGACATAAACTAAATTTCAGTCTTACTTCACACTTTGTGGAGCGGGAATCTGCATTTCTTATCATTTTACTGAAATGGAACACTCTCAACAACTTGGGCTTGAAAACTTGTTAAACAAGTATCTTTCCGATACATTGGTATTTGAAATATTCCAAAATAAATTTGTTGCGAAAGATTTTATGATATTCAACTTGTATTGAATTTACTGTTTATTGATGCTCTGCGGGTAAAATACCACAGATTCAACCTAACAATGTTGATCAACGTACGATGGATGTTGAATTTTTCTTTCCTGCATGCATCTCTTGCAGGGTGGAGGATGACAGTGTAGAGAAGACAGCTGAAGTATGCTAGGAGGTATATCTGAATATCAACTCCACAACCTGTGGTCCTCAAAAAGGAATTTTTGTATAAAGCATTTCATATTCACATATGGTGAGGTGGAAACATGGTAAACTCCCAAGCATCAACTTCTTAAATTTGCAATTATGGTGTCCTGGTTGATTGGGGCGTCGTTCTCACCATCAGAGGGAAGTGAGTTCGAATCACGACTTTACCGAGGACCCGTCGTCTTTGTTAATGGTGGCTGAGGCACGCTAAAACTGGTCGTGGTAGCAATATCCTCTAAGTGAAATAATAAAAAAATTAATGTTCATTCCTCACGGAAAAAAGGGGTCGTGGTGACAAGGTTGCTTAGGTGTCGTTCTCATTATCGAAAGGTAGTGAGTTCGAATCCGGGCTTAATCGAAAATTTATTGTGTCAACTAATGACGGCTGGGGCACGTAAAACTTGGTGTGGCCGCAATGTCCTCCAAGTCATATCAAATCTCTGGGGGGAAAGAAGGTCAAGTCTTCTGCTTAGTCGTTGCTTCAAAATCCTTAAGACCCACCCCATCTCAGGGCTAAGTACAAGGAAGCATGCTGGTGAAACAATTAAGTTCCTTTAAATTTGCATGCAGATATTTTAAAAGCAACACCTATATCTGGTATTAAATAGCAGACGAAATGAAACTTATTCCTATGAGTGCTGCCATAATATTAGCTATGTTGACTTGAGTAAAGGATTGAGAAATTTCCGTGTTTTCTCCTTTGCTGTATTTGAGAACAGCTCAAAATTTATGAAAAGACCATCCTGAAGACTGTACGTAATAGATATATCCAAGTTACATACAATACTTCCATTCGTTAGTCTGTCTGTCAAGCAATATCTAACCCCAATATATTGCGAAGACAAAGAATATTTTTCTTTATAGTAATTCGTTTTCAGACAATACATAGGAGAAAATCTGGAAAATTAGCTTGATATAATCGCAGAACAAAGAAAAATACCTCAAGTGAATTTCATTGTGTAACCGTATCATACCTCATTCATTCATACAAAGTTTTGGTCAATTTTATACTGAATGACTTTCAAGACATTCCTTGATTTGTTAAGTTTACATTATGAAATATGGTTGTTTTTATTATTATAGAAAATTATTTACAGCTGAAATATAAATTAACTAATAAAATTATTCTTATATCATAAAAATATACTATTAAAAATAAAATAAATATATAAAATAAACATAATATAATTATATATAAAAAAAACTTGTAGAAAAGTAGCACAATGAGGGGCAACCAAGAGTCTTGGGATGCGAAGCATATGTCCCAGTTAGGTGGTCAGCCTAACGCAAAAACGCTTAATATTTAGTTCCCAAACATACTTGGTACTTAGCTTATTGGCTTATTGAGCAACTGAGCTGATGAAAGGATGAGTCGGCCACCTTCGAGGATCGAACCTCGGACCTGGGCCTTGGGTTGTGCTTGCGAGGTTTCAAGGTTCATTTAAGGCTCAATTATATATATATATATATATATATATATATATATATATATATATATATATATATATATATATATATATATATATATATATATATATATATATATATATATATATATATATATATCAAATATGCTAAGAGTTTCTTATAGCGCACATTGCTTTGTGTTTGAATTCCAATATCATACATTGCGTGGGAAAGTCCTTTTCGAAATAAAAATAAACATAGAACTGTTATAGAATGATTTGTGGATCATCAGCGAGGATTGCCTCTGAAATTCTAAGATGCTCTAGGCAGAAGATACGTTTAATCGTAGGCTTCATAATGGGCACTACTATTTCAGAAAACACCTCCATAAAATGGGACTGTTTCAGCAAGACCCTATCTGCAGGAAATGTCATACGCAAGAGGAAATGGCCAGAGCATATCATTTACGAATGCGAGGCTCTTGCCCTCCCTAGATTAACTTCTTTAGGCATCATCCATACTAGAGAGTTACACCTGGACTCAATTAAAGGGTTATATTGGATTTTAATAAAGTGGGTGACCCGAGCAACAGGAACTAGGAAACATTGGGTTTGGAGTAAACAGTACAAAATGCTGATAAAATCAGAGGTGCCCAATGACATACAAACTCAACTCTAAGAAGAAGAAGTATCATACTTGAAACCTTATCAGTTGAATATAATTATCAATATCTAAACTCCCCGAGCAATTTATCTGCACAAAATATGATTTTATATTATGTCATTCAAGTTTTCACAAAATCAAGTTTTCTGAAATGAAAAATAGCAAATTCTTCAAACATTGTTATTTTTAGTGATAAAAAATCCTTTTCATTCATAACTCATAATTTGATGAATGTTTTAAGATTTTCGTTAGGTAGAGAGATTTCAGTTTTTCTGCATTCTTAAGACTGGTATAACTTTTCATGACGAAAAGTCAATAAACAGGATTTAATCTATTGACTTTTCGTCACGAAAAATCAATAAATACGATAGTTGGAGTTACATTTTTATCAAGCCTGATCAGTTACCATGTTATTTCTTGGAATTTTCTGGTTTTTCTTCACTGCAGTAGTTAAATGCGAATTTGTAAACTGAAAAACATTCCCAAAAGAGCAAATACTTTTGAAATCATATTATTTTTTCACCGTTACATAATATCAAAGTTTGGTTCTGTTTATTTGTCTTCTTACTGACATATTTGCTTACAAGAACTAATAAGACATGTGCTTACAGTTAACAGTGTATTCCAAGCCACTACAAGTATTTAAGCCTGAAATAGGAATCGAGCCCACAAACACTTATATTGAAGGATAGACCGGTAATATATCTGGCAGCTCCGAACGCACGAGAGTTAATTCAACAGGAACTCACAATGTAAAGGGGATTTTGAACCCTTACAAGCCTATTTGTCCAAACTAGTAATCGAACCCACGGTCTATTTAATTAAAGCTCAGAGGAATAATCATTCATCTGCTCGCATATCATTAATTGACCAGAAAACTAAATGTAGCGAGAAAAATATTTCGGAAGAACCATACATTTTATGAGGAATAAAATCATATCCAGCATAATTTTTCCCTTCCCTTAATGTAAGCAATTTTTTCTGCACCCACACTGAGAAGAATATCCTTGTGAAATAGCAACACACTTATAGTTATTCTTTCTCAGTGATTTAGCTCTTCACTTTCAACAATCGATCTGCTCACATTTCCCTAATTGGAAACAAGAAAAAACAGAAAAGTGTTGTTAATAGTTTTGTTCACTCGGCCATGCGTGGCGTGGAACAGGAAGAGAACGTCAGCTTCACATTTATCAGTTTTCTTTTATTAATAAAGCAGTTTATGTTTTATTAATGTTACAATTTCTGCAACACAGATACAGCATAGATATCACAGCTAGAACAGACAAGTTTAAATTTAGGATAATACATTTACATTTTAAAAATAGTTTCGCTGGACATGCATGTATCTAAATATAAATACACTATAGGTAATTATTGTAATTTATTATTTTTTAACAACTATAAATAAAGAGATTGTTGTATTGAAAAAAAGTATTTATTGATATAAATGTAACATGATTCACACTAACTTTAACAAATATATCGATAAATATTTTTTATATTTACCATATTAATTTAAAATGTGATATTTCCTTTCTTAAATAAAATAATTTAAAATGGATTAAAATAATCTAGTGTTAAAAATGCATCATTATTACGTTCACAAGTTTGCAAGTTCAATATCCAATTTAATCAAAGATGGTAGTGTTGACAGAAACTATGTAAGTCAGAAATTCCATAGGGGTTCACTGTCTTAGCTAATACTAGGTGAAATTAAGGAGGAAAAGGCCAGTTAAAATGTTGACCTCTCCATTTGGCTGAAGTTCAAAATGAAATGATTAATAAAACTTAGTAGATTTGTTAGGTAAGAATAAGTAGCCAGAAATGTATTTCTATAATATAGCCTAACCTAACTTTTTATAATCTAAATGTTATCCCCCATTATATTTGTCAAATAGAAGTGTAAAAATCAGAGAAATCGATTTAATTTAATATATATATATATATATATATATATATATATATATATATATATATATATATATATATATATATATATATATGTATGTATGTATGTATGTATATATGTATGTATGTATGTATATATATATATATACTATACAATACTATGCAAATTATAAATACTAAGCTCATCATTAAGATTATTTGAACATATAACTTTCCAGTTTCGTGGTTTTAAGAAACTAGAATAAGAGAAACATTTTAATAGTATAATGTATACCTTAAGTATAATTTTGATTATTTCAAACAATCTACAAAAATCTAAGCGAAAAGAATGAAAATACTTTATTAAAGATAATATGAATTTTTTCCTTATAAATGAAATTATATTATAATTATATGATGGGATTAAAGCTTTGAACACGCATAATTTTAATCAGCACAAAATTTGCAAATTAGCATCTGGATATATTTAGAATCTTATTCAGGATAATTTCGATCCCTATTTTGTTTATATATTTTCGGTTTACTCATGGCCTGTCAGCATTGTAAAATACAAAAAAAAGAAGAAAAAAGAAATTTAATGTCTGAAAAAGAACTGATGATTCATAGATCGAAAATAATTTTCCGGCAATTCTTTCATTTTAAAATAATTTTCATTAATAGATTATTATAAAATAAATATTAATACACGTTATAGCACTACGTGAGCGATTGCATTTCACAGAAAATAGTTTTTTCTTCTAAATTTGTAAAGATTTATTAGTTTTGGTATTGATATTTTATTAAATGGAATGTTAAGTAAATAAATTAATCCCCTTGGAATTGAAATGCTAACAGCTTTGATCATAAAAAGAATGTCGAAGAATAGGAAAATGATAAGATAAGGTGATTTTTGCAGTTTCTTCGCAAAAGACAAAAAGAGAGAGATAGTAAAATTCTTGTGTAGGGGATCCTATCAAAATTATCAATTATTTGAAAAAAATGGAAATGAAGCCAATTACTAAAATGTAGAGCAGCATCAATAGGCTGACCAGAATCGAATCTTTCACTATTTCTTTGAAAATGCGATTCACTTTGTTGTTTACATCGGAGAACGAAAATTTTTACTTTTAATAAGTTAATTTAATTCCTTTTAGTAAATAAAAATGTTTCGAACAACAAAAATTACGTTTACAAATAAAAAAGTACGGATTTTGTTATGGAAAATTTATAACTAATATATTTTATATACTTATGCCAATATTAAATACTTTATATTGATACTTTGTAAGTGTGAAAAAAGATTAGTTCTCTTAAAAAATTCTAATTATTTAGCAAAAATGATTTGTTTACTATAAAATTTATTTACTAAAGTTTCTCTTAACTAAGAAATGAAATTAAGCTAGATTAATGTGAATTAATCATCGAATAAAACAAATGCATCAAAATGTGAGAGATTGAATTATTATACTGATAATGTTATCTGAATTTCATGAAAAATTTTTGCTGTTTTTGATAATGAATAAATATTATATTTTTAAATATATGACGTCAATTGTATTGTTTCGAAGTATTATCACGATATTTTGTAAACTTATCTTGTTTACTTACGAACTCATTTTAATATAAAATCTTAATTTAATAAAAAGCATTTATAATTTTGTACAATTACGTAAAATTATAAAAACTGCTTTATGAAATATATTTTTAAAAGCTAGAGTGAAATGATATTACTTTAAGCTACAATTGAAATATGTTTCATTTTAGCAGTGATTTGATTAGTTTTTCATTTGTGTTTTTATTCCATTTTTGTTTTCTGTCTTTTTTAACGTGAAAAAAAGCTATATATATATATGTGTGTGTGTGTCTGTGTGTTCTACTTCTATTTAAATCACTTTCACATTTTCTTAAATGTAAGTATAATTTCTAATCAACATTTATATCCTAAGCAATAGCAGTGCTTAAGATTTAAAGCACTCTACATAAAAAATTTTATTAATGAGAAAAGTTTCCAGTAAAAATATAAAGCACCTAATATAATACAAATTTCATCAACATGCTTAGATAAAATTGGTTCATCAGAAGTCGTGATTTTAAAACAATTATTTACATTATTCTATTTGAGGGGCCAAATTAAAAAAGATTTTAAGTTTTATGGAGTGAATGAATACGAATCCGCTTTTACTAGCAACCCTATATACTACAGATTATTTGCTTCAATTCGAAAGTCATCGAAATGGCAAAAGAATGGCTTTCACCTTCAGTTCAATAATTCGTGATTCCATTCCTACTCAGGATGTTTGTAATGATTCGGAATTCCTTTCAAAATCTAGGCCCCACTTGCGCCTACATGTTCAAAACATTTACCGTTGAAGGACATACAAATGAAACAAGAGAGACAAACATTATTATGATCTGTAAATACCCTGCGCGACATTGAAAATGCAACATCAAGAAGGTGTTGCCAAAAAGTGACGAAACTCTGCAAACGAAGAGAGACAGCGACGAATAATAAGTGATCTGTATTTCGAAATATTGTGCACAATACCGAGCTAGAACAGGGTCGGGTGAGTAGGTTGTAGGACCACTGTGAACGGTGATACACGAAGCAACACATCTAAGCAGAGTCAATGAAAGCACGGATGGCGTCCTGAGGAATGATTCCCCATTCCTTATCAATCATTTGCCAAAGTGCGTCTTCTGAAGGAGGTATGGCAGGGTCTGCAAATGGCGTCGAATAATATCCCATACGGTGTTTGATTGGTGAGAGATCTGGCTAGCTCGGTGGCCAGGGAAGCAGCTGTACACCTTGCAAGGCATGTTAGCTGATACGAATAATGTACGGTCGGACATTATCATGCTGATAAAGGGTGTTAGGTACCCCATGAAGGTAGGAGAGTGTCACCGGATGCATCACATTATCCACTAAACGTTGGGGCTGCCATAGTGTCATGAATAACAACTGGAGATGATCTGGAATCGTACGAAAGGGTGCCCCAAGCCTGAGGCCACGTTGTCGCGTGGAGAGTCGTTCCACAATTGCTGCAGGATTTGACATGTCTCCACGTCGACGCCACACTCGTCCGCAGAAACTATCACTAAAGAAACAGAAGCGTGATTCATCTGATAAAGCGATCCTGTGCCATTTCATAATCCAAATAGCTCTAATCCGGAACCATTTCAGAAGTTGGCGTCTATGTTGTGGGGTCAATGTCAATTTTCTAAATGGATGCCATGAGCGTAGGCTACACTAGCAACCAATCGACGACAAATGGTTCTGCTCGATATGGGAGCATCCAGGGTGTCTTGTACATGCTGCAGAATTTCAGTAGACGGGAATTTCTGGGCAGCCATTGCCTCCCATCGATCGGATCGATCCAACGTCAGTCTGGTTTGACGTCTCAACGTCTGCGGTTGCCTCAGTCTGCACCTCGAAAACGTTCTACAGTTATTTGTTCGAACCGTCTTTGCTCCAGCCGATGTACTGTGGATACGTCCAGATGTCTGTCAGCTGCTATTTGCCGTAAGGACTGAGAAGGACTAACTAGTCCTTCTCAGTCCGATCACCATGCCCCTTGTAAACTCGTCTGTTTGCTGGAACTGACTCCGTCGACAATGGCCTCGCATTCTCTGCAATATAAGATCAAACCTTCAACGATTATTATTCGAATCAGCAAAATCTGTACAAATATTCCCACTCTTCCGGTTCCTCACCTTATATCGTATCCTACGTGAGCTGGAGAACTGCCCATTTCACAACATTTGTATAACTCGGTAAAGTGCGTCTTTTCTGTAATTCGCATAATTTTCTGGATGACTCCTTCTTGGAGTTGCGTTTTCAGTTTCGGGATGTGTAATTCAAATTTAAAAAACTTTTTTAATGTGATTCCTGTATTTTAATACTATTTAAGCCACAATTACCACGCGTACACTTCACTAATAAAATAGAAAAATATTTGATTCTCTCTCTGTCCTCTATTAACTCGTCTGCCGTTTGGATCTTGTCCGACTGCTAAAGCTTAATTGAGCATCTTTCTAATGGTTCTAAAGTGCGTGATAGTATTGGTAAGGCAATTATTAACAAACTGGAGCATCTTTTATCCTTTCGTGACTTGCACTTTCAAAAATATCTTTCCACGTTGATATGAATGGTAATTAGATAGCAGATATTTTCGGCTAAAGCAGGTTCTGATGGGCCGTTAGGCATACCTGAGACATTGATTCATTAGGAGCTGTTCTCAAGAGCTACAAAAGGTGTGAAAGCTTCTTAGATCATCCAACTTATTCAACAATGGTACCAGGAATGTGCACTGAGGGCGCATTATCACTTAAGTGTTGTAGGCAGTTCCAGACAGACATCTATGTCTTATTCTTATGGGGAAAAGGTTTCCCCAGCCTGTTTGAAGTATTCTGACCATCAGGCCAGTCCTGACTATATTCTAGATTGTCTGGGTTTTTCCAGAGCTTATCTTTTCATACACATAATGTTAGTGTTACATTTTCTTAGAGTGACAAACTTCATAGACCTGATTTAGTGTTGCTAAAAACCAGAGATATGATGCAACAACAACAACTGATTAAATTTCTATTAAAGTATATGAATTGAAAATTTTATAATTGCTTTTAAATGATTCCCTGTTTCAAAAAAATTTTTTTACATTCCAAATAAAAGATATATATGCATACATATATATAAGGAAATCGTAGTTTTGATGACGAACTTGAAAAGATGGACAAATTTTATTCATCAGTGATTCAAAAATACAGGAAAATTCATTAACAACTTTTAGGCATGCCAAAAAAAAAAAAAAAAAAAGACAAAAGCATTGAAACGATTAGAAGATATGAGTTTTTAGTCAACAAAACTAAGCACAATTTCAAAGTAAAGCACCATATCATAAACTGTTAATCTATTGTATAGTGTTAGGTAACAGTTTTTAGTTAGTTGGGAAACTGCTTTTATACTTTTCCTTGATTTCACAAAATTTTCCACAAATGCTCCAAAAACTTCTTGAACCGTCTATACTATTTTTCTAATTGTATTACTAAGCATCTGAAAATGGGGGATTTTGTACCAATGCTTGTCATATCTTATACTTTGTGTTCTTAAAAATAATCATCAATGAATTATATTAATATATATAGCGAAAGATGCAAATGCATAAAAACCCACCATAGCCTTTAATGTTTGTAACTCCTTTTCCGTTAGTAAAATTATTTTATTCATTTGATGTTTATTTCAAGATACATGTGGGAAAATAAAAGTTTAACTAAACATAAAAAATAACGATATTTACTATTTAATATTTATTTATATTTGCTCAAAACGCTGTTACTCCTCTCCCATAAAATTCGTTTCCACATGCAGTAATCTAAAAGCAACTGAATAGTTGAAACTTTTCTTTAGGTACAAAGATATCAAGAGAAATCACAATTGTTTTCAAATATGTTGTAATATATTTCCGATCGGCAGCTTATTAGGAAAAGCGTTAACGAGTTCGCTGCAGTAGGCAAAAACAATGCTTTCCCTTCTTAAAGTGAAGAGACTTCCCAAGCAAGTTACATCATTTAAATTAATTATATTACGATAAAAGTACTTCAAATCATCGCTATTTAGAAAATCTCATTCTATTTTGTAAGCCGTACTCAATTCAATTTCGAGCAAAAGTTCAACGGATATACAAAATAAAAACTTTATTAATACACATACATTTGCTTCTAATTAGTTTAAGTGAAATGGTGGCACAGTTGGTTACATTCTTGTGTTCGAATATGACTGCAATAGGCGCCGGTAAAAATTACACCTGGAAAGAAGCAGGTTGAAAATCGATACTAATTCCTACTCAAATTTAGGCTTGAGTTCTCAGAAATGAGCCAAATGACGTGTCCGGGCATGTTCTGCAAGGGGAAGTCATAACTTAAGGGAGACCCGAATTAAAATCGCATTACTTAACGGTAACAGCTGAGATTAGGATGGCTAAATATAGAATAATTTTAGTTAGGAACCATCAGAGTAGGAAGGTGTCCCCCTATTTTCAAGGAAATTATGGCTGGGTAAAAATAATGGGAAAAGAAATGGTTTGCGCGAGAGAGAAAAAAATTGACTTTCGGGAACAGATGGGTGTGTGACCGAAAAAGAACTTTTCTCATCCATTTCCTGATAGCATTAGCTTCGGATAGATAAGAGAAGGCAAGCGATTATCGATTTTTGACGGAAGAAAAAATTTCGCCAAAGTTGAATTCTTAGTAAATGGATTGTTTTCTGTTCTTGTATTAGTACTACAGAGAGAAAACAACTAACTTTAGATGCTAGAATTTAATAAAAGGAAAATAACGCCAGTCAAGTATTTTATGTCAAGATTCTCATTGTTTATAATATTTTGCCCATATATTATGCCAAATTTAGATTCTGAGTAAATGTAGAGTTTGTCACCCATGTACTAGCACTGAAAAAGTACTAAGTTTAATTATTTCCATTTAATGGGTTAAAAAAAATAGAGTAATTCAAGTATTTTATGTCAAATTTTCATTTTTTTTTTGTTTTTATACTAATATTGTACTAAAATTGAATTTTGAGAAAGTATATCGTTTTCACCTTTGTTTCGAAAACTACAAAAAACACAATGCTACTAGTTATAACTATTAAATATAATAGGACGAAAACAAATACATTCAAATATTTTACACCATCATTAAAATTAGATCTTGTGTATAAATATATTGTTCACTATCCTTGTATTATAATTAAAGGAAACAATAAAGTTTAATTATTATCATTGAAGAATTGAAAAGAAAACAAAGAACAATTCAAGTACTTAATGCCAAGTTTTGATTTTCTGACATTTTACCCTAATATTTCGGCGAAATTGGACTTTGAGAAAATGTATCGTTTTCTGCCCTTGCACGAATACTTGAAAAACTAAAAAATATTTAACTATTACTATTTAATGAAATGAAAACAAATATTCAAGCATTTTATGCAAAGATTCTTATTATTTCTAAAATTTTATAACAATCGAAAAGCAAAATACTTATCACTATAACGCATACATGATGAATTAAAAAACTTTTAGTTCATTATTACTTTGGTCACGTTATCACTCCTGTCATTCTTTTACTCATTGTAATTAATTTGTTTCTAACCTACATTTTTAATTACTTTCTTAGTTATACTCAACATCCATGATCAGGGTGAGAACTGAACCTATAAACTGTTGAATGGAAGACTAGAACGTTAATCATTCATTTATTGAATCGATTATTCTGATTTTAGGTTTGGAAATAATGATCTAACTTAATTCAACCAAGATGATAAAGTGTATAGAAAGTAAGAAAATGCTGATTCGGCTGTTCTAGCATTCACTTTAATAGCTCGTGAGTTCGACTCCTGTCTTTGGTGTGGGTATTTAAAGGGTATTGGAATGTACTTAAAATTGCTGTGTGTGTGGTTATGCTAAATTTAGTTTTTGTGCGCAAAAATTGTTTAATAAATTATCACGTAATTGTTAATTGAAGTAGTTTTACATTAATGGTATTACTAGTAAAATAAATACTAGATAAATCATATATGATGAGAGAAACATAATGATTTTTTTATATTAAGAAAATTGCTTATCATATTTAATATAAATTTTCATGATAACAAAAAGCTATTATTTTAAACATCATTCTAATTAAGAAAATACATTTTTATTCGGTTATATGTTTTAATCTGTTGTCTACGACGACTTCACAAAAGAAACACTAAAAAACCAAAACGAATTGTCTTCTCCACCTACGCAATAATATCGCCATACTTAGTCTCTAAATTGGATGGGACATCTTATCTGCTGTTTTGGAAGTTTGCCAGAGCGGTGAGCATTCACAGCAGCATAAGAAATAACTCACGGATCATTATTAATATCCTTCCATGTAACTTTGTCTTATCACATATTTAGCCAATTGCATCATTCATAGATAGACACGTGACCAGTTGTCCTCTGAAATTCCAGGGATAACCATAGCTTATTTTTAAGCCTCTCTGTCGAAGATTGGATATTTCTCAGTTAATTGATAATTGTGTAGAAATAGTTATTGTGCTAGTCAAATCAGTTGCTTTTTCCGATGGTTAGAGTTTAATATTTAATGAAACCGAGTGAAAATAACCCATCACTTCCCTTTCTGCCATCATTATCTACGTGTCCATACATGTTTCTGGCCGTCTGCCCTGTTCATTCATTTGGGACTAGACACTGAAACCACACTTTTTCTGTTTTTGGCTGCTATTTAGTTTCTATCATAGTCAGTGGATAAATTTCAACTGCTGTATTTTAATATATAAATGATAATTGCGATATCATAGTAAATATAATTTGTTAATGAGGATAGTTAATAAGAAAGATATTTTTAACTGATTTATTTAAAAAAATATTACCGTGATATTTTCTCTGTAAGATGAAATATTCTCTATATATTTAATAGCTTTCATAATGAATACTTTTAAACTTAAGTGTTTTTCTTATTTTTATTTTATTTAGATGGAAAACACAACGAATCCTAAACTTTTAAAGTCCAAATTTGTTACCAAATTATAAAGTTTTTCAAGAAGTCTGAAAATTAATTAAATGTTTTACAGAAGAAAAATATCATAACGAAACACTTTATTTTGAAGTTCTACAAAATTAAAAATTAATTTTTATTATTAGAAATTAAATATGTAAAGGAAATGTTTTAAAAATGCTGCCTTTTTAAATTTATTAAAAGTATGTAAATGAAATCAATATTGTTAGAACACCACCATCAAACATTAATATCAATATAGTTTGTAAACATCATAATTCGTTTCATTGAATATAAGCATTTCAGAAATTTATAAAGTATTTTTTAAATTATTGCATTTTTACTTCCAAATTATATCTTCATATTCTAATAGCAGAACAATACAAGAATTAATTTTAAAAAGTTTGAGAACTATTAATATAGATGATGTATTTTAACTGGTTTTAAAAGCTTACATTTCCACATATGATGATTACATTAGATATGACTAATTAAAATAATATTCTTAATTTAATCACTGTAAACTAATTTAGAAATTTGTTTTAAATTGACGCCTAATAAGAGCTACACTGTTTAACAAAAGAAAATTATGTAAACCCAAC
This sequence comes from Latrodectus hesperus, assembly GCA_037975125.1. Lineage (NCBI taxonomy): Eukaryota > Metazoa > Arthropoda > Arachnida > Araneae > Theridiidae > Latrodectus > Latrodectus hesperus. The sequence continues at coordinate 118,451,252 of CM075853.1, read as the reverse complement.
AAAAATAGATCTAGAAACAAGTTAGTCCGAGACAGGATCTAGGACAATCAGTAAATAGTATTTTTACAGATGTGAATAAATAATTATAAATTCATAATTTAAAAATTGAATGTCATCAGCAAAATGTATTTTAAGCTTTTAGTAGGTTACAAAGCCTACCTTTTGAAAGATATAAAACGTTGATAATCTATGAGGGGCAGCGACCTACCAATTTTGCTCTACAGTATACGCCGGCATAAATATTCTAAAAGCTTATTCACAAGTTCGGTGCAAACCGGGACAGATTACTAACATTTACCAAATGTGCTCTATTAGAGAAAAAAATGGATTACTTGCAAATTCATGAAAGGACATGGCAATTTAGCGGGGGAAAATGATAGTGGGCTAATTGGCTGAGGTGTTATTCTCTATCGGAAGGTAGTGAATTTTCGAATCCCGGTTTATTCAAAGCTCCATCATGTTCACGAAAGGCGCTTGGGGCTTATCAAATTGATCATTGTTGCAGTATCCTTCAGGTGAAATAATATCTCTGAGGTTATCAGGTTAAATATTAAAAGAGCCTTGTATTAGGTCCTTGTTATAATTACAAATACTCCCACTCGGCTGCTTCTGCCTAACTGGTAGAGACTAACTCTGGGTTTGACATTGGGAAGTACGCTGTACAACAACCAAGAAAGCAATATTGCAAGAGACATGAAGAATTAAGCCTTGATTATAAAAAATACTTTAAAGTGATACTTTAAAGAATAAGCAGTATTTCTGAATGTCAAAACGTTCAATGGACCTCCAAGTCTTTCGTTTACCTAAGCCTAAGTAAAAGTAATAGGTTACCTCAGTAACTTACTCTTGAAACTGTATTGTCACAAAATTGAAGCCAATGTAAAAAGTACAACCAGCGTCGAGAGGTTCTACAATTGTTTTAAGGGACTACTAGGCTTCAGTCTGAGCCCCATACATGGAGGTTGCTGAATCAATGGCAAATGACATCAAACAGATGATAGTGTCTAAAATCATGTAAATATGGTCATTCTTCGACTAGCTTAATAATACTCCGGATTTGTCGATTAAATTGTTCTAAACCAAAACATTAGTGCCTTATTTAATCCAATGATAAAAATTCATTGCACATCAACTGAATTTTCATGATTACTTGTTCAATGCTATATATTGTTTATACAGAGCACTGTATATTCAAGTCACTGTTTCGGTTGGATTTAATTGGATCGGAATCTACACAGATTAAAGAGGATTCCACACCACTATAAAAATCCATGTCCAAGGAGGAATTCAAACTCACGAACTGTTGAACCGAAGGCAAGAGCGCTAACTATTCAGCCACCATCTCGGCACGTCACTGTTTCGAGACACAAAACTTGTGTGCATTGTATGTAAGCAATTCAGTGTCTATTACTCTAAAACTTTCACGAGAGAGATTGGAAGTTAACCATCCTAAGTAGTTGGTCGATTTCTAGATGCTAAAGAAAGAGAATCGTGATTTCCATTTTGTGTAATGTATGTATTCAATCAAGTAAAGGTTATTTAACTTAAACAGACAACTAATTTTATTCTGAGTCTGTTTTACTGAATGATCCATTTATTGAAAATGTTAAAGGTGAATGTGCAAAACGTTATCACATCAATAATCTCGCCTAAACTTACAGCATTGTTTTCTATTTCATTCTCATAACATTTTGCTCATGCCAACCGATGGCTGAGTGGTTAGCGCTCCTGGCTACTGAGCTGTGGGTTCTGGGTTCGAATCCCGGTTCGGGCATGGATGTTACTTTCTTTCTCTGTTCTCTCTGCGTTTTATTATCCTTTCTTCCGTGATGATGTATGAATGTGGCCCACCCTATAAACGGGTTTGTGGTGGTATGACGCGGGTAACGCTACTCGCCTCCGTGACTTGGTTCACAGGTGCCCGCTGGGTAACGACAAATGAGTAGCAGTTTCTGGCCTTGTTGTGGCATAGGGTTCAAACCCTCATGTGCCTGCCGTTGAAAAAAACATTTTGCTCATTGTTTATATAAAGGGAAAGCTAACAATTAGATAGCAGATCATTTCACTTGTTGTCTCTGTCACCTAATATTTGAGTTAGCGTAAATGTGAGACAGATAATCGGCAAATCATTCTCGTTGCAAATATTTTCACCTAAATTGATGGGTCACATTGATTCCTGTCTCTTTCGCATAAAGTTTCGCTTGTAATGTAAATGTAAATGTTGAGACAGACATCTAGAGCAAATGATCTCATTCAGAAAGTAGCTGATTTTTTTTTCTATCGCATATTTCGTTTAATGTAAATGTAAAAAAGAAGAGAAATAAGCGATGAACCATTTTTGAGATACATGACATTCCCTAAGCTGATGTCTACCCTTATTTGTGTTTCTTTTGCATAATGTTTCACTCAATATGTAAGTAAAAAAAGGCATACATTCGGTGAATCATTTTGGCAGCTGATTATCTCATCTAAACTTTTGTCTTACTATGTTGTCACGTATGTCGTTTGCAAGTTTTGTTGCGTATAAATGTAAAAAGAAAGTCACAAACGTGGAGCGAATCATTCTTGTGACCAATGATCTCACGATGACCACGTTGACGAGTTAATTTGTTTCCCGTTTCCCTAGCTTAACATTTCATTCAGCAAGTAAAGAAAAAAGAAGATGTCCGTAAACTAATAGTAGGATATTTATCTTTTCGCCTAAAATCCCGTTTTCAATCCCAACAACTGTTGAACAACGGGAAAAAGATGTTGTGCTTCTGCTTCAAAGATCTGTCGGAGTTGATACTTAGAAATTTTCCGGGTTTTATCCCTTGCGAATCGTGAATACGACTCGATATCTATGAAAAGTTTTCTCGGAATGCAGTTCAAACGTTGAATAAATCTTTTTTTTCTAGAATAAAATTTTCCTCTAAACTGATTCCCTTTTTCTTTGTGTTTGTTTCTTTAAAAGTTTAAATTAAAATGTGAAGAATGTATTGAGAGTTATTTTCGTGGTTAGAACTTGAGGATGCTTTTTTCAGGGTAAACGTGCCTTAGTGAATATTTACATTTCTTAGTTTTTATCTCTTCTATAATCATTAAAACTTATTTGTTTTGAGAGAGACAGGCAATACAAGCCTCATCTTACGAGATTAAAATGGGGATTATTCTTATCTTATTTATTCACCTGTAAGAACAGATTTCCTTAGCTTATTTCTATGAAAAAATCAACAGAAGTTTAATGTTTACTGTGCTTAAGATTACTCAGCCAGCTAAGAACTTATTATGTAATAATTTTCCTTTTTATTTATAAGGTCTTATTTCTGCATAAATGTAATGAGCACAAAAATACTATAATTTTAATTGAAATGTCTTATGAGAAACAATCAATAAAATTTACATAAGATATAAACATATAAACAGATTACAATGCTTATTTTACAATTCTTTAATAAATAATTTCGTTTTGAAACCAAAAAGAAATTTGTTATGTAATAGAGGAATAAATATATTAATTGTTATAGTATAATTGTAAATATAGGCAATTATATTAACAGATGTAATGAATGTTGATATAGAGAAATTATTTATTTAGCTGTTTCATTCGAAAATTCTTATTAGAAATTCTTCCTGTGAAAAATCTGACAAAATAGTTAGGAAATTTGAATTAGTGATATAGGTATTATTAAGGGCACTCTCTGTCCTGAATTAAAGTGCTATAGATAACGGAAAAATATCACTTTTAAGAATTTCTTTTTTAAAATATTACCTCGCTATCTTTATTAAAGGAAGAAAAGGCCCAGAAACTTAAAAACAAATGTAATTTTTTTAAACATTTTAGGAGTTTAAAGAATAGATAAAAACATGAGACCATCATGAGAGTCGACATGTTGCGTAGCCTGTTTTCAAATATAATATTTGCTTAAAAGTGTAAATTTTTTATAAAATGTCAAAAATGGAAATTGTATATAGATATAACCTTCTAAGAAATATGTTGTTTTCTCTATAGAAATATGTAATGAGTTTAATGCCTTCTTCTTCGATTTTTACTTCTATCTTCTGCGTTTACATCCATCGGAATCAGTGCTTGGGAGTTTTCAGGGTTTCCTCCTTTGCGTCACATGAATATGGCCCGCTATCTATGAAAAGTCCTTCCAGAAGACTTTCTAATCTATTTTTTTCAGGATTTCTTTTTTCAAAATAGTTTCTATTTCATTTAGAAAATTCCTGGAAATAAATGTAATTAATATAACGTCCCGAATTTTGTTTTTGTAAGAAAACAATGCTAACTCTTTCGAGAGAAAAAAGAGACAGTAAAAATTTAGAAGCTAAGAATCCTATCTCAGATACTAAATGTGGTACGAGAAAAATACAAAAATTGTAGGGCAGCAGTGATTCAATACCAAATGATATCTTACAAGCAGAAATACGGAAGAAAAGAAAGCGTGCAACGTAGCGCATTTATTTGTTTCTCGAGTTCCAGCACAGCTACATCACGAACTGCAAGTAAAAGAGCTTCTGCTTGTCACTAGATATATTTGGCGTCAGTATTGATTTATCACATTGTTTACCATCACTGTTCACCGTGTTACCGTCAGCTTGTTTTTACGAGAGAAAGTAACTCTTTTGAGACGCATTGGGTAACATGTTAGAATTTTGCGTACGAACTAATGCGAATTGTATAGGTTCTTTCATGCAAAGGGTAGGAAAAAATTAAAAGCATATATGTTGCAAATTTTTAAAGAAGTAATATACTTGGCACAAATGTTTTGTTAGGGAATTTAAGTTAATAAAGCACATGCACACACATAAATAATGAGTTTTAATAGTAAACATTTTCCTGCATTTGTAGATTTTTGTAGATTTGGATTTCGGCAGTGAACAGCGAAACAGATTTATTTGAAAGCTATTTTTTAGTTTCGACTGTTACGAGTATAACAGCTTCAGCTGGGTGTGGTTGCAATGTCCTCCAAGTGAAATGATACCTAACCTAGTGAAATAATACCTGAATGTGATGATGAGGGTGGCAGGACAAGTATTGGTGATTTTCTGCCTGGTCCCTGCTTCAAAATAATGAAGAGTCTGCCCGACTGTGGTAGTAAGTGGTAGTTTGGTTTGGTTTAGTTTGTCGCTCAACGGTCATTTTCTGCACACGAGGGCTAATTAGACCGGGACTTACGGTTTAAAGTGGATTCCGAACCACTACAAATATCCATGCCCAAGGTGGGATTCGAACCCACGAACTGTTGAACCGAAGGCAAGAGCGCTAACCATTCGGCAGCCAGCTCGGCTAGTAAGAGGTAGAGCAGAGTACATAGAAGCATGCTGGTGCAACAGCAATAACAATAGCGGTTTTCCATAATAGTCTAGACAGATAGATTTTGACAAAGTAATAGACGGAAGCTCTCCGTCCCTTAAATGAGCCTTCCGGAAGAAATTTTTCATAGATAGTGGAAAGGAAAGAAACCAAGAAAAATCTCTAGTAGGAATAACGATTTATGTGAGTGCAGAGGGGAAGTATTCCGAATGGCTGTGATCGAAGATAAAACATTTCGCTCTGAACAGCTCTCATCTTACCATCGGGCCTACATTTGTAAGTTTTTACATTACGTTGTGGACTGCACGCCGACTTTACCACATGTAAGGCATTTTAACGTGCAACGCGTTATTACTTTTCAACAATAGTAAGTCGCATTTACATGTCGCAAAGGAGGAAACCTGAAAAACTCACATACATTCACCCGAAAGGGTGTGCATGCAGAAAATAGAAACGTAACATCCATCTCTTCTTATTCAACAAGGGCTGGGAACGAACCCTTGATTTTGAAGAACGGTGTCTTACCACTAGGTCACAGCGGTACACTTGAATATTTAAACAAGATTTTGATAGAGTTTTAAATTTGCTATATCCTACTCCACTGGCAATATTAGTGCCCAATGTGGGAATCAATGTGGGCATTGTTGTTAATTGAAAATCATACAGGAATTTTTAGATATTAAAATACCTTACAACTATATTTGGCTGTCCATTACATGAAGTAAAAAAATTAATTCATAGTAAGAATAAATGCTTTGTGAAAAAAGTATAAATCTAAAATATGTTCTTTTTTATAACTCTGATCACATTATAACATAACTAATAATAAAATTATTATGTAGATGACATTTCTTATATAGGGCTGGAAGGAATGTTAAAGAAAAATGGAAGTTAAATTTTTTACTTCCTGTATTTATTACTATAGTAATTTATATTCATAAAAATTAAAATTATTAAGAAATTTGCAGACAAAAATAAATAAGTTACAGGAATGTAAAAAATTATTTCTAGAGTTTAATTGGGTGAATTTTTAACTATATATATATATATATATATATATACACACACACACACAATAACTATGCATTTTCTATGAAATAAAGGTTTCATTAATACTACAAAATTGGGATCCTCGAAAAACCTAACAGACGCTGTTACTTTCTTATGGGGTTCTGGATTTGAAAAATGAGAGGAATTGCTAAATATAACTCATCGTATGTAGTAAAAAAATTATCGAGTCTTTACTTTCATCACTTAGTGTTTAGGTCGGCTGAACTCTTTTCTTTTTCTTTTTTAAATTTTACCAAAGAATGGTTCAGACTTCTCTTTCCTCTTCGTCAGCAAAAATAAGCAAATCATAAATCAACTAGAATTCTTGTGTAATCCCTAAAATCTCTTTGGTTATTTGATACATTATGTGTGGAAAAAAGTTTAAAAACTATTCTTCACAATCCTCTAATAAATCAAAAAAAATTCTTATGAATAATAAAATATGCCCTTATGTGATAGAAATGTTTTAGAGATGAATCTGAATAAAAATTTAGGTCTTTATTTTTGTTTAATAAACTTTAATGCATTTCTGATTTTTTTCTCTTTTGCAATTTATTCTAAAAATCACTTTTTTTTGCAAATGGTATCTGATATTTTGTAGCCAATATTTATCTCAAAATAAAGCTAATTCTCAATTTCAAATAAAATAAAAAAAATAAACAACTTTGAATTCCTAAGAACTCAGAAAATGTTTTTTTCCTTATAATCAAAACCTTTTAAAGCTGATTTAAGGGGTTAGTGATGATGAATTTAAACTTTTATCCGTTTTAAATAAAAGAGTTCATTTTGATATCACGAAGTGGACTGACTAACGGGGGAAAAAAGACTCGAAAATCTCTCAAGCATTTGACAGACATGCTAGCAGAACATAGAAACACAACATAGAAATTGTTTGTTTGTTATATTATCTTTTAATTAAACTAAATTCCGTGGCACGACGGCCCATGTGGCCCAAGGCCTACCATGCCCATCTTTGTTTTTCTGTCCCTGGGTGCGAAGCATATATCTCGATTAGATGGTCAGCCTAACGCGAAACTCCCAGTGTTTAGTTCCCAAGCATGCTTGGTACTCAGTTTATCGGCCCACTGAAGGGATGAAAGGGTGAGTCGACCTTGCCCAGCCCGAGGACCGAACCTAGCGCTTGTGTCTTTTGAGCGTGAAACGCTACCACTAAGTCCCCGGGCTTCCATATTATTCTTTTATGTTACGAAATTTTTGAAAATCGAAACGCTTAGTTGAAGTATTTGAAAAATAATGTTTTTCCTTTATCAAGCATAATTTATACCGAACTGGGTCACATGATTTTTGACTTCTTCAGAATTATCGAATTAAAAATTTTCTGGTTAAATACATAATGCTTTTTACGAGAAGAAAAATAGTACTCATCTGCTATTATAAATGCAAACAATGACATTTTTGATAGAAATAAAGATGGAAATGATATTAATTTGACTGAACTAATAGATCCTTACATTTTAATTATGTATTTTGTTGTTGTTGTTACTTATCTCAGGTTGTCCAGCCAAGGCTTGACAACCCCCATATAACCAAAAATATCTAAAATGTCTATAAAATGTGATGGGTCCCGAAGGACATCGTCTTTTTTAAAATTTAGGCAGGTTAAGATATGTTCAGTGGAGGCCATATTAGTTAATTATGTATTTAGGAAATATAACTAAAAAGAATGAGTACGAAAAAAGTGATGTAAGTTGAATAATTTATTTTTGTGGAAAATTAAAAAGAATAAACGGAAAAATTCTCAAAGTTATCACCATCGATTTCTGTTTGCCTGTTTTAGTTATTTATTCATTTGAATTTTGAATTTTGATTATAAAATATTTTATCATGTATTCATTTATGCGTTATATTTAACTTATTCTTTTATTCATTAAAACTTTAAAGATGATGATTTGAAATCTCAAAAAATAGCATTTTTTGTAAAAAAATTACACATGATAGATCTATTTAATAACGTAATGTCGCGTGGGTGGCCATGAATACTAACTATACAGCGATTTGGGAGACTTTTTACCATCCTTCTTACTCACTTGACCTTGCACTATCAGATTAGCATCTCTTTCATTCTCTGGATAATCATCTTCGTAGAAAATAGTTCACCAATAAAACAGACATATGCCAAGCACTCACCTACTTTTTTGCGTTCAAAACTCGCGAATTCTACCGCAAGGTGATTGCACAACAGTTAGCAGAAAGGGATGGTGATTACTTCGAGGAGTAACAATAGTCTGTTCTTTCTGTAGTTCATATTCTTTTGGGTTATTAAAAACGGTAATAACTTTCTTGTTTACCTTTACATTAGTGGATTATATATACAAATTTCTAAATATTAGGTAGCATAACACTTCTTAAGGTATTTGTACATTCACAGCATCTTATTTCTCAGTACAACTTTCCATAAATAATAGATAGGATTCACTGGTTGCAATATAAAAAACCGAAAATCTCCAAGCACACACTATGACAGATGTGCAAGGAGAAACTAGCAATGCAATGCTACGACTGGAATTGAACAAATAACCCTACACTTCGTAAAGTGTGGACATACTATTAAGACACACACAGAGAGAGTCTTAATTTATTAATATAAGAAAAAAAAATAGCATTATTAATCGAACTTGATAACATTGAGGTTCACTATATTAATAGATTTCGAATAAAAACATTAATCGGAAAATAGTTTTGTACTTAAAAAATTCAGAGATTTGTACTTAAAAAATGTTAAAAATTTTCAGAGAATTTTTTCAGTCATTTCTTAAAAAACATTTTTTGGTGTTTGGAGTTTAAGATTTTTTTAAAGAGAATTTTTTTTTATTTCAGAACAAATCCTCAATACAAAAGAATATAATTTAGCTTTTTGTAATATTTTAATTTCTAAGGAAATGTATTTAAATAAATAAAAATATTTGAGTGACATTTCCTTTGACATAGCCTTTTATTGCAATATATTATTCGTCAATTTTCTAAAAAATATCAGCAGAATCTCCTGAAATTTCTTATTTGGAAGATGATAAAATTTTGTTGTGCTCAGAACTTAAAAAAAGCGTTGTATGTTTAAGACTTCAGGAGACAGTCAATGAATTAGCACACAAAATCATTGGTGCGTTCTCGTTATTTTCAGTTGTTTTATATAATCGTAATATAATATTTTATAGTTTCAAATTTTGATGTTAAGAATACTCCAAGTATTATTGAGTTATTTGAAATATTTAATAACTAGGCAATGTACAAATAAAGGATTTACGAAAAAATTATTTTGTGCTAAATATTATATTTCTAAATTATTAACATTAATATAAAAATTAAAAGAAATTGGTTTAAATAAATTTAATTTAGCAATAGATTTTAATGTATATATATAACTTAATTCATAAAAATTAATTAAATATACTAAGTGAAAGGATTCGTGGTCAAATATTACCTCGATTGTGACGATTTAGAGTGTTTCGACTAAGAACAGTAAAATCTTAACTGACCCCAGCTTAGCCAATCAGAGTAATTCGAGAAATAATGTAGCCAAAGAATGTGCTCCTCATTCAATGAGCTTTGACCGTTAATAGGCACTATCTCGAAATGTGATATATAAAGGCTCCATAGCTCATACCAAACTACGACTTAAATACAAAATTTTGTAATACTTAAACATCATAAATTTTTTCTATATTATCTTTTAAAATATAATTTTAAAGTTTATATATAAAAACACATTTTAAAAGTACAAATTCTTATTTTTAAAATACTCTTTCTCGATATTTAATGATTGCAAAAAAAATTTATGAAAGCAATAAAATAACATTAACTAACGCAATTCTTTCATTAAAATTAAGAGTGTTTACAGAACTGAAATAGCAAATAGTACAAATATGATATATCCCTCCTAGAGATTTCTCGCCAAATCTGACGTCCTTTATTTTGATTATAGGGTTGCCAGTTTTCCCTTTAGTACTGCCAATTTGAATTTTTGTGGTTTTCCGGATTTTTTTTTATGCCAGGTTTAGTTTTTTCTCGTGTTTTACTTCATTTTTGCATCATATATGGTTTTTTAAGTGAACTTTGGAAAATTTCTCGTTTTAAAAACATACCTAGCGACAAAAACAATTTGCAAAGATTGCCAAATTGCGGGATATACCCTACTAGTTCCAAACAAACTAAAACTACTACAGAGCATAAAACAGTATTGCGAGACTCTCAGAAAAACAACTTTAAATTGTAGATTTAAGCACGATTATTGCTTTTGCGTTTAGTGGAAGCCTTAGAGCTCTGTAACAAAAGGTAATCAAAACTATATTTTCGTTCAAGTATCTGACCTTGGATTTAAGCGAAAGCAAGGAAGCGCACAGAATCTTGCCACTTTATTTTTCTTCATTTTTTATTTCTCGTTCTTCCTGAGACATTTTCTCATTATACTTCTCATCTTTTATTCTCCTTTTACCTCATCTTTTATTTTCTGATTTATCACAATCGGGAAGTGCTCTCTCGTACGTGGGGATGTTTGAGTGAAGATGGTGTCTACCCGTTGATGACGACTGCTGGAAAATTTCGTTTCAAAAACTCTAATTGTCGGTTGGATGAAACGGAAAAGAGAAAATGATTTTCGCTTTTCGTAAAAAAATGCGTCAGTTGTAAGAGCTGATTTCGAGTTCTTATCAAACCTCTCAGTTGGTATGTATTGTTTCTGTCTTGATGTACAAAAGTGCATTATTTTTATAAATTTAAATATGAGTCATTGAATAAAAATGAATTCAAAATTAAACATAAATGTTCTATGTTTTACAATTTTTCATTAATTTTCTTCAAAATTTCTTTTTAAAAACGTGACTGTTTTTTTATTTTTTTAAGATTTTTCTGAAATTTTTCATTTGATTGCTCTACTTTTTATTTAGAATTGTATGGAAACCTTAACAAAAAAAAATCCTGATCAAATGTTAACCTCGTTGAGTTTTTTCCAAAATTGTCTAAGTATTGACCTGCCATTTTAAGATTATCTCAAAGAATCATCATTGATACATGAATATAAGATTTTATGTATTAATCAGTCTTTTAAATTGATATGAACTTATATGTTTTTGATATAAGAACTGAAAAGTACCAGGGAATATCTTTTAGTTTTATTCAATCATTATTATCTTTAAATGTAACGAAAAAAAGGATAAATAGATAATTTTATTGGTGATTATATATTTTTCAGAATTAAAGTAATCACTTATAACCCTATTGATGAATATTCTCTTTTACTCCCTTCCTTGGCAAATATATATATAATGGTTTTAAATTATTAATTAAAATAATTTGATTATGTAAAATAAAATATGTCTGTTTTTTTAAATCAAAACACTATTAAATAATAATAAATCAGTTGTTATATTAATCAATAATATTTTAAATTTTTAATAGATAAACATTAAAATATAACAGATTTAAAATTATTTTATTATTTTAAGGTTTCTTAGAATACTTTTGGAGCAAATATTTTTATAAAATTTAAATATATTACTTAACTTAGCTTAAAAATATTCAAATGTATTTAATATAATATTCAAATATTCATATATATATATATATATATATATATATATATATATATATATATATATATATATATATATATATATATATATATATATTACCATTTTTAAGAGTTAATTTTGGAGAAATATGTTTTTAATAATTTTAGAATAGATTTCTACTCTCTTAAACTTCCCTAAAATACTTTTTAATATTCATACATTTATGTTTTATATCGAAAATGTCATTATTATATATTATAATAAATATATATTATTTGGATAAAATCAGTTATTGTACGTTTAAATAATGTCCCTATTTTTTACTATATTTTCTGATAAGTATTAAAAAATAATTCATGACAAATAGAGATATATTTCATTATTTAATGTTCTTAGGAGGGTTTTTGAAGGAATTCGTTTTCGTAAATTTTAAATTGATTTCTTAAAGCTTCTTATACGTGTTTAAAAATCAGTTAAATTACTATACTGGTAAATGAAATTTTTTACTTTTCTAATTATATTTTTTATAAACATTCAAACAATTTTTAAATACATTTTACTAATTAATATTTTTAGGTAATGTATTTTATGAAATTTGAATAGATATCTTAAAGCTTCATAAAAATAATCATTAACTTTCAACTTTTAGAATACCAATTATTATTAAATGCGCAATTAAAAATGTAAAAAGTTATAATAATTAACTTAAAATCTAAAAAGGAAAATTGCTTTTGGGATTAAAATTTCATATTTTAGCAACAATCTAATAAGTATTAAAATATAAATCATATAAGAAAAGAAAAGATAATTTATTAATTGATTATCTCTGAAGGCTATTTTCGAAAAAATTTACTTTGTAAAATGAATTTAAAAACTGTTATATGAATTAAACTATATGTATCATATTTATTTTATATTATGCGCAAGAATAAAATAAGATATAAATCAAGAAAATTGTGTTAATTACAATATTCCTCAACTATTTATTGATAGAAAATTAACTTTTATAAAATGCTTATATTTATATAATAGCTCATATGTTCAATTGAAAAAAGTACTAGCAGATTTTTTCAGCAGATCATCTAAAAATCCATGAGTTGGCAGGGTCTTTATATTATGTCTACCGAAAAGTTCTGTCCGTTTTAGAATGAAACAAAGGAATACATTTTTTCATACTTTGGATAAATTTTATTGAATAATATAATTGCCATCATTATTTATGACTTCTTGCCAGCGTGATGGCAATTTGTATATCCCATTTTTAAAAAATGTCTTATCTCTAGAGGCCAAAAATTGAACTAGTGCTTGTCTGATATCTTCTTCGTTCTTGAATTGTTTGCCCTGCAAGAAATTTTGTAAAGACAGAAACAAGTGATAATCAGATGGTGCTAGGTCCGGGGAGTATGGTGGATGCGACAGAATTTCCCAGCCTAGCTCTGCGACTTTTTGACGAGTCCCCAAAGCAGCATGTGGCCTGGCATTGTCATGAAGCAGTATGATGTCCTTCTTATTGAACATCGCCGGCCTCTTTTCTTGGAGTGATGTTTTTAATTTATCCAAATGCTGACAGTACCTCTCCGAATTTAGCCTTTCGTTTGATTTCAACAGTTCAAAATGTATTGGTCCTCGAATGTTCCACCATATATACAACATTCTCTTGCTCAGGCTCAACTTCGGTTTAGAGGTAGAGGGGGCAGGTTTACCGGGTTCACAATATGCCCTTTTTCTTATGATGTTTTCATAGGTAATCCACTTTTCATCCCCAGTTATGATCCGGTCCAAGAAGGGTTCGATTTTGTTGCGTACAAGCGAAGATGTGCATATGATGATTCGATCATACATATTCTTCTCACTTAACTTGTGTGGCACCCATCTCGAATACTTCCACACAAACCCTAGTTTCCGAGTATGGTCGGAAATGGTTTGTTCAGCTGAATCAAGCCTTTCCGCAATCTCCTATGTTGTCAAAAAAGAATCTTGCTCTAACATGATCTTGACAGTATCGTCGTCGATCAAAGATGGTCGCCCAGAGCGTTGCTTATCAGAAAGGTCGAAATCACCTACATGAAATTTTTTGAACCATCTTCTGTATGTTCTATCAGAAACTGTACCTTCACCAAACACTTTCAATAAATTTCCATACGCTTCTGTAGCATTTCTTCCTTGTTGGAATTCGTACAAAATACAGTGGCGTAAATGAGCTTTGTCGGTAGCCATGGGTACACGATCGCGTTTCACTTAATACTAAAAAGAATGAACTTCGTTTTAGTTCATCTGCGACGAAAATGTTAATACATTGTTAGCGATCAAAAAAGAGAGCCAAATATGTGTCACAGGAATATGCGCATACTTGTTGAAACTGATTGTAACCGGAGCGGACAGAACTTTCCTGTAGACCTAATATATTCATTAAGGGGAACATTATGTCCGTCACAAATATTTTAAGGTTAATTTGATTGGTATTTATCAATGAAAGAATTAACAATTCTGTGGCAATATTCAAATTAATTTTGCAACCCAGTACCAATAACACATTGTATAGATTTCTTAAAAGTTTCGCTGCTGTCCAACCCAAATACAACATCCAGAAAGGCCATAATTATGTGAGATTTACAACATACTTTAGGTATGCAAATCATTAGCAATGCAGCGTATACTCACATCGCAGGCGACTATCGAGCATCTTCATGTGCAATATAAAGGAAAAAAAAGATTATTAATTTAATGTAGGGCAATTTTTTTCGTAAGCGGTTTAACTTTGGCTCGTTATAGGTATCGAGTGTCTTTCGAGCTAGTTTCCGAGTTAAGCCAAAGGAAAATAGTAGCTTATAGGGTTTGCGGATTATCTTTCAAAGAGTTCGGTAATCTTGTTAGCAACTCTGATATAGCTCTAATCGTTATATACAGAAAGCTAAGTTGGGCAGATAAGATTGATCACTCTTACCTGATCATTTTACAACTGCAGGCGATGATAGACATATTGTGCTCATGCTAATGATGGCTCTTTATATCTACAAACCACAATAGATTAAGTCTGTTACAACATCATGCCAGATTCGTTCTATCAGTAGACATCGGTTGCAAATGAGTGGAAATGTACGCAAGGCGTTTTCATTACTTCGTCTACCTTTGATCAAAACCACATGCGTTTGGGTTACCTATGGTGCAATGAACGGCAATTATGGACTACAAAATGGAATGAGACATGGTCTTTAATAACGAATCCTCCTTCTACCTATAACAGGATGGTTGAATTCGAGTCTGAAGACACTGTGGTAACAGACTGTTGAACTGTTGTGTTATGCATCGCCATACTGATTTTGCAGACGGTATCAAGGTTTGGAGAGATAAGGCATTTCACTTCTGTATTCTTTTAGTATGTATTGTACACTGAACAGCTAGTGTTCCACTCTGAGAAGCTGCAACCGGTGGTCTTCGCATAACTTCAACTCTTGCCATAATTCCATCAGGATAATGCAAATTTACACGTGGCACACAATGCTCAAGAAATCATCTTTAGTCTAAGATTTAATTAATTCCTTGGCCTGATTATTCTCCTGATCTATCTCTAATCGGAAACAATCTGTGGCCCATGCTTGCACAAAAACTGGTCCAGTATACACCACCTGATGTTACATCAGAGTAACTTTTGTAATATGCAGAAACCTCATGAACTGCTATACCACACGGATGCATTCAAAGCCTCTTTGTATACCGAGGCGTATGTCATCGGTTATAGAATACCATGGTGGCAGCAACGCTAACTATTGATTTTCTTACTATCTACACTTCATAAGAGGATGTCGTTTCAATTCATTTGCTCTTTATGTTACATGCTATTCATCAAATACATTTTGCAGAAGATGTATCTGGTCTTTCTTGGTGTTGCTTTTTGGATGACCAGCAGTGTATATGACACAGATACTAGACAAAGGAATTGTATCATCTTAAGTTATAGGTTCAATGAATATATCAGGATTAACTACTAATTAGTGATTCGATTATGACTTTATTGAATAACGAGAAATGTAAATTGAACTTCTCTTTTGAACAAGTTTATTACTCCAAATGGAAGATAACCATCTTTTGACATTTGAATAAGGCCATGATATTTTGGAAAACATCGTTATGACGTCAGCGTCATTCGGGTTTCCTTAATCCTCATAACAATCCTGAGATATTACGCAATCATTTAAGAGGTAATAAAGCATATTGTTCAACTCTTTGATATCTTTGAATTTTAAATGCAGACCATATAGGCTGAATATCAGCTGAATGACACCAGATTGAATGTTTATCTTTTTGACATTCAGTTTATTAATTTCATCACCAACGTCGAGGTGGCCTTGAATGATTAACAATTGACTTTCAACTAAGCACTTCGTATTTTTAATTCTTACTATGGAAGAAGCTGCTTGTAGCAGTATGGAAAAAGGGAAAAAGTACTTTTTTCTATACTAGCTTGATCGTTTCTACCCCTGAGTTTTCTAATCTGATCATTCCAAACCATTCATACAACTACTTGATCGTTCTAACCCCTGATACTATTTGTTTGATCGTTCCAACTCGTTTGAGATATGGAAGAACTAATTTTTCACAAAACAAAAAAATGATTTTTGTTATCTGAAGAAAATATTTTCTTGTTAAATCTGTTTTTGTTAACGTTGGTATAAAAATGATGATTCAAAAAACAAATAATTCCATGACGTGACAATTTAAATTTCTATAGGTAATTTAAAAGGCTGAGTTGGCAATTGAATTATTCAAAATAATTAAATAATTATGAAATGATTAATTGAAAAATAATTACATTGATCAACACTTCAATTTATAAAGTTATATTCTGTAATTTAAAACACAAAGTCGATAACTGAATAATTAAAAACAATAATTAATATATGAAATGATAAATTTAAAGAAATAATCTCAAAGTTCCAAATTTAAATTTGTCTTATAATGTCATGTAATTTAAAAAGCCATGCTGTGTCAGTAAAGCCAATAGTGCTTTGTATTTGTTCAGTTGAAATTTCGTGTGACCAACTCCTAGCTCGGAAGTAGATCTTGTAAGGTTTGAGTCTACTTTAAAGCGTGGACTTCAGTTGAATCAGGCCTTCCAAACAAAAAGTTGACTGTATACCGATAAATATTCTACATTCCAGAATCACTTATGAAATGTTACTTTAATCCAAAAAAAACTTTATAACAGTGTTTTGAACGACCCTAAATCCAATGGAAAATTAATCAATTTTAAATTGGAATTAAAGCTAAAAATACTTTTTAACATTTTCTTAATGTTTCTTGTATCAGTAAAGTACTTCATAAACATCAGCTTGACCTTACTCAGAATTAAATAAATATTCTATTTATTGGGGGAAGGGAATATTTCAGACACACATTGATAATCAATGAAAGACGGAGCGGAGCTAACTTGATGGTAATTAGTCTAACCGCTTGACAATCAATGGGGCTTGTTGTCAGTCCATTGATCCAATCCACAGCCTGTCGGAAATCCAATTAGGTCAGCTCTGCAGCTGTTTGTAACCAGCTTAGCGTCTCTGGGGACTCTAATTAAAGCAAATCATCAATATGAGTCGTAAAATGTGACTCTTTTATTTACTCATCTAATGAGTTTTCGGGACAAAAAGGATTTTTGTAATTAAGTATCAGGATATGAATTGTTAATCCATATTTGTGTTTTTTTTACCATATTTGTATATTTTTCCCAAGTTTTAAATACATTTTTAGTAATGACCAAAGGTATATTCCGAAAATTCGGAATGACATTAATTTATTAATCTTTATTTTATATAAATAAATTATATAAGTAAGATAGTATTTATCTTATTAAGAATCGATACTATTTTTATTAATATAACGATTTTGTTGTGTATGTTTATCGATTTATATGATTATAATTCATTTTCTGCCTTTGTATTTTTATATTTGCATTGTATTAAATGTTGATTTTTTTAAACAGGTGTTTATGAGAGGTTGAATGGTTCTTTATCTTTTATAACATAAATAATAAAGTTTATTTTTAGTTTTTATGCTTCATTTGTTGTTACATAATCGCAAATCTGTCACTTATACTCAAATAAATACTATTTTATACATAACTGTTAAAAAAAATGTGCATCGCTATTAGACATTTAACACTACTGTAAACTGCTTAAGTCTGTCATAAAGTATTTTAACGTCCACCATATAATTAGCTTAAAAAAGAATTTTTAATTGATATTGGGTCGTATTCACTTGTCACAATGGTGAAAACCCGGAAAACTCAAAAGTGCATACAGAAGGTAGAAATGTGACATTCATTTCCCGTTGTTCAACAGTGGCTGGGATCAAGCCCGGGACTTTTCTGATGTTCTACCACAACACATCGATATGATTTATAAATTTTACTTACACCACTGGGGGCTTATAACATATGTTGTAAGAATAACGTTTTTAGTCTCAGTCTATATAAATCAATATTGTTTAGCAAAAAGCGTACATTTTGCAGTCCCTTTTTCTTTTAACAAGCTTACAAATTTGATATTGGTCTTGAGTTGAACAGAATGAAATTGTCAAACTTGAGCATCATATTTTTGGTATAGTTTTTCATATTATAATGAAATACTGTATATAAATATGCAATTTAGAAATTATAGTAAAGATTTGTTAATTGCTCAGTCTTTTGTTTCTTATGGAAATCATTTAATTTTGATTTTATAAAGCTTAAATTATCCGGATAAAATGTAAAAAATAATTGGTAATCAAATGATTAATATAACCTATATTTAAAATAAATTTTTATAAATTTTAATAAATGCATCAGTTATAAAGCACTAAAAAATTTATCTTATAAAAATACTGAGAATACATCAGAAGATGCTGTTTTTTTATAATGGCTCAATAATTTTGCCGATTTTTTAGCAAGTTCCTTTTAAATTTTTCCCATTTATCTATTTGTTTTTTAATTTATTTTTAATCCCACGTACATTTAATTAATTTTATTTGCCATTCTTTTACGAAATTAATACTCATACTATTCTACTTATAATAATACCACATATTACGTCTACACTTATATTTTGTTACCATATTTCTGCAGGAATTTTGAAGAGTAGGAATGCAAAAGATTAATAACGCGCCTAACTATTTTGCAGCGCTGATAACATTTATCATCACTTAGACTACTTCATTAACGTTTTCATTTCAAATTTATATTCAAATTTTAAAATTGTGATTCATATAAAATTTTTATTAAAGAAATCTAAATAAGTTTCAATAAATTTTAATTCTCATTCACAAATTTTGAAGCATATCTTCTTGATTCAACTTTAAAACAATTTCATAAATGAGAATTTTTTGCCCAATAGCGAATATACATTTGTTTATTTTTGGATTGATTCAATAAATTATTTTTTTGTTCCGTAATGATATTTATGTGTAAACATAAAGGTAATGAGAACAAAAATGTATCTCCTTAAACAAATTAACAAATAACAGACACACGCAACTTATGCAAAGTATGAATTTAAATCTCATTAAAGATAAAGTGCATCATTTCCTAATAATGCCTCAAAAGAAATAATGACAAAATTTAATTAATATTCAAAGACTTGTCTTAACATAGAATGTTCAAAATCAGTTAAAAATTAATTAACATAAAACGCTATTACTGATGATATACTATTAACATTATTTATTGATAATTATGAATATGTATTTTTCTAAATATCCAAATTATTGTTTAATAAATAAATATTAAATTGGATGCTTCTAACATAACATAGTTAAAATTTATGATTCATTACTTTCATATTAATATTCTGTAATTAGCGTAATTAGATAAATATTTGTTCACTTCACAATACCGTCTTTATTCAACTCTATTATCTATTTTGAAATAATTAAATCATAAATAATAAATCTTAATCTAGAGTACACTTAGATAATTAATAATAAATCTTAACAGTTGGATTTCATAAAATGTATAAATATTATGTATAGTGAAATTTAATTAAACTTTTTTTTATAAATTAATTTAATTAGCTTCATTATGAAGGATTTTTATTATATTTAAATGAAAAAAAATTTAATTTATTGGTTGAATAAGTTAAGGTTTTGATGAAATTACCGTATTAGTTGCTAATGAAAATTTAATTTTAATCCAATTGCTTTGCATGTAAAAATGATTTTTTTTAACCAAATTATTTTTATATATTCTATTAAAATATATTGAGGAAAATATCGGTATTTAATTAATTGAATTGTAATTGAATGTAATAATATAATTAGAAATTATTATTGAATTGATATAATTGTGAAATAAAATAATTAGAGTTTTAATTGATTTAAGTATTCTTTATGTTATATTTTACAATATCTTCATCCTGAGGAAAATTAAATATATAAAAGAAGCATTTATATTAAAGTATCTCAATTATTATTTAAAAAAACGTATGCATTAATGATAAAATGAAATATAAATAATAAAGGAGTCGCACTTGATTTCATTCTGCTTGCCTTTTCCCAATCATCAATTACTCCAGCTAGTAGTTGAATGTATAACATTCTGGTTCGAAGAGCAATAGATCATAAGTTGGATTCAAGCATTTGACATCGATGTTTATATTAATATGGACTATATAATAAAACTGTTCGATTTGTTCAAATTGGCTTTTATATGCAAAACTAACTGTAAAGTTGCAACAAAATTGCTTATAAATTTCAAAATTAAAATAACTGTTTTATAAATGATATTAATATAAATAATTTAAAGAAAACAGCTGACATAAATTTTAATTCTGAAAAATTTTTGTCTGCAATTTTTCATTCATCTAAATATTACTTTTAATATAAATTTTTATAATTATGTATTTTTAATGTGTAAAATCATAAATATATCTTAAAGAATGATATGATTACATATTTTAAATTTCATCTACAATATTATGTATATATTAATAAAATATGTGGTTTTTTCCATACATATTCAGTGCAATATTCTTTTTTATAAGATCTTCTTAGGAGCCGAATTTTTATGTTTCAGTCGTTGTTAGGGAATTTATGAACTAATTTAGGATGAAAAACCAGAAAAAAATAACAAAAGGAATAAAGAGTACAAAAAAATAATGTCGCTGAAACTATGATGAAAATGTGATAACTAATTATTAGAGAAAAGTTCTTGCTTTTGAAATAAAAAAAGGGATTTTCTCCATGCTATGAGAAACATATACCAAGCTCTCAGAAAAAAATTGTGGGTTGGAAAATATTAACATTCACTAATTTTTAAATAGGGTATTAACTCTTCGTTTTGCTTAACATCTATTTTCAGAGCTACATTGCTTTGCTTAAATTAATTGCATCATTGATTTCAAATCAATGTTAATTATAGTTAATATTTAACACTAATTACATTACTAATTACTATTAATACTAATAAACTAACTAATTATAATTAAAATTGGTATAATTAAGTTTTAGAAAGAAAATATAGTCTATGTCTTAAGTTAACCAAAGACAAATATATTGATATAAGTTTCCTTCCGTTCTATGCAGCTACTTTTCATTATATATATATATATATATATATATATATATATATATATATATATATATATATATATATATATATATATATATATATATATATATATATATATATATATATATTATATATATATATATATATATTTATATACATACTTATCATATAACTAAATGACCTTGGCTTGTCCAAATGTCATAAGTAACAACAACACGAACGATATAATGGTTGTAGCTAATTAAACTTTGTTTATTTTAAAAATTATCAAAACTCCAATTTTTACTCAAGAAGTTAAGTAAATATATATTTGGAAACTAAAAAAAAGAAGAAAAATAGTGCCTCACTTACAACGAGGGCAGGAAAACCTTCGTCACCTGCACCAAGTGTCAAAGTCATCAGGCCTCTCCTGAGCACCTTTTGGATTGCATGGGTCTTTCTAAGGAGGATCTCTTTAGCAATCCTCTCCCAGTCTTCGACTTTCTTACAGTCAACGGGCTCATGGATCTTGTCTGACTCCGTCAGACAGTGAGGATAAGAAACAACGAAACAAACAAAACAAAAAACAAATATATAAATTACAAATATTGTTACAACAAAAAAAAACACGATCTAAAACGTGTTAACTGCATTAAACTTTGTGATAAAGCAGATTTTGATATAGTTTAAAAGGATTCAAGATTTTTTCTGTTTCTTCTTTTAGATGACGTTTCATTATTTTACTTAATCATTTTATGAATAGTTAAAAACAGTACAATTCTCTCCTGTACAGAATTTTTCTGGTATCAGATGGCGACGAGAAAGTAGCAGAACACCGAAAATTGGTTAGGTTTACTCTGAAATTGTTGAGATGCATTAGTTGAATAGGATGGATGTTCTGTGACTTTGATATGGTTTGTTCACAAGAAATTTATCTATGAGCCTTGATGAATAATAAGATGCATTGTCATGGTGGAACACGAGTTCCCTAACATTTAATTCTTAAGAAAATCCTAAAAATCATTTAGTAGTTTATCAGCTAGCTGTGACTGTCTTCTCTCCTTCCAGCTTGATGGCTTTAATCAGTTCTGTGCTTGAAAACGACATCCATTAACTTTTTCACATCACGCTGTATTTTTACCATTATATACATACACATATAACGCTACAGACACTCAATGAACTGTATCTTAAGGTTAACGGATTTGAAATACTCGCCCATCACCAAGCACATCGTAATTTTGAGTCACAGTTAGAATTACCTGAGCTGACACGCTTCTTCTCCATCCATGGCACTCGAGTGGAAGGACTTTGGACCTCACAGATGAACCGTGGATTAAGAACGTCGTGGACACACGTTACTAATCCACAGAGAGCTCCAGCAACCCAATGAGGGAGAATGTAATCACCCATCCAATCAGTGTTCGCTGCATATGTAGCTCATCTTAATGGAAAGCAGTTTGAAGCTACTGAGCCACTTGTGTTTTATCATTATATACATGGAATCATTTTCAAATATCATTACTTCTATATTGTAACGTTAAATAACATATAAGTAATTGAATATGCATACTTGTTTCTTTGTTCGTCGCTCAATTGTCATTTTTTACATACGGGAGCAAATTAGACCGGGGCCTACGGTTTAAAGTGGATTCTGAACCACTACAAACATCCATATCCAAAATGGGATTCGAATCCTCGAACTATTAAACCGAAGGCAAAAGCGCTAATCCTTCGGCTGCCAGCTCGACATACTGAAATTTTAAAAATAATGTGCAAGGTTTACTGCCAGTTATTTCAAAAATAATACGGGAGACAGCATTTATTAGTAATTTTAGTGTTTCTTTATTGAATCTTACATGCTTTTCTTTCAGGTATTCAGTAAAATTATGTGGAATCTAACAACAAACTTGTTTTTTTTTTTCAATATGTAATTCTCATGAATAATTTTGTATCTACTAGTGGATAAAATTTGTGAAGTTCTTTCTGTGTCATTAAAAGTAGATTCATTAAGATATTCGATTAAAATTTTCAGTATACGGCAGGCAATTCATGAATACACTTGACAGTATTCTTCTTGTATGTTCGTTATTGTTCAGAAAATTGTAACTTTTGTGAAATTCTGTAAACTATCTATGAACACAATACCGTGAAACAACCCTTCATTTCCAAATGCTAATTGTAGACATTAAACGCATTCTTCTTGGTTTAATTCCACTTTAAAATCATTGAAAATATATGTTGTATAATAAGATGTTGCTGTTGCATATGACACTTGGACAAGCCAAGCTCGCTATGCCTTGGCTATGTGAATTTAAATCAATAAGGAGCGTCTTTCGTTTTAATCAGAGCACCACGAAGGTGAAAGTACGTCTTTGCTCTTTTGTAAATCCTCCGAAAGATGGCACCACCAGAGGATCCACTCCCTCAATTTTGACATTGATCAGAAGGGGAGGAAATTTCCTCCAGACCATTGTATCCATGGTAACTACTCAATGACCGATCACAAGACTTTCGATTCCACGGTTTTAACAAGCACGTATATCGCATGCACTCGGTGGGTCTTTGGCGGCATTGGGAATCGAACCTCGCCCTTCCGGATGGAAAGCCGATGTCCTATTTTTTCCTATGATTTCAAAGCTTATAAAACTTTGAAATTTGAAAAAGTAACTGGTCTTTTCTTGAGAAGATAGACGTTTTATAAGGCTTCTGTAAATGTTAAAATGTGAAGTGAATGTGATAGAAATGTTATAGAAGTAACTATTTTAGGATTGCTTTTACATTTTTTTATCATATGTTGTATATCTTTTACGGTTAAAGTGCGTAAATCAATTATTTTGCAGATTAATTAGAGTGATCCATTTAAATTCACAAAACTGTTCCCTTTTCAAAAGTCCTAGGTAATTTACAAACTGCTTATTAAAAATATTGGGTAAATTTTAATAATTATTGAAGAAACAGGAAGGTTTATCTATGTTTAAGTTAGCATTTTTTCAATGCCTGATTAATTAGGTTAATACAATCAAACAATCAATAACTTAATTGATAGAGATAATGAGCCATCAAGAAAATCTGAAATATAAAGAATTAAATTCCTTAAATTATTAAAATTAAGGAAACTATAACAAAATATTACTTTTCTATATCTAAAAATCAAGTTGATCTTATTCAAAAAGGCAATCTCAATAGTCTGATGATAAAGGGCTTCTAATTTGAGATTTGGGGATTTGTGGAATTCAGTGTATGATGTAATTTATCTTGAGATTTTGAATATACATGTAACGGGAGAAGTTACGTTATGGGCAATGTTTGAAATTTTACAGAGTGGTGAGAAAGATCGTTGATTCTTCTTCGATAATATTAAAGACTGTTGCTGGCTAAGACCATTTCTCTACCCCGCCTATACCTATCCCACGCAATCTTAAACAAACTTATTTTAGTTAGAGACTTCATAACTGAAATGACTTTTTTTTCCTTACCAATCACAGAATCAAGGACTTTGCAGCCACACAATAGTTTCATTCTCCATTTGTATATAACTTTTCATTGTCTCATTTACTTATATTTTTTAAAAATTCCTATCTTTAATTTCTTTTTTAATTTCAATCATTCATCCTTATGTTGTCATCCCTGCCTGATATTGAACTGTAATGTTTTGAACATTGCGAGATCCAATACAAGGCCTTAAGCTCCATCATTGTAAATCCTTCATTTTCAACAGCATGCTGGGTGACGGCACAGTTTGGGGACAACCTTTTAACCCCTGGAAGGTGCTGCTTGCTCACGATGGTGATGAATGGACTAAACCCGATAACCTATTGGTACAGAACGGGGTTCACACCCGTTTCTTATGTATGTATGTATCCCACGCAATGATCCTCTATCGATTCACTACCCTATCTAGCCATCTAGCTGGGTGGTCTTCATCCTTTCCGTTTTCCCTCTATGTTGGAGAAGATGATTCTTTTTGTCGGAAAGGTGTTTTTATATCGAAATATGGGGCCCAGCCATCGAAACCGAGATGCCTTTTCAGCCTTTAGGATGCCTGGTTAACCATACTTTTTCTATATTTCGTGGCCAAAAGCCATTCTCCAAATGTAGTCTTGTTTTGTTTAAAATGTTTTATAAGATTCTTTTTCAAAACATTAAATACAGGTCTTTTCCTGGCCTGTTTAGAGCCCAGCTGGATTATGTTCACTCCCATACAGAATAAGAGATATTATCAAAGTTTTATTCGTCCAAAAACTTATTTTGTTTTAATGCTGATATACTTCGATTTTAGTTCGATTTTTAGGCCATAGAAACAAGGTCAGTAATACATGAAGTAATTAAAACTCCTAGTTATATTCAAAAGGTATAAGAACTATCAAAACGAAATCAGGCCACCAATGAAGTGAATATCTGATTCATCAATTCCGGGCAGACCTAATATAAGGCAAATTACATTTACTATTTTTTCCGGACTGTAAAACACGATATTTTCGAATTTCTACATGGAAATAAAAGAACAAAGCCCTGTGTGACAAACGGAGTCACAGGCTATATATGTTAAGCAAAGATTCGAAGAGAGAGATGAAATCTGTACATTTAAAATTAAAGATTCAATAAGAAAATAGTTTGTTTTACAACATATTTTTCTGTAAGGCATTATTTTAAAATGCTTTACACACAGCGTTTTTTAAATAGTAACCGTATTCTTATTGTCTCTCACACAGATTTTGCCTAAAAAACATTCGTCATTCTGTAATTTACTTAAGTATAATATGCAATACTTAAGTATTTTGTGTGTGTGCGTGATTTTATATATATATATATATATGCCCTTTCATTGTTAGGAATCAAAAGTTTATAAAGAGGATCACCTCCATATGTGTTAATCTCATTATTTGAATGAGGCTCAACGTCATTTTGATGTGTCTCGGAAAGGATCCTTTGTTGTTATTCCAACCTCTATTGTTGTTGTTGTAGTTGTGGCTTATCCTCCAAATGTCTGACCAACTCAGACAACCTAAAAAAATCGAGAATCAGAAGGGGGACGAATGTATATCCTCTCTGGAAAGTCTTAAACAGTCCAAGATGTGATTAAGAGACGCCTGCTCAGTTTTGCATTTAGAGCAGACCACAAAGAATTTCCTGCCGTTGAAATACGTGAGACCTCTAGTGTGACCACATGCTAGTCTGGAAGGCTATGCCTGCATTAGCTTGATACTGGTAGGGTCTCCCATGTTGGACAGGTCGAAGGGTAGGTGCCTGACGAAATAAAACACCAACCCGAGCCAAGTCAGAGTTGTACCTTCATGGTGCTCAAATCTCCGGATCAACAGAAGCTGCATCTTACCTCCTCCTTATGACTTCGTTGACCTCTATTGTAATCTCTATTATTATCTCACAATATAAGGCTATTGAAGTATAAGAATAGAAATTAGCTTTCACCTCCGAAAATCTTGAGTTCAAATCTCCCAACAATAACATAATTTTTAATTTTTATATTGGCTTCCTTTCAATTATTTTTAAAAGTTATATTTGATATTTTAAAAATTTCTCTCCAGACCGTCACTTATGATCAATGTATCATGAATGTGTGTTGGGATGGATTACAAATGATCTAATTAAAAACATAACTTACATATAATGATGTAAGCAATTTATATTTGCAATTTATTAATTATATTGTAAATTTATTTTTAATAAGTAGTTATTAAAAATAAATTTATGTAATATAATTAATAAATTGCAATTATAAATTGCTTACATCATTATATGTAAGTTATGTTTTTAATGATAGACTCGCATATTTACTTACAGTTATTAGTTAATAATTTTTAAGTTCTAAATTTATTGGCAGAAGACTCAAAAGTTCAATGGCTTCACGCATCGATCATTAAATTATCTTAGCATCGCTTAAAAAGCCATAATGATGCCACATTATCCTGCTTTTCAGCTAAATTAATCTTCGCTAATTATCTGTCATTTATAGCCGTTTACTCATTAACAATACTGAATTTTAGTAAGTTTCGATTTAGGATTATCTTAAGTGTTCATAGCTTCATTTTTTATAGCTAAAATATCTCAAAATTTATTATTATTGTGAAAAAAAGTTTCTCTTAAAATTCCTTAAACTGAGATTAAGATCTTGCAATTTAAAATTTTGTGTTTGAAAAATCACTTAAAAGTTTTAATTTTGTACAAAGATCACCTATTTTGAATAATTATTTTGTAACTTATTATCATTTATCAATAGCATTAAAGATACTGCATATTATACTCCTTAAATTTTTTACTTTTGACATTCACTTGCTTTGAAAATGAATTCATTTGCATAGTTGGCATGAGGGTATTTGCATGAGAAATTAAGCAGTAGAGGATGAAAAATAAGACTGAAGTTTAAAGAAAAACATTCAATGACCTTGAAAATGCATTCATTTACATTTTTGGCAAGAATTCGCTAGAAAAACGAGTAATATGGTGAAAATTAACATTCGTTAGCCTTAAAACAATTTCTATATATTTGGACAAAGGGATTATTATAAAAACATAAAGTAAAATACACATTTAATATAAATGAATTTGCAAGAGAAGTAGATAATAGAACTGACGTTAGCACTCGAATGCTTTGAAAATATATTATTTTTTATATTTGGTATAAAGAAATTTGTATATGAAATTCTTAAATTATTGGAAACATTCCTAAGGTTTCTTTTATTATTTTTTTCATAAAATAAAAGAATTAGAAACGGTCCTGCCTTTGATTTAACAATTCCTGGGTTTGAACCACAATTTGAATATGAATGTTTTTGTAGTTTTTAGGAATTCACTTAAGATTGTAAATCACAATAATATTATCACTCGATTGAGAGAAAATGGTCGATCCAAGTTGATTTCCGATTAGCGATGCATCGTTAAAAGCGTAAAAATGTTTGCTTTCCATGGGTTAAAACATGATATTTCAAATAAATAAGAAAAATCGTTACGGTCTTTTAAACATTTTAAACAGTAGACATGTAGGAAGAAGTTTGCATGCCATAGATATTTGCTTGTGCTGAGCTGTGGGTCCCAGGTTCGTATCCCGGTTCGGGCAAAAATGTTACCTTCTTTCTCTGTTCTCTCTGTGTTTCTCTGTCTTTTCTTCTGTGATGATGAATGAATGTGGCCCAACAAAATTTTCAACTTACAATATTTCAATGGTTATGGCGCGGTAACGCTACTCGCCTCCGTGACTTCGTTCACAGATGCCCGCTGGGTAACGAAAAATGAGTAGCAGTTACTGGCTTTGCTGTGGCATAAGGGTTTGTCACCCAAGTGCCCACCGTTGGAGGAGAGGGAATACTGCTTGTTACTTCCAGCGTTTACTCAGGGATAAATTTCAGAAGTCATAAATATCTACAAGGGTATATTTTTTTCAAGCGAGAAATGCTCTTGAATGTATGTGCATGTTGTATTATATCACTTAAATTAATAACATCACGATATAAGCAACTTTATAATAAATTTAAATTTCTCTTAGTAACATTTTAAATTAATTATGTGTTCTGTAATCAAAAAATTTTGAGAAAAAACATACCCTATTTTAAGTTTACTAAAAGTAATCCTTTCAGTCCATTTCACTAGCAATGAAAAGACAGCATAGAAGTGATATTTTCATAAACTTTTATTAAATCTTTTGTCTTTATGAAATTTTTTAACATGTAACAAAATTTTCAACTTACAATATTTCAATGGTTACGATTCGCAATATGAGAAAAGAAATAAACTTTGATCTGAGCGAAGAGAAATCTCCAAATATGATGTACATTAATTATCAATGAATATAGTCGATGATCTAATTATCGTCGACTATATGCGTCGGAATTTGATATATTTTATTTCGTTGTTATTGTATGTGATCACGTGGTAAATAGAAGAAAAGTAAATCGTATAGTTTTGTTATTTTACCAACTTTTCTCAAATCGTTATTATACTTTTCTCTTTAAATATATAATTCAAATCGGAATTCGGGGAATCATGCGTCATGTACAAATATTATATATTTCCGGGTATGTAAATTATAAAAAACGTGGGAAAAAATAAAAAATATAAATTTACTGGAATTTTTGTTTGAGTAAAACTTGACTCAAAAGTAATGCAGCAGTTGAGTTGTTCAAAGAAATTTAAGAACGTTTGGATCCCTAAACTATTTAGGCTTTTCAGGTAGCTATGTTTAAAATAAAATGGTCAATTTGTATTGTTTTTTTAATTTCATGTGCTGTTTATTAGGAAAATATTTAGTTACTTTGTTTCCTTCTGGGATGGATTTTTGTTTTATGATCATATTTTTTTGTATGACGACGAACTAGACTGAGGCCAACAGTTCAAAGTTGAATCTAAATTATGATCATCCAAGCTGAGGTGGGAATCAAACCCATGAACTGTTGAGCCGAAATTCAAGAGTGTTAACTATTTCTAATTGGGATTTATTTTCAAGAGACAAATTTATTTCAAGAGACACTTCTGAAATATTCAGAGTACTTGATGAAAGCAAGTCTTTCTCTGTCTCATTAACTCTGAAATGTGGGTAACTATGATCATAAAAAAGAAGTTATGGACGAAGAAGGTGGTTATATGTTATTAGACAAGATAACTTGAAGCGCCTCTAGTGGTGAACTTCATTAATTAGTTGCTTTATCTAGGAAAGTAAAGCAAAATGCGAAAAAAAAAACTACAAAGTTGTAAGGTAGCAACAGTTTTGTATCAATAACATTTTGGACGTAGACATGCGAAGAAAATAATTGCTGACAAATTACTGCTGTTATAAAATATTTTAACAGAATAGTTACGAGCAGCATCTAGAATTATATTTATAACAAATGTAGTTCGAGTACTAAATCCTCTGGAAAAGATGAAATAATTGTCCATAATGAAGTTGACACAAATCTGAATGCACACTTTTGTAATTTTTCATGATTTTCGTTTTCTGATACCTAAAAAAAGTGCCTATTTCAGGGATCGGGGAGCATCATGCGGGTGGTGAGGGTGAGATTTGCTGCCCTCTTAGGTCTGGTCTTCGTGATCATTTTTACAGTCCACTTTTTCGTCTTTTCCATGCTTTACAGAGGTCCTACTATTGATGTCATCCAGAATGCCGAAGAAAGTATAGAACAAGCCTGTAAGCACCCCGACCTCGATCATGAAAACCCACTCATCATAAAGTAAGTAATGCCATTTTTCATTCATAAATTTGTTTTCTAATTTTTTAAATTATTAAGAGATGATTGTAAATATAAACATTTGTATGCTGAGATGTAAGGATTTGTGTAAATCGAAAATTTTCAATAACAAGCGTTTGATGAAAGCATGATTATTTATTAAAAGTTATAATCATTAAGAAATCAAATAAAAGACGATATTTTAGTTTGAAATGAACAAAATAGAAAGAGAAAAATAAACGATAAACCTAACTGTTATGAAGGTTTTCTTGCAATATATTTATAGCAGTGTGTTTCTGAAGACTGGTTAATAGACACAACCTTGTAATTTTGAACCATTTTCAAGTGACGATGTTGACACCTGATCTGGCACCTCCCTTTGCACCTTATACCAATGGAAGGACATTGCGACCATGACCTAATTTACATGTCCCATTTGTCATAAGAGAACATGATGGATCATCAGCTTGGTCAAATTTAAAGCCCATCCCTTTCCGGTGAACAAAGCCTTTGCATACCAAGGCGCAGGCATATAGAAGTGTTGCTATATTTTAATCTAAAAAGATGTGTAAGAAAATCAGTACGAAAATTAATATAATTTCAAGCAAAAATTTGCTTTTTGAAAGTATAAATTGTTTAATAAATATTTTTGTTCATAGATGGTAATTTTAAATTAGGCCCTGATATTTCGTTGATATATGTAAAAGGACACAATGGCCTAGTTGCGTGAAAAATAATTGTATAATTGTGAAGCATCGTTCTCGCTTCACAATTATTCAATTATACATTGAAAAGCATCATTCCCTCAATCGGATGAGATCGGTAAAGTGAGTGCTACTACTGACCTAATGGAAGAGCCGCTATGTTCGCAAATGGCGGCTAGGATACGTAAAATAAGTTGTGGACGCAATGTCCTTTAAGTGAAATAGTACTTTGGGGGTGCAAGGGCAAATTAAGGAGTCTTTTATATACTTCCTGCTTTTGAATTACAAAAGCTGACTCACTTTTTGTGTTATGGTGGCACATCCACTAGGTGCCACACTATATAAAATTCCATAATTTGCAATGAAAGGTACCATTTTTAAATGACGATGCTGACATCCGTCCTGGCACCTCCCTCTACATGCTATACCATTGGAAGGACATTACGATCATCACCTAATTTACATGTCCCAGTCACCATAAGTGAACATGATGGATCTTCGACTCGTGCAGGTTAAGTCCCATGTCTTTCCTGAGAACAAATGTTTCGTCTACCAAGGAACAGAGGCTACATTGTTGCTATATTTTTCTAAAAATCTAAAAATATATATAAATAAAGATGTAATGGCTTCATAGCTAAACGTGTAGGCACTTGAAATAAATAAATAAAATGCATGGAATAATATTAATTCTCTTTCTGAACAGGCATATTCATGATTTGGGTAAACTGGAATGCAAACGTGAGGAAGACTGGATTGAGATTGTCGAGGGTTCTGTTATCATCAATGACATCATTATCAAGAGGCATGGCAAGATCGATTGCAAGTTGACCTACTTGATACGCAAGGACGACTTCATGTCTGTGAAAGGCAAGGTCGTCTCCATCAACTCCGAAATGCTCCAGGTCCCCTTGGAGAACGATTTCTTCAGCGTCAAGTGCAAGTCCAAGGACGGCATTGTCTGGAAGAACATCATGGCTGGTGTCCATCGGAATAGAACTATCGTAAAACGAGCCCAGTCCTTGGAACCACCTCCAAACTCGATGAAACTGAATGTTCTGATGTTCGGATTGGACTCGATGTCCAGGCTGCATTACATGAGGAAGCTGCCTAGGACTTACCGGTACTTGACGGACGTGTTGAAGGCTTCGGTGTTGAAAGGGTACAACATTGTGGGGGATGGCACGCCACAGGCGCTCATTCCTATCCTGACGGGATTCTCGGAACTGGAGCTTCCGGAAACCAGGAAAAGGATGAGCGGTGCGAATTTCGTGAATGTGTACCCTTTCGCGTGGAATAACTTCAGTGACAGCGGCTATGTGACTGCGTATGCTGAGGACTGCTCCTATACAGGGGTCTTCACCTACAGGCTGAAAGGCTTCGACAAGCCCCCTACAGATCACTACATGCGGTCCTTCTATGTGGAGGCAGAGAAAGCATTTAAAGAGCATTCGAAGTTCTGCTTGGGTAACAAACCGAGGCATATGGTAAGTTGATAATTTATTATCTTATGTTATAGATATTTATAAGAATGACAATTAAAACTTTTTTTTCTCAAGGAAGTATAATTTTTTTGATAGGAAAAAAAATATTTTACTTGATATTTATATTTACAAATTTTTAATTAATTGCAATTATAAAGAGTGAGAATGATATCGATATAGTCACCATTTGCTATCTGTAGAAAAACAACAATTTTCGATAAGCAATCCTGAAAAGGATAATGGCCTTTCCTAAAATATCATTTATAACAAAAGGTAAAGATACAAGTACACTTAGAAGGAATCTCCTAAATTTCATAAGTTTTCATACAGATGCATTGTGAAACTCATTAATTCTATTATTTTCTCCATATCCATATATATATATATATATATATATATATATATATATATATATATATATATATATATATATATATATATATATATATATATCCGTATTGTGCGAGAATTGGCAGAATTAAAAATTACCGAAACATGGAACTCTTTTGCTATTATATATACTGACTGCATAAAAGGCTAACAGTATTGCTCATCGGAAAATTCAAAAACTTAACTGTTTAAAATAGTGATAATTTTTGCATATTAGCATCAAAATAAAAATCTTAAGAAAAATTAACAGTTTATTAATCAACATTAAATATAAAGGAACAATTCTATAAAATTTTCATGGAAATTTCATGTTTAAAATTAGCACATCTCTATCAATTGTCAAAGTAAATTTTAATTTCCTGATTTGAGATCCCTACAGCCACATTTAATATTAACATTGGAAACAATTCACGAAAAAACATTTTCTGAATATAAAATCTAGAGACGAAAAATAAAGTAAAAAATATACTTGAAGCCTTTTATGTGATTTCTTCAGTGGAAAAGACCGTATAAGTAAAGGTCATATATTATCTGTAAAATATCTCATTCTTCTGTAAAACGCTTTCGTAAAAGGCTGTTATTTCGGCACCAGGGGAGATGAATTTGCAAAGAATGATATATTAAAATTGATTTCTTTTTCAGTTTTTGACTTGGAAAAATATGCACCTTACGATGTGAACATTGTGACACTAGGGATTCAGGCTTTAAGTGAATTTTAGAAGTCTACATTAAATAGCTCTGAAGAAAAGGATAAATGATGAAAAATATATATAGTATCTCTTCTACAACAAAAAGCATTGAAGCTCTAATCCTAATAAAACATTTATTTGGACTGCAGAAGTTCATGTCTATGGAGAAATAATTTTTTTCCTTTCAATGCAAATTCAAGTTATTCTCCGCAGATGGTGCTAAAATCGACATAGCAGTTTTTTAAGCTATATCGTTGTATACAGAAAGAAAAAAAAGGTATCTAACTTGAATTTATTTCATGGTCTACATTGTTTCTCTTTGTCTCAGATCTTACATTTTATATCTCACAAATATATCAAGTGTGGCTAAATATTGGCTGCAATATTTGACAATATTGAAATTTTAGAATTTTCTGCATCACTAAATATTGATCGCGATATTTAGTAATATTGAGATTTTAGAGCTTTCTGCATTGCTAAATATTGACTGCAGAATTCAATTATTGAAAAAGCACTTTATATTCATTTCGCATTAATGTATATTGAATTTTAAGGTAAAATCCAAGAAGAGCCCACACCCTTGGCGACAAACTGAAGAAAAGCGCCAAGCCAGAACAAAATTCCAGGAATAATTTGGTTTACTATATATCAAGTGTATCGAAGTAGAGTTGCTAAGAGAGATTGGCGCAGATCGCAATTATCACCAACCAGCATCATTTGCGCCAAAGGTGTGTGCTCTGGTAGGATCCAACCGAATTTTAATACTGAGTAATGCGTAAGAACTGTTATCGTTTGTATAAATATTACTAATTCAAGTAAGCATAACATAATGTATCTGAATGAATACTGTTAATCTCTATTTTAATTTGAGTGTTGGGCAATTTTAAGAATAATATTTTAACCCACTGAGTTAATACTCACACTGTATAGATTAAGGATTTTTCCTAAATAAAATAAATTTATTATATGGATTTCAGAAATAAATTATTACCAGGGTAAAGAAGGAATTAGTTCATTAATTTGATTCGCAACGGTCACCTTTTAAATTCGAAGACAAATTCGACAAGGACTTATATTTTATTGGTGAGCGAATGATTGGCTATGATTGTGAGAGAAAACTTGTGAAAATATTGAAAACTTTACAGCATGATATTAAACATATTATATTTAACATTCAGGCAGTATATTTTGAATTGCCTGATATTAAAAAAGATCCATTTAAAGTTCCTTGCGTAAAAATAAATAAAAAATATTGGTGACATGGAAAGGACACTTCATTTGCGAAAAAAATTCAAAGAATCAAATAAACTGAAAAAGTTTTCACTTTTTTTAAAACTATTATTAATTGCAACTATATTTTATATTTAACATTGTAGATTGTAATATGTTGAGAAATTGTAAAGAATACTAAGAAAATGCTTCAATTTTTTATAATTAGAAACACATAAAATACCATAATTTCCGAACAAAACACCAATAGATTTACGTGCTTTAAAGTTAAAATTTTAGCGGTGCGGCTTTCTGTTGATATAGTGGTTCAATGCACTTATAAAATAAAAGTATCATTTACAAAAGGAATACAAAGAGAGTGAAAATCAGGAAATATTGGCCATAATATAAGGATTCAAAGATATTGAAATCATATCGCCTCATATACAGCAAAATATATGTGATAACCTAGACCTAGATTGTTTAAATTCTAATTTAAATCATAATTTGCTAAAACTATTTCTAATCCAGAGAAAGAAAAATTAGATTTCGAAGACTCTGCAATTTATTCAAATCACTGCATTTCTTAGAGAAAATACATTTTTTTGAATATATCTAACTTAATGCTTCATTGTTAACGTTGGTTAGTTTATTTTTGCTCAACAGTTATTTTCAGCATACGAGTCACTATCTAATGTGGTAACACTTAAATGGATCCTATACTACTACGAGCACCCAAACCCAATATAGGAATCGAACCTATGAATTGTTGAACCGAAGCTCACAGGAACTAACTATCCGGCTACCCGGTCCGATATCAGTTTGATTTGTAAAATACTATAAATATTATGCACATACGGGCAGCTTTAAGTGGATTAATATAAGTATATTTGTAAGCATTATATATAGTATTAATTATTACTTAACTATACAATTTTAAATTATTTTTATTTCATATATTGGTTAACTGATCTTATAAAAAGGGGAGTCAAAATCTGTTATTGTGATATACTCGATGAGGCAATTTAAATGAGTACAGCATTAGCACTGATGAGATCGCTTCCGAAAATTATGATACATTTATATGAACTTTTCTTGGTTAAACACCTATAATTTATTACTGACACAAGATATTAAATTGAGTTTTTAAAAAATCTGGTATAAGTGAAAGTTGCACACACACACATTTTTAATATTCAGTATTTTCTTCATGTTTTTTTAAATATCAAGTAATATTACAATATATCTGAGGAGTATTTTGTTACTTGTGCATTAAGTTTTATCTTTTTAATCCGTTGCCAAATGCTGAATCTGGTTCCATTATGCTTTTCTTTACAGATTCAAAAAATTTATAAATTAGGGACAAGAATTTTTTATCTTGTCCCTAATTTATAAATTAATTTTCCTAGTTTATAATATTAAAATGCATTAGCTCTTATAGCAAATATGTTTAGCAAAGCTCTCTATGCTACAATTCTTTCATACACTGTTATTGCTCTTTATATGAATGAAATTAAAATTAACAAATGCCTCTGGGTAAATGCCATGTCAACTAAATATACGTAAATTTATATTTTTCTAAAATTCATAAGTTCAAATAAAACTATTTTTTTAAATAGATTGAGAAATAAAAAATACTAAAGGTTCTTAATAAGATATGAAAAAATAAGTTCCAAATGTAGTTTTTTTTTTTTTTAATTCATGGGATCCAAATTTTTACAGACTTGTGTTCATTATCCCTTAAAGAAATTTCACAAATACTGGTTTGCATGTTTACGTTGATAAATAGGACATCGGATTTATCAACGTAAACAGGATACATGTTTACGTTGATAAATAGGACATCGGAAGTATTAGGACATGAGAAATATTCAAAATTATTTATATTAATAGGTATCCTAAGCAAAACTAAACATCCAATCATCGTTTTCTAATTGCGAAAAGAAATGCAATAAGATGTTCTGTCATTAAAACTTCAAAATCATTCTTTTGGACAAGCCGATTATATTAGAAAAAAGAAGTGAAATTACTTAGAAGGATGAAATATGTTATTCTATATATATATATATATATATATATATATATATATATATATATATATATATATATATATATATATATATATATATATATATATATATATATATATATATATATTTATTAACTTAGGTAAATGTAAAGGTATAAATCAGAAATACAGCAGCT
The DNA here is from genome assembly GCA_037975125.1 of Latrodectus hesperus. Classification (NCBI taxonomy): domain Eukaryota; kingdom Metazoa; phylum Arthropoda; class Arachnida; order Araneae; family Theridiidae; genus Latrodectus; species Latrodectus hesperus. The sequence continues at coordinate 118,414,004 of CM075853.1, read as the reverse complement.
AATGCTGTTAGACGCTCCATGACTTATTGGGAGGTCCATGTTCTTCAGAGTGGAAGGTCAATGATTTGGTTACAGCAATAATTTAACAACATAAGATGGTGGTTGCATTTCCACTTTCTGTGTGCATTGCAGAGTGAGTGCTTGTAGATTTTCTCAGTTTCATCCTATGCTACACGTAAATATGACTCACTATGAAAAGTCTCATCCAGAAAACATTTATTTTACAAATGCCAAACATTAGCTCTTAAGCCATTAGTTTACGGGCTTGCTAACACTTCTTAACAATGTCCTCATATTGAGCAAGTACGGTACAATAATTTAGATGTTCAAAAATCATTGATTGGTTAGAGTCACGCAAACCACAATTTGAGGAATCCATCACTCTAATTTTATAGAGATAATCTTGCAAGCAGTCATGCCCAGTTAGTCCTCTAAATAGAGCTACCGCAGTCTTTCTTGGAAAACTGGGAACTGCTCTCTCCACCCCATGAATCTTCTATCTCTTGTTCCTTGCTCATTGAATCATGCCTTTTTTTTAAGAATTTTCTAAGGGACAGTTTAAAAAACAATTTAGCTGTGTGGAAAAAAGAGGATGATTTATATGTTGTTCCATCAAAGCTCCTTTCTTAGCCAATGCATCAGCTTTTTCACTGCCCATAATTCCACAATGGGCAGGAATTCATTGGAAGGAAATTCTGTGTGCTAGTGTCTTAAGCAAAGGTCTACACTCTAAAACGCAAAGCTGTTGCAGATTTAGCGTTACCCAGGGTGCACCACGATGAGGCCTACTATGTTACACCCCTCCAGAAAACATATTAAATGTATCATTTTTAGTCATTGTGGTATCTGCTTGCGCTTCCAAATCTAATATATTTGTAAAAAACTAATAAAGAACAATACACAGATATTTGATCATGAAAATCCCAAATCACTCATCTTAGTTAAGGCTCCATATTTCATATAAGTACAAAATTGTACTTTCCTTAAGTCTTGCTAAGCTGCCTCAATATGGCGAGGAGGTCTCATAGAGTGAAATGGGCTAAGAAAGTCGGGAGCCAAGCTCTTGGTAAGATCATCCTAGGCGTGAAAGATATTCCATTATACCCAACTGAAGCTATCAGGCTAAATAGTGGAAGCAAATCAGGCTTGGATAGGGACTCATGTAAGCTTTCTCTGGAGTACCATTGGTATTCTGGGAAGAGCCCTGGTGGAGCAATCTTTTTTTTTTTTTTTTTTTGAGGGCAACAAATGCCAGCAGACATGTCTCTCGTGATTTTCCAGTGGATACTTAAGGTCTCTCTTTTTTAAGCAGGGAAAGAAAATTTTCTAGACTTGCACTTAGTGTAAATATGCTGAGGCTTCACCTGAGTATATTCAAATTACATGGATTTTAGATTGGACGAGGTGTTTTCCAAACTTTTTAACTTGCTTAGATTCTAATGAATTTTTTGGACTTATGGATTTGATCTGATGTTGCCATATCAACTAAGGATAGGAAACAACAGCAACAAAATCGAATTTCGTTTCTTGACAGTGTCTAGATGTAAAAACTAATCTGATGGTAAATTGTCAAATAACATGTCCTAGAGAAAGAGAGAACATTACGTATATTTTTTAAAAAAAAAAAAGCAAAAATGTGCAAACATCTAATTGCTTCTTTTAATAGCAGTGAGAGACGAAAGACTGTAACGTAGTCGCGAAATTCTCAGATTGAATAATATAGATAAAAAATGTGTGAAGATACAGAAACTACCCTCTCTTTCTCTGGGATATGTCATCTTAAAATTATAAAATATCATTATTTTAGGGGAAAAAACAGCATCATTTTGTTAAAAATGGCTTTAAAAAAGTTTAATATTGCTCAAAATGAAGTATTACTGTACGTAAGACGTTAAATTAAACGTCAAATAACATCACTTTGAAAGTCAATGTCTCAAAACTATCAGTTATGTTTCATACTAAAGAGGCAATCACACTTTCACATGCTGTATCCTCCAGCTTTGCTGCACCAGTGCATCTGTCTGTATCTATCCCTGAATCAGTCTCTGCCAGTTAGCCCATAGATTCCCAAAATGGTTCAGGTGGACCCCCAGGAGTCCATAGGAGACCACACGGGGGTCCACCTAGATGTGAAAAGAAAACAGGGGTTCATAAGTTGTAAGTGGGGGTCCACGAAAAATATTTTTGGTTTTTATAATAAAGAACAAACATTTTGGCTTGGATTTACCTATCAACGTAGGCAGGTAGCATCATTGACTAGGTATGTACTCAAAAATACTCGAGACTCAGTTCAAACACAGAATTGAATAGAATAATAGATAATAGTACACTGTACACCACATGTTGAGACTTGCAAAGTGCCGTCTCATTAAAAGTAAGACTATCTTTTATTGTTGATTTACATTTCAGAGTTCATTGTTGATTTTTTGTCAATTGTTGATTGTTTGTAATAATATTTATAATTTTGTATAACCACAAGTATTATTTTAATAAATAGGACACAAGAAAATGTGCTATTGTTTTTCTTAACACCCCCAATTTAGGGTGATATTTTTTAGGAGTTTTGGGAATACAGTAGTAGAAATGCAGCAGCAGGGGGTCTACCGAAAATAGTAAAACTTTAAAAGTGGTCCACGAGAAAAAAAAGTTTGGGAACCCATGAGTTAGCTGAAGCAACCGCGTGGTAATCTTCGTAATTTAGAAGCAAGGATTAAGCAGGTGAACCCTTAAACTTGACCTGCCAACCCCAACTCATTTCACTTGGAGCTTATTGTGACCATGATTTATTTTACGTGCCCCAACACCCGAACGAAACGTATCCTCGGTTAATCCGGGATTCAAACTTCCGAAGTGAAAATGTCCCACCGGAGGCAGCGGTGGCTAATTAGGTATTCATCTTCTCCAGTGTAAAACGTATTTGTAGCTGTCGGGAGAAAATTGCTATTTAGAGAAGTAACGATATTAAATATTGATTTATGTTTATTCGCAAAAACCTGATTGTGGATTCATTTTTAAATCAGATAAAAACATGGAATGAAGAGTGGAGAGCTTTTAAATCTCTTTTAGTAAGAAATTAATAAATACTGGAGTCGGAACTCTTTTCTTCCGAGAAAGCAATGAGTTTATGAACATCAGCATATTGATTAAAGTGTAAATAGTTCAAGCCCGAGGACAAAAATAATACTTTTACAAAGAACGAAACAAACAGTAAATATTGTTCCTTTTAAAATTACACTGTGAGAATATAGCTAGAAAATAAGGATTAAGCAGATCCTTGACTTGGTGCAACTAGAAGTACTATTTTTTGGTTTGGTTTGTTTGTCGTTCAACGGTCATTTTTTGCACACGAGGGCTAATTAGACCGGGACTTACGGTTTAAAGTGGATTCCGAACCACTACAAACATCCATGCCCAAGATGAGATTCGAACCCACGAACTGTTGAACCGAAGACAAGAGCGCTAACCATTCGGCTGCCAGCTCGGCTACTATTTTTTTGAGGATAGTGCGACCACTATTCGTTAATGAGGCCCAACCACCTTTATTATGTAGCTTAGATTAACACAGAAATCGAACTCAGTAACTTCCGATAAAGAGAACGTCTTTTCCATCCAGGTCATATCTTCCCAAAAATAGTAAGTATTTTATATGGATATAGCAACAAAAGAGGTATTAAATTAACTCAACCAATTTTAAATTTACTTTTGCTTACAAAATAACGGCAACAGAATTTATATCAAGCGAAACTTTTAAAATGTCATTCGTCATTACCCGAATTTAAAAAATGCATAAAAAATCCAAACTATACAATTTTAAAAGTCTGTTACTGTCAAGTCGTTACATGCATCTTCTTGCTGTTGTTGTACGAGCATGCTTCTCATAGTACCAAGCCCTGAGTTGGGCTCTACTAGTTAAACGAAACTGTCAGGTAGGAGTCTTCGTAATTTAAAAGTGGGAATCAAGCAGAATACCCCCTAATAGTTGGCTTGCGACTCCCAGAGGTATCATTTCACTTGGAGAACAATGCGACTATGACCTATTTCATGTGCCCCAGTCGCCTTTATTGATCACGACCGATCTTCAGTTAAGCCAGGATTCAAACTCACTACCTTCCGATATTAAATGAGAACGACACGCCAACCAACCAAAACACCGTGGCCCTAATATCTTCTTGCTGTACAGTCTCTTTATGAGAAGACATAATTTCAGCTTTTTTTTAATCTTATTTTAGTTCTTTTCTTTTTGTTGGAGACGTAAAGCAATATTCAACCAAATCCCTAGTAAATTCACAAAAAATCGCCAAGACTAGAATTCAAGATTGTAAACATATAATGAAATAGCATTCTTCACTGTAACTGTGCACGGAATTCTTTTGTGGTGAATGAAAGCGCTTGTTTAATATTTTCTTTTTAAATTGTTGGTGTTGATTTTTCCTGTTTACCGTTTTTTATTTGCTTTTGCTTTTTTTTTTTGCCATAGATGTCAATATTTAGGAACTTTAGAAGCTTTCTGTAGATTTACTCTGAATAAAAAAGAAAATTTCTTATGAATAAAAATTAATATTTCATGCACTGTTTTCCTTTTTTTTTTTTTTTTTCTTTCTTTGCTGCTTGGTGGTTTGAAGAAAAAAATTTTCGCCAATGGTTGTTAAGAGGAATAACAACCCTTATTTTATTGACGATATTTTCACCGAATTCCACGAAATTTTTAATATTTTGATTTAAAAATTTGGTTTTTATAAGTGCAAGTAAGCTATGCATGTATAAAAAGACCACATTACTAAAAAAAAATAACATTTAAAAATATAATAAACACATTATTATTAGCAAAATTAGCATTGAAAAATTTTTTTCAGAAATCATCATATATTATTAACATATGTTTGAATTATGAATGGTAAAATATTTTAATGTACTAAAAACAATTTCGCTTATTTTTTTTTCGTCTTATTTGTAATTTGATTTTTTTTTTGTAAGGTGATGCTGGACTGGTTGCAACAATTTTATGATGTTTACAGCGATGTGCCAAAATTTGCATTCGGATTTCATGGGGAGTTGAGCCATGACGATTACAACGCAGTCGGTTATGCTGACGCAGACATCGAGAAATTTCTAATAAATCTGAAAGAAAGCGGCATTCTGAACAATACTCTGCTCATCATGCTCAGTGATCACGGTCACAGGTAAGTTTATTCCACTAATAGATTCTATGTTTACCAATTGCTGTATCTCGATTAAATATTAAAATATCGACATTATGATATGAAACTTCCATTGAAATTATAAAGTTAATATTAAATTCCACAAACTGAAATCTTATCATAAGAAAATAATTTTTTTTATAAAATTAAATGCCGAGAAGAATTAATATTTCAAAACAATATTTTGTATTTAAAAAAACACTGATAATGCAATAGTGAATTGAATAATTTGTGATTTCACAAACAAATTATTTATTTTATTATAAAACGAAAATACATATACATACACATATATGTACAATTTGTATTTACATATTTAAGTACATATATATTATATATGTTCAACACCCAATCCACCTCCAGTGGGTCCCCTCGCATATTGGTCTGCCTGGAAATGAAGTAGCCGACGACCTTGCAAAGGCTGCCGCAAGTAATCCTTTGAACCCGGAAGATCGCACCATCAGGGATCTCTTCCATTACTAAACAACTTACTTCTAAAACCTGGGCTGACCCTCCTGCTCACCTTTGGTACTTCCAAAGACATCCTGAAGCGGCCACAACATTTAAGGGCTCCAGAGTACATCAGACGACACTGTCTCGACTTTCTACTGGCCACTTGAAGTGTATGATCTTTGGGGACGGTGAAAGAATATACCCATCATGCCCCAAGTGCGACAATGCTCCGTTTTGCCCGCAACACATCTTGAAGTGCTTGGGGTTTTCTCGTCGTGAGGAGGCTGTGAAAAGCCCACATCTGCTTTTGGACTTTTTGGCTGTCTATGATCTCATGGATCTGGTCTACAGTTCCACTAGACCAGATGGGGATTAGTCCCACCACCATATATGTTCATGTGTTTGTGGTGCGATGGTAGGGTATAAGATATAGTTAGTTCTATACCATGTCCTTAACACACCTTAACTTTAACATAAATGTGAAACTCAACTTCATTCTCAAAAACCTATCTAAAAATTCTTTCGTAGCTTTAAAATCAACCCAAAAATGCTTTTGAACACTCGTTTGTTTTTCATCACTATCCATATATTTCTAATACACTCAATTCTGCTTTTATGCGGTCTTTTTGTGCTATTAATTTTGTGCTGTACATGAAAATTTCAATCAAGTTGAAGCATAATTGACGAAATTATCAATAAAAAGACAAATGATTTAATCGACTTATTAGTTTTTTTCTATTTTTCAAATGTATTTCATCACCTAATATAAGTATTGTATCAGAAAATTACATTGCATATATGATGAATGGGAGGACTTTTCATGTGCAACACCGTCGAACAGATCAAATCAGAACTCGCAAGCATACAGTTTATACGTGCATGTTTAACGAAGAAATACCATAACCATCTAATTAATCACTATGCTTCACTCCACAAAGCGTAGTGGTATCGCTAAGTCGCAGTTATGACTTAGTGATAAATCATGCAGAGAATGATCACGGCAAGCCAACAACGTGGGCCCTAGTTTTTATCTTAGCAGAGCCGCATTCGTAGCATGTCAATAAAGATTAACACAAGTAGGTTTCTAAATAACTTATTTTTTATATTTAGAGAATCAAAAGTTTTATGATGTCTCGTAACTTAAACATGAAATAATTCAAATTCTACTGGGTGCCCCAAGACGACCGCATTAGTTCTGCACAGTTAGATTCCTCGTTGGAAGTGCATAAAAACTGCCCAAAGAAGCGTTCCTGTACAATCCATAGTTTACGAGAAAAAATGCGAAAAACAAAATATGACGTCACTTTCGGTGCAAGAAAAACACTTTACTGTACATATCAACAACAGTATTTGCTTATCTTTTCAGACTATAATTTTTAAAACGTTCGCCGCGCATATCGTGTCATGCATGTGCGCGTGCCATGGATGCGCTCGTAGTGACAACACCAATGGACTTAGTTGCTCGTCTACATGGTGCTTTCACTTCGGTGGATCCCCGCGATGCTACAATGTGTGATTTTACGGCATGCTCAAGCCTGCCTCGACATGCACGGCGGACACTTTGAACATTTGCTTTAAATTGTGCATATACTGCTGTTGATATGTTCAATAAAGTGTTTTTTTTCTTGCACCGGAAGTGAAGTCATACTTTATTTTTCGTATTTTTCTCGTAAACTATGGATCGTACAGGAAGTCTTCTTTAGGCAATTTTTATGAACTCCCAAATAGGAATCTAGCTGTGCAGAGCACATGCGGTCGTTTTGGGACACCCTGTATATAATAAAGTTTTAAAAATCGAAAACAATCTAATATTGAAACAATTGTCAGCAAAAAGACTTAAAGATTTAATATGTGCTTCCCAATTACTTTTTTTAAACTTCCATTGAAAGAAAGTAAAAAGAAATGCATGGCATTATAGGATTTGGATCCTTTTATGCCATATCAATTATATATTACCTATGCACAAGAGATAAAAATACGTAATCCAAGTCTATTAAAAAATTAATTTCATTTTTGGATTTGCCTGTGTAAAAGATAACAAATGCATATCAATAGCTACTTTGTTTTCTTAATTTCGTTTCTGCCTTTATTCGAACAAAGACAATATGTACTGACTTTGTAAAGCAAAATTCCTATGAAAATTCTTTCTGTTTAAATAGAATTTCGCGCGAACTTTTTATACTACTCTAGAAATTTTTCTAATCACTAGAAAAATCATTTATTGTAGTTTACACTTATTACCAGATCACAATACATTGCATCTATTTCGTTTCTGCCTCTATTCGTATGTAGGCAGTTTGTTTTGCATTCCAAAGCTAAACACTCTGAAATTCTCTCTATTTAAAACGGATTTCGAATCTTTTGGCTGTTTTTGGAATTTCTTTAATTTTTGAGAACAATATTTATTGTAACTTAAACTTATTACTGGATCTCCATACACATAAATGTTTGATTTTGTCTGCCTTTATTCCTATGTAGGTAGTATTTTCTGCCTTCATAAAGTGAAATTTGGGGGAAAACGTTTCCAATTTCAAATTTTTTGGATCTACTATAGAAATTTTCAATCCCTGTAAAGAACTTCTTACAAAATAGCTTACACTTATTACCCGATAACCATAAAATACACTGATTTTGTTTTACACTCTTAATTCGAATGCCGGGTATTTGTTCTGGCTTTATATTTTAATATATTTTCTGATTCAGGGTAAGAATTCTTTTTCTCTTTGAAGTACCCTTTAATTTACCTAACTTAATAAAAAACTGCATTGGCTTAGTAAGAAATTTTTCTAGAGGAGCACATTAATTCATCACTTTCATTTCACACAACTAAATTATTTGTTAACTTGATTGAAGAAATTTCTTAAACACATGATTCAACGTTCTATGGATAAGAGATGAAGAATTCTGAGGGAGGAAAGAACAATTCCTAATTTTCTAAGAAAGACCATTTTAGTTCTATTTAGTCTTCTGGTGGGACATGACTGTTTGAACACCATTTCTACAGTGTTTGAGTAATGGATTCTCCCAAACTGTATTTTTTGTGACTTTAATTCGCGCGCGCGTTTACGATTTCTGAGAGTTTAAATATCTGTAGAGTACTTTTTCATTATGAATCCACTGTTAAAAAGTATTCAAATAAACTAATATTTGGCATTTGTAAAACAAAAATTTAAAATTTTGATATGGTTAATTTATTTATTTCGATACAGATATAATTAAATACGAATTTTTTGACGGAAAATATTTCTTTTTCTATATTCTTACCAATTTCTGGCAATTATGTCATCAATTTTCAGTTTCAAAAAATTGAACAAATTGCATTATTGTTAGTATATAACTATGCCACAAATATTTTTTATTTATATACATGTAATAGAGGAAGAGGGAAAATACATTTCTCGTGTACATGCCAAATATCTTGAAATTTTAATGTCTCATCTTGAATACAATAACAAAAATTTAATGAAAAGCATACTTCGTAAGTACAGAGATCTATTACCATGGTGTTTTGTTGACCTGCATTTTTTCTCATCCAGGTTCTCCAGCATCCGGGAAACCCAGCAAGGAAAACAAGAGGAGAGGCTCCCGTTTTTCGCCGTGGTTGTTCCCCCTTGGATGCAAACCAAATATCCTAAGCTCGTCAGGAATTTAAGGACCAATGAGAATCGATTATCCACTCCATTCGACATTTATTCGACATTGATGACTCTCCTTGACACCAATGTACCGAGCGAAGGAGACCTCTCAAAGCGGAGTATTAGTCTCTTCTCAGAAATTCCTCAAGAAGTAAGTGAACCTGAAAGCCCCCTGGTGGGCAACTTTTCCTACATTACAGTTTATTTTACAGTTACATTGCTGCAAAACCTACGAAATCTGAACTTAGTACTTATTTCATGTTATTATTGTTATTTAATTATGCAAGATCAATATCTAAATATATAATACAATTATTATTTATTGTATTCTATATTTAGAAAAGTTGGTTAAAATTTACTGTACGGTCACCCTTGGCGAAATTTTTAAAAAAGTCGCCAAGGCCGTATGACGTCATACTCATGGCGAATTTCCGATCGGGAAAAACGGCGGGAGGAAAAATGGTTGAAATAGTGACAAATATTTCATACATTATTGGTATCTATCAATATACTCAAGTAATTTTACAAAATTAACAAAAAACGCAAATTTATAGATTTCAAACATCAATGGTAAAATAATAAAGTTGATATGTTAAATTATCCATAAAATTTTTTGATTAAAACAAAACACAAAAATATTTCGAATAAATATTTTGATTTCGATAAAATATTTTGATTCACAAAAATATTTCGAAAAGAACGAGGGAGCTGAAAAAAGAAATTACTTCGGAAGCGAATGCGAATAAGGAAAATATGGGAGCTTCGAAAAAGTAAATATCAGTTTTAAGAAAATCAGAATACGAATTCTAACGAAAATTCCAGAAGAATCCGAACACGAATAACAATGAAAAATAAAGCAACATTCGGAAAAGAATAAATATAAATTATTAAGAACAAATTAAACTGTTAAATAGAATATCTTTAAGAATTTAAATACAGAAACTATAATTTTAAAAATGTATATACATACTATATAGTATTTTATAGTAATAATATAAATTATAAGAATGCCATATACATAAACTAAAGAAAGAATGTATCAACACAATTTTAAACAGTAACTTTAAATTCAATTTAAATTTTTAAATTAATGAAAAAGAGCAATACAACCTAGAATTTAATTATCAAAACTGTCAAGCAAATTGTAAAACACACTAAAAAATCTTACGAAGTTAACTCGCAAAAATTTCTAGTAAAATGCTGAAATGGAACAAAATGTTTTAAATTTCATCAAGATGACGTAAACACTAGAATTGTTAAAATTGAATTTTCACCTTAATTCTTATTGGTCTTCATCTGTATGAACATCTCGCGAGAATCACATGAGACAAAAATAAGACTCTGTTCGCCAAATTTGGCTTCAAAAAAAAAACGCGCCAAGGGTGACCGTACAGTAAAACTGAGACGAAAAGTTATCTAAATATAGAACATGATAAATAAAATTAAATTATTTTAATTAATTTCCTAATAAATGAATTTAATAATATGTATTTAAGTAAAAATATTGAAAACAAGCAATTAAAGTATGTAGATATGGTACTAAACTTTTTAGAGATTAACTTGTTAAATTTTAATTTTTAAGAGTAGATTACCATTTGGCACATTTCAAATACAAACCTAAATAAATTTTTAAACATCTCTGTATTTCATAGATAATTTACTCAGGAAAAAAATCCCTTTTAGAAATATTCAAAAATTGCGATGAAGTGATTTTGATACTGTTACCAATAAGTTCAGATTAATTGGTATAATAAGTGATGAACTTTAAAAAAAATTAAAATTTTCTAAATTTTACTCAAACAAGTATACACATTTTTATTCAAATAAAAACATTAAAAATGAGTGTTCTATTTGCTCTTGCATATCTTGACACCGTGTACAGAGATAACTGCAACTTGAAAATAAATTATTGTCTTATTGATAATAAATACGTTCAATATTCAAGAAATTCATTAATTAACTCATTAACGAAATTAATACACTACTGGCCATTAAAATTGCTACACCAAGAAGGAATGCAAATAACAGAACGATATTTGTTGGACACATACATTATAGTGGAAAGAACAAGTGATTTGATTTACAGGAAATTAGGATGTATATATCTTGAGAAATCATTACCCAGAGCAGCCACCTCTGGCTGCAATAACAGCATTTATCCGCCTAGCTTTGGAGTCAAACAGAGATTGTATGGCATGTACGGGGATCTCAGTCCATGCAGCTTCAACACTATGCCACAGTTCATCGACAGTAGTGGATAATGAGTGATGGCATGCCTATCGCTCGGCAACCGTTGACCACACGTTCTCAATTGGTGACAGATCAGGAGAACGTGCTGGCTAGGGTAACAGTCGAACCTGTTCTGTATTAAGGGAGTTCAGAACAGTACGGACAACATGCGGTCGTGCATTATCCTGTTGAAACAAAGCATTAGGAAAGCCTAGAAGAGAGGGCAGAGCCACGGGCCTTACATCGGAAATGTAACGGTTGATGTTCAAAGTGCCGTAAGTAATGCGAATAAGAGGTGATCTAGACGTGTATCCAATGGCACCCCATACCATCACTCCAGCAGATGGGCCAGTATGGCGATGTCCAATGCAAGCTGACAATGCACGTTCTCACGATGCCTCGAAACACGGATGAGGTCATCATGGTCTTGTATACAGAACCGAGATTCATCTGTAAAGATGACGTGATGCCATTCCCGCGTCCAGGTTCGTCGCTGATCACACCATTGAAGGCGCTCCTGTCTGTGACGCAGCGTCAATGGTAGCCGAAGTCATGGCCGTCATACAAACAATCCATGCCACTGCAAACGTCGTCGAACTGTTCGAGCAGAAACTTGTTGCCTTGCAAATGACTCCATTTCTCGACTCAGGTTTCGTGACGTGGCTGTACGATCCCTTGTGACCATGCGGATAAGATGTCTGTCTTCTCTGCTGTCAGTGATTAGTGATGGGGGTCGCTGGGATCCTGCATGATGTTCCGTATGATTGTCCTGAACCCATCGATTCCATATTCTGCTAACAGTCATGGGGTCTCAACCGACGCGAGCAGCAATATTGCGGTACGATAAACCGCAATCCCGGTAGGCTATAATCCTTCCTCGATCAAAGTCAGAAACGTGCTGATAGGCATTTCTTCTTCTTACACAAGGCATTACAACAACTTTCTTTGCCGAAAACAACGTTGAAACGGATATTGAGTATGAGAAAACTGCTGTCAAATCTCTGGTTTTATACACATTGTTGATGTCGCTACTGTCGCCGGCTTTGTATGAATGCGCTGAAAATCTAATCATTTGCATATCACAGTAAGTTCTACCTGTCATGCAAATTTCACGTATGTGGTGTACCGCTTTCCTGGTGTAGCAATTTTAATGGCCAGTAGTATCAATAAGGAAATATTATCGTGTTTATAGCACCATTTTTAAAAACTTTCTTGTATAAAAATATTTTGGATGCTTTCAAAATTTTATTTCCTAACTCTAGCTTCGCAATCTAATTCCAAAAGGGTTCTTCAAAATTTCGTATTGATTAAAGAATTATATTTAAATTCAAAATTCGTTCTAAATTTAAATCAAATTCGTTTAACACCTCCGACTCATACCTGGTATACAGGCATAAGACCAGGACTTTCCCTATCTCTCACTTGGGACAGACAGACCAACACCTGTCTGTCCGATATGACAGTGGACAGTTATAAAGTCTCAGTTATTCTGGGGGTCACAGACGTTTCCTCTTTGTCAGCAAGAACAGGCATCAACTCAGCACATTTTGGAATGCTTTGGACTGGACTGAGAGGATATCCATAATTGTCCACTTCTTGTATCGGACATCATTAAAGTCAAAGGCTTCATTGATCTGGTCTGACTCCGTTTTCATTTTTCTATACTGTGGTTACAGCAATATCACATATTCAGGCCTTATTGTGTATGTACAGTTGAGAGCTCCAGTGGCTCAGTAGATTCACTCTGCTTCCCGTTAAGATCAGCAAATGAAGCATCATTTGCCGTGGCCCGTGATTAGGAGGGTGACCACGTTCCCTCCCTCACTGGGTTGCTTGAGCACCGTGGGTTGGGGGCGTGTCCACATTAATATGTGACGTCCAAAGTCCTTCCTCTGGTGAGGCGTGGATGTGGAGAGGAGGGTGCCATGTTAGGTGTGACCTCGTCACCTGAATATGGTTCAAAATTACGAGGTACTTAGTGATGGGCGAGTATGCCAAACCCGTTAAAACCTAAAGTTTGTCCGGTGCTCTATCGCAGCACTCTATGCATGCATGTATGTATGTATATTATAGTCACTAAATAAAGAAATTTGCAAATAAATTACTTTAAGATTTAACGTTTCTTTTTATAATATTAGTTTTAATAACTTGCTTTTGCGTAAAGCATGTTTTTAAACTTTCAGAAAATGAAATCCTCCAGTAGTTTTGATTTAACGACCTATCTCAGTTTTGTTCTGTTCTATTCATTTTGTGAGGCTTACTAGTGGTTTTCCAAAAAGAAAAGAAAATTGTTCGTAAAAAGCTTTTCATTACCAGAAATGTATTTTATTCAAAGGAATATTTAATAAGGATTAATAATTAAAAGCAAACAGGAACTAAGTTTTCCCAAGGCGAAGGTCATGAAATTATCCCCGGTTTCATTTCCAAGGTCAAACTATATAGTATTGGATACAAAGAACGCGTTTAAATTCTCTCTTGGGTGGTATATATTTTTTAAATAAAAGAACGCATGATTCAAATACGTATAGTGTACATTTGCTAAGAATGAAAAAAAGCTTTTCGTGATTTTCTAAATGAGAATTATCTTGGTTTAAAATGTGAGGGTAATTCCCTGCAATTACGCTGAATCTGTTATTTACATCATAAAGAATTCATTCAACTGCATTTAATCTACTCATATTTCTATATAAACTTACCTTCAAAAGCAGTCAAATTTTTGGATTAAGTATTTAATAACTATGGACATATATAAAGTTGGTGTTACATAATTTTTCGCAAGTCACATCTTTTAATACCATAACTTAGCTCTGGAACTTCCATCAAGAATAAATTTGTATTAAGCATTCAGTAGTTTAGGAATTAAATGAAATTGTTTCCTCGTTATTTTTTGAATGTCGCATCTCTTGTATTTCACTGCATTTCAAAATTATAATATAGCTCTTAACAAACTTTTTTTTTCAATAATTGACAAATTTTAGGATTAAATATCCGATAATTTTAGTGTTAAATAAAGTTGGTTTTTTTATAATTTTTCCTACTTCGTATCTAGTAAAAATGAAATGATTTATCAAGCAAACCTTGAAATCATTCGAATATAATATGCAGCCACGATCTTTTTATCAATTTCATGGAAAAGGAAACATATTTGAATAAACTTGTTTCTAAATTAATTTTAAGATTCATTTTAGAAAATTTAGGTATACAGATAGATAAAATTTAGATTAATAGATAAATTTAGTAAATAGAAATATATTTCATTTAAAAAAATATTCCATTGTATCTGTATCGCATCATTCAATTATTTAAAAACATATTATTGTTATATCAATATATAAAAGCCATAATTTATTGTAAGATTAGAGAATGCATGAGGAAAAGAAAAATATTCATTAAAAATAATTTAAAAACAATATTGAAATTAAGGTTCATTGTCCAAAAGAATCATCACTACAAGTTCATTTAAAATACTGTGCACTGTGGTAATGGCATGTACCTTAATCGGTACAAATCTGTGAACCTTTTTCCTCCCGCTTTTAATTTAATGAATTCATACGTATTAGTTATTTTTATAGCTAAAATATGCATTTGGAAAAGTAAATTGATTATGGCAAATCATCTGTTGTCTTACGCATGCTTACCTTTTGCACAAAAAATATGTGATATTCAATATTCACTATATTTATGATACATTATTTCGCCTGCAATAACACAATTACCTCACAATTCTTTGGTACATAGCTTAATGTTTGCATTTACTCAAATATCCGATGAATGTTTTACGAGACACATTTTTCATTTCGTCACTAAAAATTGAGAATCTTAGTTAGAAAGGATATCTTAGTATACTTATGTAATTATCTTAACAAAACTTATTAAGGTTAACCAGAGTGCTAAAATAATTATGTAATAATTTTAATCAGCTAAAGTAATAGTTTACGTTTAAGGGGACGCAATTTTATTACCTTCGTCTAAAAATTTATGTTTGTTCTTCTTCAAGAACTTCCGCTGAATATCCTTGAAGAAGTACGATTTATTCTTCTTCAAGAACCTCGGTTGAATATCCTTGACGCAGAACATTTTATTCTTCTTCAAGAACATCCGCTGAATATCCTTGAAGTAGTACATTTTACTCTTCTTCAAGAGCATCCACTGAATATCCTTGAAGAAGTACAATTTGTTCTTCATCAAGAGCGTCCACTTTATATTCTTGAAGCAGTACAATTTGTTCTTCTTCAAGAACATCAGTTGGATATCCTTGAAGCTGTACAATTTGTTCTTGAAGAAGAACAAAATCAGTTGGATATCCTTGAAGAAATACAATTTATTCTTTCTCAAGAACATCCATTGAATATCCTTTAAGAAGTGCAAACATAAAGATACTAACTAACATCTTTATGTTAGTATTTCTTGCAGAATATTAAGCGTATATCCTTGAAGAAATATAATTCCTAGTTGTACTTCTACAAGAATATCCGCTTAATATTCTTGAAGAAGTACAAACATATGTGTACTGAATCGCATCTTTATGTTTGTAAGTTTTCAAAGATTTTCAGCGAATGTCCGGTAGAAGGCAATACATCACTAAAAATAATTCATAGAATGAATAAAATCTTTTTTAAAGGTATTCGAAAATTCTAAAGAGTACTTGATATCACGTATTTAAAAAATTTTATTCTAATTTATATTAACTTGCATGAAGATGTTTTCAATGAATTATTATTGTACTCAATTTGTACTTTGATTCTTCAAGCGAAAATTTAAATAATAAATAATAAATTAGTGAAATATATAATTAAATTTTTATGCAACACGTCTATGATATTTGATTAATATTATGCCTATCAACTATAATGTCTTTCAGAGAACATGTTCTATGGCATCCATTGAACCACACTGGTGCGCCTGTCTTTCCTGGGTGAAGATGTCTACAGAAGAGTCGATAGCAAATGAAGTCGGCCAAGCAGTGATCGACTTTGTGAACAAATTGACTGAAGTTCAGCGGAGCGTTTGCGAAGTGCTGCAGCTGAAGGAGGTGATGAGGATCGAGAAGCTTCAGCCCAATGATGCCTTACTGAAGTTCAGAAAGAACGCCGACAAGGACGGTTTCATTGGCGAGTTCACAGACAACACCAAACTTACAGAAATCCTTTACCAAGTGCAAATAAGAGCTTATCCCAGCAACGGCGTTTATGAAGCGTCTGTGAAGCACAGCAAAACGAAGGACGAATTTGTCGTCAAAGAACACGAGTTGAGCCGGGTGAACATGTACGCTAATCAAGAACACTGCATTCATGACACATATCCTAACCTGCGAAAATATTGTTACTGCAAAATCCAGCTGTGAAATAAGTCGAAATATCTTGCCTAATCGCTTTAGAAATAATCTAAAACGTCTTAAAGGTAGCTTGGCAGACTGAACTGAAAGGCTGTTCATTTTACATCTTAAAATATAAATTGTGATATCTAATTAAGATACAATAGGTCATTTTCTAATACCAAAAAACATATTTTCAGTAATTTCATTGAAAATAATCCACAGTCTATGTTCTACAACTAATGGCTTTTGATATCTTCATGTAGATATGCTTATAATTTTGCCGAAGCAAATTTGTGAAGCTTTCAAACTATGCGTTTCACCTTCCTGGAGTATTGATTACTGTATCGCACTCATATGGCGCAAAGAAGAAAAACCAGAAATTTCTCAAGTACTTATTTCAATAAATTTTGTATGCAGCAAATAGAAACATAAAATCCCTCTCCTGTTATTCCACGATGATTAGGATCGAACTTAGAATTTCCCACTTCGAACAATAGACCTTACCCACAGAGACCCACCCTTCAACAAATTTACTTTTATCAGTCTAAGACACAAGTATTTGTTATTTATCTTAAATTATTATCTTATTATAATCTTAAATATTCAAATAATCCAATCGAATTATTGATTTCAGAAATAGTTTGATTATTTTTATAATGAAAGAAATGAAATGCAAATTTTTTCTAACTTTTCGGTGCACAAGACTTAGTATTAAATTCTTTAATTTATATAAATACATTTTTGAATCAACAGAAGTATTTGATGAAAACTTTTAAAGAAATTTCCTTTTAATTTATATGAATAATGTTTAACAATATAATTAAATTATGTCAATTTCGTTTTTTTTTCTGAATATACTGTAAATTTATTTTCCTCATGAATAATGATTAGTTCGATAATTTATTAATACATAATATTAAAGGAGTCCATAATATATTTTAAAAATATTATAAAATTAAATAAAGCATAATTACAAAAATTATATTATATATAGGAAATAAAAACGCCAAAATAAAAAAACTACTATTAAAATCAATTTATATTTAAATATCACCAAATAGAAAAATAGACCTTACCATCATTGTATTATGTAGTATTTTAACTCATCATTGTATTAAATATTCCTCTAGTACATTTATAAATAAAGAATTTTTTTTAAAAAAACTGGTAAATGTAGGTTTTACATCAAATATTTAAAATTAAAAATTCTTTTTAAAAATTAGAAAATCGTTTGAAAGAAAAAAAATAGAAAACTAATAAAATATTTGTAAAGTTACATATTTTTATTTGTAAATCACAATTAAAATACTTCACGAGTCCAAAAATCATTCCATTTTATTTTAAATTACTTTTTTACACGAGGTAAATGTTTTGAAATAAGCATTTCAATAATTCAATGTATTTGACTGCTAAATATCGATATATAGTTTTGTCATATTGACATTTTTTATTAAGTCAAATTTCAAATGTTTCATTTTCATGATCACGGTACTAGAGTAAAAGATTTTTTAATTACAATTTATATCTGGGAATTGAAGTCCAAATAATGTTTGGCTTCATAGATTTTAAAATGAAGTTCATAGTTTTTGACTGAAGAAATTATTTGGTAAATTTATTAATACTAAGAATTGATTATTTAAAATAATGATATTTATAATGTTTGTATAGTTATAAAATATGTACATATTAAATTGTTCTAAACTTCTTTGATGTTTTAAAGGAAACGTCAAGTAAATATTTTATATATTTGTAAGTGTCTGTATTATTTCTTTTCTGTAATGGAATAATTTATTAATGAATATATTACACAGTGGATTAGTATTTTTGTATATATATGCTTATTTTCATATTTTATTATTTGGGCTTTGCTTGTAATATAAATATTTCTGAAAAATTATTCTTAAGTAAAATATATTTTTTGAAAAAAAAATTAATTATATATATGTTTAATTATTTTTTCATTTTTCAGTCGAGGTTAATGTAATTTATTTGTGTTATTATGATTGTTTTTATTATTTGTGTGATATTTCTATTTCATTGATAGTTTTATAATATGTTGCAATTTATGTTATTAATATATTTATTAAAAAAATTGGCAAATGTAAATAATCTCTTCAAATCATATATTAGAAACATTTTAACTCAAATTTAGAAAAAATCTTAAGCAAAATTTAGGTTCGAATTAATCTGAATGTATTTCCGAAAGATTAAACAAAATATGCGCTATCTTTTGATTTGAAATCTAATATTTTTACTATCTTACTACATATAGTCCGTTAAATTATTTTACTCAGCTAATGTGTTTTGAAATTTTTTTAAGTTAAAGCAAATTTATATGTCAATATAACTAAACTGTTTTTAATTATTAATTTATTTTTAGTTCATTATGTGTCCTTTATTAAATCTTACAACCTAATGTCGGTGATAAATAGCTAAATCTGTAAATTACTGCGCCAAAACGGATTCTTTCATAACATGAATTTCGACATGCAGATGAATTATGTGGACTCTGTGATGAGGTATATTCCGATGGATAATGAATTTTAGTAACCCATAAATCTTCTAGAATGCTCCTTTATTTTTAAAACTTTAGTGTGTCATTTCCCAATTCTATTTGGATATTTTTTTCAGAATTCCGTTTGAGAATTTTTTAGAATTTTGTTTGAAAATTTACTTTAAAATTATGCTTGAAAATTTTTTTTAGAATTCTGTTTCAAAATTTCTTACAGAATTCCATTTCAAAATTCATCTTAAAATTCTGATATAAATAATTCATAATATTAAAAATCTAAAATTACATTCAATCACAAAATTTCGTATTTTGAATTGGAGTTGGCAAATCCTGTATATATAAAAAGGTTGAGGACAAAATGAACCATCGAGCCAAACCCCTAGTATTAAAATTTAATTTTCCTAGATGTTTATTTTATAGTAGCTAATTCGTCAATAATTCCTGATTTTTTTCACGTTTAAAAAAAATCACCATGGAATTTTCTCTTAACGGTTTTTATATACAAAATGCGAATGTAGAGCAAAAATTAACCTACATCGCTTAATCAAAACCTTTACCCCCTAATTAAATGTGTTCTAAAAATGATAGTTTGAAATGATATGCTGATGATTTAACAGAAAAGAAACTATGAAAACAGATATAATAATTTTTGAAAACTGAATAAATAAAAATAGGAACATACAAACTACGATACTATTTATGAAGCAATTTCAATTTGTTAATTTGAAGAGTAATTTAATATGAGGCTTATTTTTTATTTATGTATATAACTGAAAAAATCAACTACCTGTCTTTCACTTGTTAATCTAATGAAATTTATTGACTTATGCTTAAAAAGTTTTATGCAAACATGAGAATATATACAATCTCTTCTGTTTAAAATTACTGCATTAATATCAAAGATAGCAAGTTTTTTTTCTTTTCTTACAGTTTTTCATTTTTGAAATTTATTTATAATTTAACTTATCAGAAATTGTGAGCATTCACAATTTCTGGTACTATTCTATTTCAACCAAATGGTACTACTCACCTAATTCACCATATGGTTCTACTGACCTAATCAAACTATCTAAACCTTTTGTCATGACAATTTTAAACTATTAGGAACTTTAAAAATTTTTTAAACTATGTCAAAATTCTTTAGCCAAAATAAAATGTTACAATTAAAAATAGGAAATTTTTCTGTTTATTATTTATTTCGTATGTTGTCGCCAAAACTGTTGGTTTAATGAGATTTGTGCTGGTGAATTTAAATATTTTATTTAAATATTATTAGTTTAGTGATATGAATAAATTGTACATTACCTGTCTTTAATTTTATGGGTCCAAATATTGCTTTTTTTAAGAAATATTTTTAATTGAATCGAACAAAGCTTTATGAATGAACAAAGAAAATTTTTCACAATGTTTTTAGTGTTTTGAAAAATGATTTATAAAAGAATTAAATCCATTATCTTTATGGTTATTGAGCTGATTTAATACATTCACAGTTATGAATAATTTAACAAAGCATAAATTGATTTCTTAATTTGGCGATATTTATTTTTAGTTTTATTTGTAACTGAAATTCTACATATTTACATACTTAGAACTGCAATCATAAAGCAGTTAAGTTGTCGTTGACCTCCTTGATTTAATAACAAATAATTAAAATAAATTCAAACAGATAAAATGATTGTTAATTAACTTTGTTAAAAATAATAAACAAATTTTAAATGATTTTTATTACTTAGAATCTATTTAAATCACTGCGAATAATAAATTTTTATAGTAATTTTTAAACACAGTCCGTATTTTTTAGCAATAATTAATAGATTAGATTGTAAAAAATTTACTTGTGTTGTTTTAATCTAATAGTAATACCATTTTTGATTAAAACCGACTTTGTAATGAACACATGCGAGTTTCGTATATCTCCTGAAGTGCATTTCATCTCCAAAA
Organism: Latrodectus hesperus; assembly: GCA_037975125.1. Lineage (NCBI taxonomy): Eukaryota > Metazoa > Arthropoda > Arachnida > Araneae > Theridiidae > Latrodectus > Latrodectus hesperus. Next base: position 118,392,719 of record CM075853.1, on the reverse strand, counting down.
TCCATTGTTGGCGTTATTTTATGACACCATATTTCGACTCTCCGTCCCAAATTGTTCACAGGCCAGTAACCACATCCCTTATAATATCTGTACCACAAAAATTTTCGATTATTCTCACATTTGGTCCCATATTTTGTGTGCGTATTTTAACATTCATTTTCTGTGAATATTATATTCATTATGTGTAACTCATTCATATGTTTCTCTAATTTATTCCTTAATTTATGCATAATTTCTATTTACTTGGATAACGTGAAAGATCTCTTAAGAGTAATCAGAAATATAAATTGTTTTTTTTAATCATTTAGTATTCTATTTATTTGCAAACACTATTTTCCTTGCTATTTGTATTTATATATTATTTTATTTATTAGTAAACACTTATTTTGGTCATATGAATTATAACTACTTTGAGAAACTGTCCTTTTTAATAATTAAACGGGCACCTTTCTATAAAAAAAACAGATGATTTGCTAAAATCACCAAAATTGCGTGGCTAAAATCCGCATCATATCGCTATTTATTTTTCTCGGGTAATTTTTGAAGAAATAAATTCCGCTAAAATGCCATAATCATGAATTTTTCATTAAAGAATTCTAATTTTGCAAATATGCTCTTTTTCTTGGATATTTTTTTCAATCATATCGTAAATGTTTTGGCAATTAAATTTGTTTCAGATTTTTCGCCAAACAATGCTGATTTGGCGGTATCTGAATCCCATCCCTTTTAAAGGAAAAGTATCATTGAATGTCATGTGTAAAAATCATAAGCCACACATATTATAATTATCCTATGATTTGATTTGTGAATTTTCATAGTTTTGTGTGTGGCCATATAATTGTTAAAATTAAAAAAAAACGATTTTACACTGGATATTGTGTAAATATTTTTAAAAAGTAAAATTTAACATATCTTGGTGCATTTTTTTTGTCTCACAGCATATAAATGTTTTCACACAACTAAACGATGTTTTTTAGAATAACATTTTCTTTCTCTTTTAATGAATTTTATATTTTTAACTTTCATCAACATATGTGTGTTTATTTGTTACCAATGTACAATATTTAAGAGTGTTAATAAATTTTTAGATGTTTTAGAGTCATATTTATCAAATCTTGTATTTGTTATCCCTTGTAAATAAAATAAAAATTATATCTATAAAAAGTTTGTTAATAAATTTATATTAATGCTTATCATTATATAAAGATATTTCTTTACATTTAAAAAACACCTGGCTATATTTACAATTAAAATTATTTTTTAGTTATAATTATGAATTTTGCTGCTAAAAATAGTTTTTAGTGCATTAAAAACAATAACAAATTTCCTACTTTTCTTTAGAAATAATAACTCATTCGGAAATGTTCTTTGCGTAAGTTTTTAAAGAAATAATTAACAAACAAAAATTTAGATGCTAATTTTAATTTATTTATTAGAGCATCACTAAATGAAACATTGAAGCTTGAGAAGTTAAAAGATGACTTCTTGAGATTGGCGTTTCTAACCTTAACAATTTTTCTCCAAAACTGGCTGTAGACGCCCAATTAATTAATTATTATTTTCGAAACAGACGTCATTTACATCAAAATATTTATTTATTTGGCGCTTGAATAATTAACAACTATTTATGATGAAACTTGCGTCTCCAAAAACAAAATACATAATCTTCCCTTAAGAAGTCTAAGCAGATTATTTTAATTATAGAAATATTTTTTCTCTCTGCACACACACGTAGAAGAGTTGTTACCAGCTCAGGTATCAACCTCATCATTGAATGTAGCTTAGAATTACTGTAAGATTGACTGTGCTTAAGGACTTTTCCACTGCAAACGAGATTGGTTGACAGTGTCCTATTCTTGACAAAATAGCATTCTTGATATGACTTTTATATAACAATTACATCTAAATACTATATTTTAAGACATGATCTTGTCTAGAATAAAAGTTAAATCTGAATCATTCTCCATAAATCACTCAGGTTTTTTAAAATAATATTTTCTTACGCCATTTAATTCGTAATTTGCGAGAGCACAGTTGTGCGGAATTTATAATTTCAGTTGTGGCAACATCTAAACAGATTCCAAAATATGTTTATGTTAGGAATAAATTTAAAGTGTGTTGTGAGTTTTTATTTTTCACGCTAAATAAAATGTTTTTACGGTGAAAGTAGTAATAACTCCAATTAAAATAAACTTTTTTCAGTGAAAAAATTTTGGGATTCTTGATATTCAAATTGTAATTATTTTTCCACAGTTGACTAACGAAAGAGGACTTCGGTATGTCATATTTCATTATATTTTATATAAAATGAAAATCTCCAAAGGACCGGATTGTAATATGTATATTTTAGATAACAAAGAATTATAATTGTTTATTTTCCGGTTATTTCTTTAAATAAAACAAAGTCATTAGTTGACAATAGGCATGTCATTCATCGTGTTGAATTTCGAAATTCTTTTATCTATTATAATTTAATAAGCTATTTATATAAATGTTTAAGGAAATGAAAAATTTTATGAAAATATTTTTAATGAAAAGGTTACCATTTTTTTTTAAAGAAATCAGTCTTCAAAAAGTAAAGGGATACCGAGTGTATAGAAAAGTCATGCCGGACCAGTTTTTGAATTATTAGAATTGATTCCTTTCTACAAAAGCTCAGAGGTTCGATTCTCACATCCAGTGTCAATTTGGTTTATTCTTTCTTTATAGTCATATTTTACTTGAGTAGAACCTATAATTTAAAGTGGATTGGTTTTTTTAATGTCTGCAAATATCCACCCTCGAAGTGGGAATCAAACTCACAAGCGACTGACTTACACTCATAGTCTCAGATGGTCGCTCATTTTATGTATGGATGTTTATGCTTCAAAATCTACATCAAACTTTAGATCCTCGTTTATTTTATCATTTAATGTAAAAAACAAAAAAAGTCTAAAGCGACAAGCATTCTTGAGCATTCGAAAAAACATACCTACAATGTGTTTTTAAGCGTTGATCATTTAAAATATATCTCCAGTTAGAAAAATATTTCCTATCGAGTAATTTTTCTCTGATTAATTTTGTTTGTTACATTTACATGGTTCGGATGCCTTAAATCATAATATTTAAAATCTGAATTTTGTGTTATTAAATCTGACTATAACTCGTTTTATTTTGTTTCTTAACAATTTAAAAAAAATTGAATGTAAATTATATTGATTTTGATAGAAATATATTTTACCCTAAATTTTATAAAAATTTGTATTCAGAATTATACTTTATTTATAATAAAAAACTTATTTAAAAATGAAAATAAAATGTAATTCGTTAATTCAGTTAAAATATCAAAGTAATATTGCTATAATAAGAAATTTTGTTTATATTTGGTTTTGGAATGAACTGTAACAATGGATTATTTCACCTATATAATGTGATAAAATATCATTCTCGCTTTCATTTCATTTAAATACAAACTGCGAGTTAAATATTTATTTAAACTCTACAATTTAGAGAATACCGTAGTTGTGTAGCTTTCAGATCAACAGTTTGAGAGTTGGATTACACTCTCGGCTCAGGGATAGTGTTAGTTGTGGTTCGGTTGAATAATTGATCACACTATGTGGTCACTTTTTGCTCAAGAAACTCATTTGATCAGAAATGAATAGGCTTGCCCTGGATTAGGGTAGAACAGCGTTCTTTTGAGCTTAAGGTACCGGGTTCTATCAAAACCATTGTTAACCGAAGAGAGATGGATATTGGGCCTTCTGTTTGTGTTACTATTAATGTGGGTGCTTGGGAGTTTTCCTCATTTTCCTTATTGCGGCACATGAATGGACACACCTTCCTCTAAAATGTTCAAAACCAAAACGTCAGCAGGAAAGGGGTTTGCTCACCGTCTTTTTCTACTAAGGTCCGATACTTGTGGAATTCCACGAGTACAGAAAAACCCTTAACTCCGATGTGTACTGTGAGACACTCCGACGCCTGCGCAGGTCAATCAAGAAGAAAAAACTGGGGCTGCTCACGAAGGATGTGGTTCTGCTCCATGATAACGCGCGTCCACACGTCTCCAGAGTAACACACATGGAACTGGCCAAGTCCAAGTGGGAGACGTTGTACCATCCAACCTACAGACCTGACATGTCTACCTGCGATTTCCATGTGTTTGGTCCACCGAAGAAACACCTGAAAGGGAAGCGCTTCAATTCGGACGACGTACTCAAGGACGCTGTGAAGGACTGGGTCTCGTCACGGCCACAGGAATTCTGGGAACAAGGAATCCTGCGCCTTGTTCATCAGAGGGATCGTTGTGCTCAAGCCTATGGTGTATATTTTGAATAAAGTCTACATTTGTACCAACCGCGTCATTTCGTACCTTTTCATTTTATCATCCCTTATATATACAATAATTATTACACCTGATTAATCCGAAATAATAGGGGCTTCTGGTCGTCCGTACTAATGAAAGTATGGATTAAGTCAAAAGATATATATATATATAAACAAACTACTGCACTCAATAGAAATTGTATTTTGAATCCAAGAGTATAACTACATAAGAGAAAATTACAAGCATAAGCATAAGATCATAAGAGAAAATTCCAAGTATAAAACTACAGAGAAAATTAGGCATGGTATGTACATGCATTATTTTACTTACACGATAAGCATCAAATTAAAAATTACTTCCAACGTGACGGTCAGGGTTCTATTTCACTAATCACATTTAACACACTCACTAGTTGGAAAAACTAATGGCCTAATCTTAATTTAATGGTTATTTCTTGAAAAATTGACAGAGACCCCCCCAGTGTTCGTATTATGGCTTCATTGCTATATTTTATCACAAAATTTAAGCAGTCGTTAATCTCGCGAAGTTTTGGATTTGAGTTGTGTGCTTCATCGTTATCATGTTCATCCCTTTCAGAGCTTTCGGCCGCGGTCACACTCTATACAATCTCCTCCTCTATTAAATTGATTGCTTGGGATGTTTTCATCTGCATCTAATCATAATTCTATTTGATGTTGTTGTTACTTGTGACGCTTTGATAAGCCACTCTCATAAGCCGATGGCTACGAAAGTAAGTCAGAAGGGGGCGTCTTTCGTTTAATCAGAATACCATGAAGGTGAAAGTACGGTTCTGCTCTAAGTTTCCTTCGACAGACTGTACCACCAGAAGATCCACTCCCTCAATTTTGCCATTGATCTGGAGGGGGAGGACATTTTCTCTAGACCATGGTAATTGCTCAATGGCCGACCACAGGACCTTCGATTCCACAGATTTTACGAACACGTATATCGCATGCACTCGGTGGGTCTTTGGCGGTAATGGGAATCGAACGCAGCCCTTCCGGGCGGAAGGCCGATGCCTTAACCAATAGGGTAATAACTCTATTTGTTTATGCAATATGGACATCGAAATGGCTGTGGTGATGGAGCGAAATCCGGATTAACAAGGGTTTACTGTAAGTCATATTTAACAGTACAATACTTCTTCAACCCAATCAAATATAACCCATTCAAACACTTCTGTTAAAATATAAATAAAATATTCAAATTGCTTAGATTTTCGATGTATAGGATTTTTGTTATAAAAATGCAAATTTAAATATCTCCCATCTTTTCTCTATTTAACAAAAAATCACGCTGTTTAAAAAAAAAAAGATTGAAAAATATCTTAAGATCTCTAGTTACATCTTTTTTTTTTATCGAATACACCTCTTTTATCGAATATTCAGAGTGAAATATTCGTATTAATAAATCAAAATCAAGGAGAATCAATGATGAATATCTCAAAGGAATTGTGGGTAATAAGTATTGCATGTTACGGGAAGTTCAATCTTTAGTATCTCAAGAATTTGTATTGTTACGAATGGCCATGACTTATAACTAGACAAGCGTTTGAATGCATATTTTAAAATATGTAAAATCTCGGGATTTGTTGCAAGCCAAGAAAATGTACATTAAACATTTGAATAACATGTAATGTTTCAACGGTTTTAAATATGAATTTAGTCTTACAATTTTCGCAATTATATCCAGATATCCATTCATTTAACTGTCAAGCTGTCAGCCAAATGGTCAGCGCTCTTGCCTTCGGTTCAATAGTTCGTGGATTCGAATCCCATTTCTGACTTAGGTGTTTGTAGTGGTTCGGAATCCACTTTAAACTGCAGATCCTGTACTGAATGAATCCTCGTGTGCAAAAATTAACTTAAGCGATAAGTTACATTAGTTAAAATGTAGTTCTCTCAGGTAGCTCTGGAAAGCCAAAACAACCACTGGGTATTAGTGATCTGACTTTCAATTCATGAATTCGTTGAATCGATTGCCATTCGATGGATGTAGTTGTCTATAGAAGTTTGAAATCTATTTTCCAATATTGAGATGCATGTTGAGTTAGACCTCTGGTGTAAAAAGTGATCTTAACTCGATAAATCGAATCAAGCTAAATCCACTTTTTGCGTATGTCGGTACTAGCAATCGAATAGTGATCGCTCTGCCTTCAGTACAGCAGTTTCTTGATTCGATTCCCATCAATAGCTTTTACGTTTGTTCTGGTTCGGTGTTCAAGTAATCTTTAAGTCCAATTCTATTTAGCTCTCGTGTGTGAAATATAATTGTAGAAAAATTAACTAAACCACACACACATTGAAGTGTAATTGCAATAAGATTTAAATAAAAACTGCCTTCCAGATGTATAGTTATAAAAAAATGAAGCATATCATGATTTTACAATGCAATCTGAGTACATAAAATTGCATAAAGTTTCATTAATTGTATTTAAAATTCAGATTACTAATATAGGAAATATTATTAGGTATATATTCAATTAATATCAATAAATTTGTTTTATTTCTCTCCGAAAATATGTAAATTAAAAGCATGTTGAACTGAAATGCACGTGTGATACATTAGACTTTTTTAAATGGTACTTTCCTATTGAAGTGAATCAGTCATTATAAACTATAGAATAAAGCAATATAAAGCTTCATTTTTTAAAAGATTCAAAGATATATGTTTAACATATCGCAAATTCGAATAGTTGTAAATGAAATAAATGTTAAAAGAAATAAAAGGGATAGAAGTTAAAAACATGAAAATATTCTCAACGTAATGAATAAAATTCCGATTAATACAATATATGTACATAGAATTTGCTTTCTGTAAGAATTCAGGTGATCAAAATAACGTGGAATGTGTATATAAGCAATAAATATCACACATAAACTTGAAAAGATAAGTTTCTAAGTCACAGCGCCATCTAGTGATTTGCATAAAATATACAAGTATTATAGAATTGTACTTATATTCAATATAGCGAAATAAATTGCCATTATTTTAAGAACATTATTTGCATATTCAAAGAAGGAAGAAAAAGCAAAACATTTTGTTTAACAGAATTCAAATTTCCATAATTTATAGATATATTTCGGATAACAACAAAATAGCAAATATTTTATTTAATAAAGTAAATTAACTTATTTCTGTTATGGTATTGAAAGGTTATATGTTGATGTGTAATTCAGTCGCTCTTTGTATAATTCCTTTAAGAAATAGGAATGTTTTATAAAATGTAGAACAAATTTTTTTGAGGATTATACATCAAAGATAATCCTCTAAACTAAACAACCTAAGCAAACGTGAAGATGTGTTTTAATATTCACTTGAGGAAAAATTATTTCTATAAAATTATGTCTTTTACTCAATTATTGGTATAAAATTATTTGTCGAATTACTTTAAATGAACAAAATAAATGTGTTTCAAAAATTTATGATTAAAATAATGCATAAAATAAAACTTAAAGGTTTAAAGATGCGAAAAAAAAGTAAATCAAATAAAATAGAATAAAAACTTGTCAAATTTTATATTTTTGTAAATGATATATAGTATTTAAAAATATGTTATAAATAGTAATACAAAGTGTATATTATTATAATATACAATATTCTATTTATTACATGCAATACGTAGAATTTTTTTTCTTGGACTATAAATGCATAGATCTATTAATTTTGACATATTAGTGCATTTATTTCGATTTTTATATAAATGATTCTTCAGTACTTGTATATCTTACATAAATCCTTAGATGGCGCCACTTATTAAGCACGCTTACCTTTCAAAATATTTTTTGTGATTGCAAATGAAAATGTTGAGATAAGTTTTTTGACTCATTTTATTCGTTGATTTTTTATTTTTATTTTCGTAGTCTTCCATATCTTTTAAAAATTCTATTTTATGGTTTTTTTTAGTTCACTTGTGCTTTTAGAGAGAGACAGTTTAACAAATTCTATTTAAATCTTAAATTTTATTTTTGTAAAAAGGAAATAAATTAGCGATGCTCTAAATTTTCCTTTTATCAAAATAAACTACCTTCAATCTAAGTTTTTTCCTGAATAAAGATATAAATTATCACTATTTACCATAAGAATCGGGCATTTGGATATCGGTATTTTTTACATTAATTTCATGTATTTACAACTTTTTCCGGTTTTTCGTAATCTTTAATTACATTATTTTAAATTATAAACAGAGTTTTTGAACTTTGATAAATAAATTCTTAATTAAATTCATATTATATTTAATTAATGTAAATTATTGTGAATAAATGAGGTATCAAATGCTCGTTTATTATTTTTAAGATATATTTAAATACTGAATATCTATATATATATATATATATATATATATATATATATATATATATATATATATATATATATATATATATATATACGAGGGTCACTCTGAAATTTTTGAGATACAACTAGGTTTTTAAAGTTATACTTTTTTCTTTTTTCTAAAAATTTTAGGTGTTCAAAGTTGTTTCCTCCAGCATCAATGCACTTTTGTAGACGAATTTTTCACAAATTAAATGCCTCAAGCCATTCATTTCTTCGAATAGATGAAAAAAATGCATTTATAGCCACATCAATCTCTTCTTCTGAATGAAAACGACGTCCACGTAAGTTCTTTTTTAGATAAAAGAATAACCAAAAGTCCCAGATAGCTAGATCAGGTGAATACGGTGGATGTTCGATCACTTTAATTTGTTTTTGTGTAAGAAACTTAACTGTTAATCCGGCGGCTGTATGTGAAGATGCATTGTCATGGTGAAGCATTAGTCCCCTAACATTCAGTTCTTGTAGAATTTCTGGAAGACATTTAGTGGTATACCAGTTTGCTGTTACTGTCTTCTGTCCTTCCAACTTGATGGCTTTGACCAATCCCGTACTTCTGAAGAAAACAGCATACATCACTTTTTTCAGTGCGCGTAGTTTTTTCACCATTGTCGGCGTGGGATCATCTTCGAAGACCCATACTTTGCTTTATTGACGTGTTGGAACGTCAAAAAACGGTATGTATGTTTCATCACCTGTTACGATTTTAGAAATGATGCGGTGGCCATCATGATTCAGCATATTAAGAGTTTCTTTACTGATTCTGACACGCTCCTCTTTTTGATGCTCAGTTAGATTACGGGGAACCCAACGGCAAACTACTTTTTTCTTATGTAATTCTTCATGAATGATTTTGTGTATGGCTGCGGATCCAATGTTAAGTTCCTTCTGTATCATTTGATAGGTGCAGCGATTATCATCCATTAACATTTTTCGTATGGCAGACACATTATCCGGGATGACTGCCGACGGCGACCTTCCTGTGTGTTCTTCATCCTGAAGAAAATTGCGACCTCTTCTAAATTCTCTCAAACCATCTGAATACAGTAGCATGAGCTGGAGATTCATCACCAAATGCTAATTGCAACAGTTGAACGCATTCTTCTTGATTTAATCCTGCTTTGAAATCGTAGAAATTCATAGCGCGAAAATGTTCTCGCGTCAACTCCATTTTCTCTTCTGTTTAAAATTTATTCCACGCTAAACAATTTGAAGTAAGTTAGTAAAAAATCGTCTTCTGTGTTAAAATACTTTGTTCTTTAAAACTAAACCGTTATTTTTATTTTGTAAATTCTCGTCTGCGCGTACCTCAAAAATTTCAGAGTAACCCTCGTATATGTATATACATAATCTCAACAATTGCAAATTTCTTTCATTCAAAAATTTGTAACAAAATTATAAGACTACTAATTAAAATCTTTCTAAAAAATAAAAAAATATTGAGTCATCATTTTTCTGAGTAATTTCAAGTATTTGAGAATTTTAAACAAATATTTAAGAATTTTTTGTTTCCTTCATTAGTATGTAAGATTATACAGACGATAATTTGAATTATACTTGTATATATTTATATATATATATATATATATATATATATATATATATATATATATATATATATATATATATTTATATGCAACTTCATAGTTCCAATAATCTCATTAATTTTTTGCTGAATTCAGATCTGAACCAATAAGATTGGCTCTTTATGAAATCGCTCATCAGTTGATTTAAGAACATCATATGATGCATTGTTTAGTTGAAATTTCTAATTTGACTCTCCTAAATACGGATCAAAATTTACAGCTCATGGGTTCGAATCTTACCTTGTTAGATGTTTGTAATGTTTCGGAATCTACTTTAAGCAATAAATCCAGGTCTAATGTAAAGAATGGCCATTAAGTGACAAACCAAACGAAGCTGAATAAAAAGGTGTTAATAACAAGAGGCAATTTTCCAGAAATTCGCTGGAGCTCGTATTCTCTATCATATACGCCTTATTGCATCCTGTTCAACAGTTCTTGGGTTCGATTCCCAACGCTGAAGTGGATAGCGCAGAACAATAAGCACTCGTGTGCAATAATGACCATTGAGGGAGAAATAAATCTCGTCATATGCAAAAGTTATTTACACTAGTACTGATATACTAGCCGTCTACCGAGTTTGTAGCTGAATGGTTAGCGTTCTTGTGTTCGGTTCAACAATTCGTGAGCTCGAATCTCATCTTGGACCATGTTCGTAGTGGTTCGGAATCCACTTTAAGCCGTAAATCCTGGTCCAATTAGCTCTCGCATGCAAAAATTAGCCGTTTTGCGACAAACAAACCAACCCGTCCTACCCTCAAAAAGTCCCGAAATTTCATTGATAAATCATGCCAAATATAAATATTACTGTACAGGCCATCCAAATTATTTTTTTTCAACGGAAAATGTTATATTTTTTTAAGTAATGCCCTAAGTCAAGATCTCATTTGCCTATATTCAATCTTTTTATAGTGATTTCCCAGTCTTGTTTCTTTATTTTTTTATTTTGTGGAGAAGCATTTAAAAAATTTACGTCCTAAAGTTTTCTCAACTACTGTATGAAAAATAGCATTCGTCCTTCATCTTGCTATTTTACGAATAAAAATTAATTTTTTGATAAGCTTGCAAAATTGTCTACAGTCGAAAGAAAATAATTCAACTCTTTTTCGCAAACCATTTATAGATATTTTCTATAGAAATATATATCAATGAAGACATCATGAACAGCATTTTCAGGGCATTTAAAAGTTTCTGTTTCACGTATTAATTTTATAGAACCTTTACACAAACCCATATTTTGTCGAATTTCTTGTTCAAATAATTCTCCTTTATGGGGATTTTGTGTTTCAAAGTGATTCAATCTTATATATATATATATATATATATATATATATATATATATATATATATATAATCTACCTCAACATAATTGAACTTCTTAATATCCAGAACATGCTTTTAAGAAATGATTTTCTTTTATTTAATTGAACTATGTAAATAGACATTTCACTGAAAAACGTCCTTTCTATATAAAAAACATTAATTAAATGCAGGTTTTATTAAAGTATAACAGTTAAATAGTACTGCTATTTCTGCGCTTCAAGCTCTTTCAATTAATAAAGAGGTTACGAACCAAAGAGTCCAAAATTGCAGGACTTTGTTTGAGAGATTCCCTAATAAAGTGTCCTTCCAGTGGATTCCCTCCCACTGTGGCATTGAGGGAAACGAGAGAGCTGATCTCCTTGCCAAGATGGTGACCTTAATTCTGCAGAAACCCCTTGTGAAACTGAGATTCCATTCATCTAAACTTAAAATTTCTTGAATCTCTGGGCAAGCCTTGGATTCGAATGGCAAGCCTTGGATTGTACTCTTCTCTGCTCCACACACTATTCCTGACTTCCCTCGAGCGACTGCAGTTGCTGCATTTAGAATGCTGACTGGTCACGACTGTCTCCGTGCCCATCTCTTCCGTTTTAACATTGTGGACTCCCCTGCGTGTCCTCTTTGTATGTCTGGACATGTTATGACTGCTTCACTTTCGGACGAGTGCTCTGATCTATCTGTTTTTTCTTGTCGTGTTGCAAGATATTGGAGAGCTCGTTATGTAATGGGCTGGCGTCCAAACGACTGGCATTTTTCAAATGCCTGACGCTAAATAGTTAATAATAAATTAAATAGAATTGCTTCTTAAAAATTATATATATTTTTTGATTTTTTAACTAATGTGCTGTATTTTATTTTTACGATTTATGAAAGCAGTGGCATTTTATAGACTTATTAAAGCCTCTTAACACACCTGTAATAGACAGCATATCGGAATTTAAATCCATAAGGAAATGTAAGCAGTATTCAGTTAAATCTATGGAATAGAATTTGATATAGTAACCTTCAAATCTTTTTCTATTGTGTAAATGTATAATCTCATATAAGTTATTATCCATTCATGTTTTTTTTCCGATTAAATAAACAATTGGGAATGGAGTACTTTTAGATCTCATTCTTCGTAAACGTATGGATTTCAAAATGTACTCAATAAACAAATTTATTTAGAAAATGTTGCAATCATTATGTGGTGTTCGCATGACAATGGTTGTGTAACATAGCTTTTCCCATTAAAGTGATTATTTTAGATTTTATTTTTTTCCCTCCTTAAATTTTATTATTTTTTTTAAATTAAAATTGTGATGAATATTTTGTAATTTTTTAAGCTGTAAAACTGTATTTTAATTTCTAATAGAATGTAATTTAAAAAATAAAAATTATCAAAAACAAAAAAAAATTCAAAACCAAATTCTGAGATACATTGTTTAAAACTGGTCTCTAAGAATTCAAAAAGTGATAAATTTGTCAAAGGTACATCATTTGTTTTTCATATTTTGGGTATTTGATAATTTTTTCACTTTTTTTAATAACATCAAGGGTTTCTTATATATTTACTCAACATTAATAAATTTTTAAATTTTTTTAAATATATATATAATTAATTATAAATACTACTACATTTATTTATGTATTGTTAAAGTGACATTGATCTAATACTTGCCTTTAAAAATCAATTTTTTCTTCAACTGTTGTTCTTAGTAATAGCAAAATTTACCATTTAGTATTTCTAGAAGGTTAATTACATTATTTTAAAATTCTTATATAGAGTGATACTTTTTTAATGTCAAAACAAAAAAATTTATACATCAAAACTTCACTCACGTTAAAAAATTTGTAGACAGAAGTAATCTAAAATTACTTAAGAGATATCATTCTCTGTATATAAAATATACCTGTGTGTGATTTAATTTTCTCATGCAACTAAAATTAAAAATGTTGTACATAATCTGTTGTACACTGTTTGACTTATGAAGTAAAAATTAAATAATCGTTTTTTTTTTTGCTAATTATAATTCATGGTAAATTTTGATAGCGATATTAGGATATTTGGAAGACTACAGTTAAAGATTAAAAAATAAACAGAACAAAATTCTACATCTCAGCATACTTTTTTTTTAAGAAAAAGAAAACATTTATGACTTTCAAAATCTGAATAGTTCATTTAATCAAATTCGTTAATATGAGGGTTATTTTAAATATAGCTTTTCTTCTCTTTTTAAGAACAAATTATTTCTACACATGCTTTTAATTTTAAATTTTATTAGTAACTACTCCGAGGCAAATAACATTTTGCTTTTATTATTTCAAAAGCACTTGGTTAGAGCATCGTTCTTATTATCGGAAGGTAGTGAGTTCGCTGTCCGACTTAGTTGAAGATCCGTCGTGTTCACTAAAAGCAGCTGAGCCATGTTAAATAGGTGGTAGTTGCAATGTCCTCCAAGAGTAATGATACCTCTTGGAATGGCAGATGAAATAATGATGGGTCCCCTGTATGGTATCTGTTTCTAATTTATGTAAATTCCCTTTCACCTAACTGACCTGTGAAGTCCAAGTCTGGGCTAGGTACAAAAGGCAGTACCAATCAACAATACAACAATATCATTTGTGATGAATTTAGGAGAGTCGGGGATATAATGAATCGAATCATTCTGTTCCTCTTTCTTAATTTTTTCAAGTAAATTGCCGAGCTGGCAGCCGAAGCGTTAGCGCTCTTACCTTTGGTTCAACAGTTCGTGGGTTCGAATCCTATCTTGGGTCATGGATGCTTGTAGTGGTTCGGAATCCACTTTAAGCCGTAAGTCCCGGTCTAATTAGCCCTAGTGTGCAAAAAATGACCGTTGAGTGACAAACAAACGAACAAACAAATCTTCAAGTAAATTAATTGAATTTCTTCAAGTATATTTCTTTCCATAGCATTTTGAACTATTCTTTCGACTGCTGTAAATGATGTATTATTGTTTCATTGCGAAATTTCAACTGCATTTTTAGTTATTTATTGATTTATTCATTTCCAAAACTTTATAAATATGGGCAGGAATCCATTGTAATATAACAGCCATCTCATTTGAGGTTAAGTGAAGAAAAAATTCTGCACGATTCAGTAATTTTCTCTCTGCAGCATTATGTATAGAAATCGCATGAAAGACTAAAAGGGGGCTCTGAAAGAATGTTTTTGGTTTGAATTGTTTTGTTCAGTTTCCATTCCAAATGCCTATAGTTCCCCCTCAAAACTGAACAGAAACGTTATAGTACTTTTCCCGTAATTATTTGAATAATTTCACCTTACTTTTTGCATGCCTACTGTGGTTAAAAACTTCATAAAAATGCTCCTAGAATAACAAGTTTAAAATAGTCTCTCACGCAAATTTATGTCTTCTGAAGTACTCGTTGTATGTACAGTAAAGTACGTTTCGTTAGACTATAATGCATAAAACGAAGTAAATTCCAAAAGAATAAAAAATGAAGTTTGTAGTCTTGCATTTTTAGGAACATAAATTCATTCTGAAGGAGGGAAAAGAGTGATATGCTAGAATTGAAAACCGATTCTTTTGCAAAGGTTAATCTGTTTCTTTCGTGTTTTATTTAGCTTTTTCTTACTTGTAGATCAATAAATAGTAACCGTAAAATATAGAAAGAGCTGCAACTAATAATCGTATAAAATACTTCAGATATTTTGCGCAGTGTTTTCAGAAGATGCACTCTTAGTGATATATCCCGGCTGTTACGACAGTAAATGATAAAAAGTTTTCTATTTCATATATTTTATTCACTATCTCAATTTATATAGTTACATTTAATAATATGCACAAATCTTACTTCATTTCGTTTTTACAATAGCATGTCTGATGCCACATAAAACTGAAATCGAAAATGCAGAATAGGTCGGCAAAATTTAACCAGCCATACTTGACATACTCCCATTTTTGAATTAAAGGAATTTATCAAAATAAATATTTATTAAACAAGTATTAAATCTTAGAGTCTCTTTAAAAGTCTAAAGTCCTTGAATCTCAAAGGCAACTTTATAACTCGACAACTTCTGGTAACTCTCTTTTTCAACATCTCCTGAAGATTTTCAGAGCTATTTCCTTCTTCAGCGACCTTCCTTTCAAGACTTTCTTCTGATTGTATTCTTCAGATTGTATGACAAGAGTTGATCCGATCGCAGAACTTCTCCATGGGATGTTTTAACCAGTCTAACATTACCATCTTTTCCAGGATATAACTGAACTATTCGTCCCAAAGGCCAAAATGCTCTTTTCTTATCTTCACTTTTGATTAAAACTATATCAACAACTTTTAATTTAAAAAATGATCTTTCACTAGTTTATTTCAGAATGAGGTATCAAGATATTTTGCTCTGGATAGCTTTTGCAATTCATCACGAAGCTTTTGCTGATATCGCAATCTTTTTGTTAAGTTTATCTTATTTATATGGTCCAGATCAGGAACACCAGCTTCTGGAATATCTTCTCAGCATATTCTTAACGATTTGGAATAAACCAAACCACCAGCAAGCTGAGGGAGGATTAAACTTCCATGTAATTCTTTTATTAGATGCTTCACCTTCATTTTCTCCAATCAATAGTCTTAAAAAGATTATTAGCTCCAGTGAAGCTCATGCCATTGTTGCTGTAAATTACATGAGAACATCCACGTCTTGCAATAAATCTTAGTAAACTTAATAGAAAGCAATTCATTGACAAGGATGTCAACAGATTCAGATGTATAGCTCTAAGCACAGCGCATGTTTACAAAACAAACCTTGCTTTTGTTCCGCCTTTCAGAATAAGAGAGCCTGCTAAGTCTATTTCTATGACTTCAAAAACCGATACATCTCTTATTCTATCTTCTGCGAGTGACACTGGAACTGCTTTTATCGAATTTGCAGTGTGTCTTCTACAAACAAAACATTTAGAAATAATTTTATCATTTTTCTACTGTTTAAAATCCAAAATTTCTCTCGAAGATTGGTTAAAAGCATATAAAATCCAGAATGATGTAAAATCATATGATGTTCTAAGATAAGCAGTTTTACCAGTTTATGTTCACTTGGCAATAAAATTGGATACTTAAAATTTTCTAAATTCATCCTCTCCGTTAATCTTGTCTTCACTCGAAGTAAACCACGATTATCTCTAAAGATAAACAGAGACTTAAATTCTTTTAAGCTGCTGTCATGGAAATATTCATTCTGAATACTTTTATAATTATTTTATTGGCTTCATTTAATTCATACGCATTTAGTTCATCACTTTGACGTTCTTTTTTGTTTCATGTGATTGTTATATAAAATCTCAACATCCAGTCTACCATTCTTAATATTTTGCTATAGTTGGAGAAATAAGCTGAAAGCGCTTTTGAAGCATGAGTTTTTTTCTAATAGAATCGGTGTTACCTTTTCTTCGAACATTTCTTCTTTCAATTTATTTTCTAAATTTGGCCAATCTTGTTCGCTTTAACTATGACGGTCCACCAACGAGATTCCAATAATTCTTTGGCAGAGCAACCCCTTGATTCTGCAGGATTCTTCGTATTTGGTAGAGTTTCCAATTTTTGAAACTTATAAGATTTATCATGTCTTTAACTCGGTTTTTTACAAACAATGACCATGAATCATCATGACTAATCCAATATAGAGCTGAAGATGAGTATGTGAAATAATACTCTGCAATGTTTTTTGGAAACTTAAAGCTTTTTTCACCATATCAGAAAGACTTGCACCTATCGTACATGCCACTGATTCCAGTCCAGGAATTGATATCTTCTTTAGTAGCGCGATTCTCGACTTAGCTAGCACTAGTTGCACTGAAACTTCTTTCTCATTTTCAGTTCTTAAAATATAGCTGTCGCATAAGACAACTTAGATGCATCGCAGAAAGTATGAAGACTTATCGACACGCAGTTATCTATGGACATATAACGCGGAATTTCTATCAATTTTAAAAGGTGAAGATCATCGAACCATTTTAAAATCTTTTCAGTTATCTCTTTTGGTAATTCCTCATCACAGCTGCATTTTGATTTCCAGCTTTCCTGCAGGAGTGATTTTGGGTATAGTATTACCGGACAACAAAACCCAATCGGATCAAAAATTCTATGTGCAATTGAAAGTAAATTTCTTCTAGTAAGTGATTCCTTCATTTCAATTCAATTTCTTCAATTCCACAACAGAGGATAAAATGTTAGGTCCCTATTCCACAGCAGCCATACTTGACACCGACTATTTTATTAGTTTCGAATATGATTGGAGCCTTGGTTTGAGTTCAATAATTCGTGGGCTCGATTCCTATCTAGCACAGAAAAATTCGTAGTGACTTAGAAGAATCTATTATCTGCTGGACTCAGAGGCTTCTCGTAGCCTGGTGGCAGGAAAGTTTTCATTAATTTGTTTTGTAGCTCAAAATTCATTTTAAGTTCACCATGGCTGTAAGATCGGGAGCTAAATTTTAAAGTGAATTCCGAAATGCTAGACATCCGAGCTCGAGGTGGGATTTCAGTCTCGCGAACTGTTGAACTGAAGGACCAAAACGTTAATCAATTGTTTGCCACCTTGGCAAACATTCTTTGAAGATGAATTCTCTGGTTCGATTCGAAACACTATAGAACAGGCGATGAATGTCCAATTCTACTTTCTCTACGCACATTTATTGTGTGCTTGGAAGTTTTCTGAATTTTCTTCCTTGTGACATGTGAATACGACCCTCCATCTGTGAAAAGTTCTCCGGAAGATTAGTGCAGTGGAAACTAAAATGCAGCCAACTGAGCTATCGCTCTGATGTCTACCACATCACTCAAGAAGCTATCATCTATAGACATCTATTGAAAAAACATCTATAGTATGGACGTCAATCTTGGTTACTTTCTGTTTCTTTTCATGCTTAATTCAGAGTTGTAACCCAATTTTGTTCCAAAATATACGCTTCGGAAACCCGATGATTGTTTTTATAACAACCCTGTAGATCTCATTTTCAAGCTATCGCTGTAACGAGCTAAAAGGCGAGGATCAGTATAGCGCATGAGCGCTAGATTCTACTCTTTTGATTATATTATTATTATTTTACCGTTTTCTTTTGGAGAGTGTTTTCAGATAGATAGAAAACTGGAGGTATGCTTGGGCCAATGACATTGTCATGTTTGTTAAATTGAAAGTTATATTAAAATGTATGTAAATAGTAAAAATTATGAATATTTAAAATTTATCCTCATCAATAAATTAAATTGAAATTGTGTATCAATTGCCTTTGCTCCTCGGTACTCTACATCGCACACAAAAACTTGTTTACATATGTGACGCAGCGAGAAAAAAACACATTTCCAATACTATATATGTATGCATATATATATATATATATATATATATGTGTGTGTGTGTGTGTATATATATGTGTATATATATATGAGATAATACTGAATATACCGATAAGTGAGATAAGATAGTCACATGTCTGACTCATTCAACTGCCTGTCCTTTCTTTCTGCAGATACTAAAATGAAAGTTTTTTCAAGTTATGAGTATTCAAAAATTATGACTGGTAGCCTTGTACAGAAATAGGTGTTTAGGAAATGTCTTGTCAGATACATGCACCAGCTGAAAATCTTCATGTTGAGAGTGCTTAAGTACGTTAAAAATTCCTTATATTTGTGTATCTCTTCACTACTGGAATGTGTAGACCTGGCAGCCGAATGATCAGTGTTCTCGCCTTTCGATTCAACAGTTCGTAAGTTTGAATCTTATTTTGGTCAGACAGACTTGTGTGTATAGTGACTTAAAATCCACTTTAAACTGTAGGTCCTGATCTAATTAGTCGCCGTGTGCAAAAGTAAATGATAAACGAGCGTCAAATAAACACTGGCAGAATGCTACATGAAGAGGATTTTTAAGCTCTTGATTGAAACTATACGCTATTTTAATAATTGATTTTTACTATAAATATATATAAATTTGTTTTATGTATCATTATTTCTAATGCGTAAACACCGTTGGTAGCCGAGTGGTTAGTGCTCTTTCCTTCAGTTCAACAGTTCGTGGATTCGAACCCCACCTTGGATTTGGATGTTAGTAGTGTTTTAGAATTCACTTTGTGCCGTGAGTCCTAGTCTAAATTAGTTCTCATGTGCAGACAAAATGGCCATGCGTGACAAACAAACCAAGCCTAAATGTAAGGGCATTCATGCATTATATATATATATATATATATATATATATATATATATATATATATATATATATATATATATATTTATATATATATATATATATATATATATATATATATATATATATATATATATATATATATTTAAAGTTTCACGTTTCACACAAGAAAAAAAAGCCTCATGACTTTAAAAGACAGGAACAAACAACTCTCGCCTGCTTTTGAAGTATTTACTTCAGATCATTGAAATTTTCTGAAGGTTCCAAATTTTAGAAGGACCTGCACCAACTGCTTCGCAGAACAAGCTACGCCAGAACACGTCCTTGAGTGCATGGGGCTATCCAAGGAAGATTTATAAAATGATATTTTAATGGTGCTAGATTTTTGGGGGATGTTCAACGTTATGGACCTGGTCTGGCACTGCTGGCCAAAGCGGACATGCAACAACAAGAACAACAGAAAAAATTTAATTTTTACAAGCTGACTTGATATTTAAGTTAGACGGTATTCGTGAAAACTAAGTATTACAGATATATTTGGTTTCAGGGTTCAATTATTTTTTAATTTAATATGCAAGGATGTGCTCATGTACTCTCTAAATATTTATTATCTAAATGAAAGAAATCCTTGTTTTATATGTGTAAGTAATAAGAGCTTATTGTAGACAAGTGGAAGGACCGTTGTCTAAAGCCCGGAAATGTCATGGGGACTAGAAATCCGTGATTTTGACGGGAATGAAAAGAAAGAGGTTTAATAATTTGCTTAATAGTACTTTATTTATAAAGTGAGAGCAATTTGATAAAAGAAATTAATTTTAGATATAACACTTTTTTTTCCATTTTACGAGCGTTTTACTCGTTTTTACTTTCTAAACCACAGGGGATATGCACAACTTGCAGTTTGTAAAAAAAAAATGCGGATATAAAATTTTTCTGCTCAAATTGCACTGTAGACTTACTTACCACAAGAAAGAGCTTCCTTTTGTGTCAATTCTACTGGACGAGTTCTACTGAAAAAACGAGCGTCTACTGTATTTCAATTGGATGCTATTTTGTTTTCTGGTTGGAACAATTACCACATCACTTCCCTTGTTTATATATCTGCACACACATTTAAGTGGTTTAATTAAGTTCCAGTACTCTTCATTTATGTTTTTAAAACGTTTTTGATGGTAGCGTATAGTATGGTACCAGCTCCAGGCTAACCGAGGTTCCGTTGTTTTCACTTAGGGCGACCAGGGCACACTAAAACTGGCCACAATGTCCTCCAAGTGAGGTGACGCATCTGAGGGTGGAAGGTCAAGTCTTGGGAATCTTCTGCTTGCTCCCTGCTTCAAAATCAGATTCCATCTGGCTGCTTCAATCCAACTGATAAAGGGAAGTATGCTGGTGCAATACCAACCAGCTATAGATTGGCCTTGGTGGCCAGATCTGTGTGTGATTGAGCATCAGTTTCATTATAAGATGGTAGTGAGTTTAAATCCCAGCTTAACCGAAGATCCGTTGTGGTTGCTATAGGTGAATAGTGCACATTAAATAGGTCGTGGTCCCAATATCCTCCAAGTGAAATGATAACTCTAAGGGTGGCATGCAAAGTATCGGAGGTCTTTTGCTTGATGGCTGTCTCTAGCTTTCTCATACATCCCAACTCAGGGTTTACAGGGAAGTATACTGGTGCAACAACCAGCCAATGACTCCTCTGGGAGCAGCAGGTCAAGAGGTCGTTGGAAGTCTTCCGCTGAGTCCCTGCTTCTAAATGATGGAGGCTCCCAACTGTCCGCTCCCAAACGACAAGTAATGCCCATCTCAGGGCTATGTACAGTGGAGCATGCTGGTGCAACAACAACTATTTTCTTCTACTACTTGTTTTAGCTCACATTCATATTTTATCAATGAAACAATCATTTTCTGAAGATTTCTTAGGTACTTTGAATAACACCCTCTTCATGTTTATTTCATTTGAATATGCGCTTGCTATTTCTGCGTAAACTAGCTTCCATTCATAAATGGTGAAAGCTATTTTCCCCATTTATCATGAATCATGTTTTAATTATTATATTATACAATTCCATTATATTGTGAAATTAAAAAGGATTGGGAAATTCAACTTGAATTTCTTGGCTAGTATCACTTGAATGGATTTTTTCATGCAATCATATTATTTAAAATTATAATCCTCTATTAGATTGTATCTATTCAACTCTCTCTCTTTCGTATGTTCGAAAATTATGGTACTTGCAATGGCATTGATAAATATATTGTTTCTGCAAAAACATTTGAGCCATTATCACATGGGTGTTCGCCCATAAATTATGTATTTTTTAAAATTTCTGACTTTTTAACGAATTGCAGAACAATCTTATGAATAAGTGAAGACAATCTTATTTTTTGTATATAGTCGTACCATCTTGACTATAGTCATGTGCGTGCCGAAGTGATGTGATAACTTTACCAATCTTCCCATGAAGCCAATGCTCCAGTCATAATTTAGTCTTCTAATGTATATATTCTTTACAAATATTCTTTTGTCACAATCGTAAAAATCTCATTTGATCTGTATTTATTTTCATATAATATCCCCTATTGTTAATGTGTACGTGGTTATTATAATTTGTGTGTAGATCAATTTTTGAAATATACGACCGGAATTGATAATATGATAGTTTCACTCATTGTCTTGTATAATTACAGGGTATGTATAAAACTCTTTCTATATTACTTTTTGTGTTTATGCTTCGGCAATTGCATTTAGCTTCACTTATTTCAAATTGAAATGATATTAAATTTTTAAAAATTAATAACATTGATGTGTTTTGTAAAAATGATGAGATTCTGCAAAATGTTTTATCTTAATTTTTTTTAAAGTATTTGTATCATGATTTGCGTATTCACAGCCTGTCATTGCAATTTCAGATATTTGATGTGCATTTAATAGATGGTCACGATAGGACAAATAATTAATTAAACGTAAGATTAAAATTTAAATTTTATTCAGTTTTATTGATTTTTCTTAGCTATAATTATGCTCACAATTTGCCCTTGCATCCAGCAATTTATAATGTCGTGTCCATGCTTAATTTTCCAAGTGCTAGAACTAACTCAACAAGGAAATCGGAAAAGGAAATAAAAATAATTCCAGTTTTTATTATAGATTAGATGTAAAAAAATATTTTTCTATATGGGGGAAAAATATTATTTCACAAAATTTTCCTCCAAAAAAAAAAAAGAAAAAAAAAAGGCCAAGCTTATTGAATATTTAGCGTTGCAGTCTTCGATTAAATAGTTCAATAGTTCGATTCCCACCGCAGGCATAGATATTTCCAGTGGTTCGGAATCTGTAAGCTCCAGTCGAAACTGGTGTGGAAAAAATGGCTAAACTGAACAACAGGACAAAGCAGCAATTAGAATAATAAAGAATTTACTTTCCACTCAGCATTCTAATTATTTTAATTAGAGACTGTCTAATTAGAACTAGTCTAAAATCTAAAAAGATATCTTCGAAGATTACACAGACTCAAACATACCATCTGTTTTTAAGCACTTCTGTTCAAAAACAGGAGCAAGTGTTAACCATGCGATTATCAGCTGAGCAGGGTAATGGATTTGATATCGTATTGTAGAAGCTTAACTACTGAACGCTGTAGGCTATTCCAAGACATTTGAGCCTTTTCAGGACAACTTTCGTATTCAATAAAATTGCAAGGCATGTTCCAAAAGAGTTTTGATGCCGCGTTATTGACGCATATGACAACCTTAGACCTTACCGACGGTCTAAGCTATTATAAGACATTTTCATATTTAACTAATACATTTTCTTTTTGGAGGATTTAATAATAAATATTTGGGTATACTCATGTCCCAAGATAGAAAGCCTGGAAAATTCTCAAACACTTCAATATAAGCACAATATCTACCATTCTTTGATAGTGGCAAGAATTAAGCCTCATTAGAGGAGTAAACAGCGCCGAAGTCTCATAATTATTCATAAACAGTAGCTAGAATCGAACTTGTGACCTGTAGCTTGCTCTACAGATGGCTTACCATGAGCCCGCACTTAATTTTTCACATGCATATTGGACAGTCTAAAGCGCCGAAGGATGTTACAAGGGATTTTTGTGTTGCCTGCTTAAGTTGCCACCCAGAAGGACTTTTCACAGATAGTGGATGGATATAGTGGATTGCATTCACATCCAAAAGGTGGAAACCTGAAAAACTCCCCCGAACCCACCCCGACTGAAGTACTCTGACAATTGTATACATTTTACCTACATATTTGTCTTGGGTGTTTCAAAGTATTTTTGAATTATTTTCACCTATATGGGTAGATACCGCTGGTTTATATGAAAATCCAGGTCAGAAAATAATTCTGTTCATAGGGATTTACAATGAAAATGTTTATAGGGATTTACCAATATGGTTGTTAAATATGATATAAAGTGAAACCACATTTAGAAGTAGTTAAGTCTTAAAAGTTAGTTAACATTATATTCAAAAATGTAAGCTAACTTTAAAATATTGAAATACTTATCCATGAGTTCAATTTTTTGTGTATGAATTTATTAATATCTGTAATTTTATTGCATTAAAAGATCAGAACTGCGTTAGAAAATAACAGGAAATTTAATTAAAACAATTACGTAATAAAATAAAGAAATTTTTGGTTATTTTTTTAAAATTTTTTAGTTATATTTCTTAATTTTTGAATTTTTGTAATTTTCCTATGCATTGTTTTCAATTTGTAAAACTATGAGTAAAGAAAAATATTGAAATTAAAATTTTAAATTAAATGCAAGAAATATGATTTCTTTTTGTTAAAATGTATTATAAGGTTTTATACTAAAATTATTTTAAAAAATATGATTTTTTTTCTTAATTTGTAGAAATATTTTTAGACTTTATACTAGTAGAATATTTATATAGATGCCTGTGATTTAAAATTAATATTTGTAATGCGTTTATATGTTTATTTCATTTTTCGAATTTGAGTTTATAATTTTATTACTTTATTCATTCATTTAATTAAGTTTTGTAATTATTTATACACCCCATATAAATTGAAAATTTTTCTGGTTTGAATGTGACTCTTGCATTATGTTCTGTTATTATGAAAATAAAAATTATACGGTCATTTAATTTGGTAGTCATAAATAAAAATACTGTTATTCAAAATTTTTATTCTATGTTCTTTTATTTTTAAATAAGAAATACTTAAGAGAATAACTGATGCATATTCTTTTGAAATAATCATTGCCAACCTCGCTTAAATAATTTGGTTGTTCAAAGTTATGTTTTCTAAAGAATTTTTTAATTCTAAAATAGGATTAAATTTTTATTTTCATTCAGGATACAATCATTGAGCTTTACTTATGGAATTATAATCATGTGTTAGTAAAATTCTGTTAATATTCTATTTTGAAAATAGATTCTTAATAGATTTTCTATAAATGTCTACATTATCAAATCTTTACATACATAAAAGTGTGTGTTATAAACCTCCCTTCTAATTTTAAAAACTTAACTTTTTAATTAATCTTTTTCAAGCTTTTGAAAGAATATCCTGAAGAATTTATGAAAAAAAAGTAGAAAAAAAATAGAAGTAGAGGAAATGAAATAAACAATAATAATGCAAAAAGAAGTGCTTAAGGAAAATATCGGCAGATGGCGCCACATGTCTGATTAGTTTAAACTGCAGCTGCTGCTTCAGAACACGAATTGATTAACTTAGAGAAGCTGCGTGCATCTCGAAAAAGAGTATGAAGATAAGTGCTCGTCTCCTCACACGAATGTGATACAAATAAAAGATGGGTCTATGAAGCTCAGGATTCTATGATGAAGATCTTCCGGTTCGTTAGGCCCTGCTTTGGAATTTCCATGAAGGTAAGCTTATCTTTTAACCATTCTTTGTCGGCAAACCCCGCGTGCATGCCATTTGATCATTTTCTTAAGCTCTGCTAACGGTAGCTAATATATTTTCTGCATTTTTACACAATTGTTGATGTAATTAAGCATAGATGTGAATATTGTAATCGTTATAGAATTCAGGTATACCTAAAAGAATGAGCATTATATTTATATACATAAATCTAATTTTAACCACTATTTTGTTGGAAAATAATTTTTATTTGTATGTTAATAGAATGTGTTTTTCTCGAAATACATTGAAATTGATTTATTATATTTAAAATATACTATAATTGTTTTTTCTCCTTAAACTAAATAACAATTAATCTAGAAATTTAATCTATGAAATATATAAAAAAGACATATTATCGATACTATATGCATATTTCAGTGTATAAAAATTAAGTATTATGAGATAGAATATTATCTTATCTTAGAACATTATCATTTGAATAATTACGTTTGTTATATTTTTTCAAATAACGTGTTCTATAATATTTTTGAAATTTATATACTACTTTTAAATAAAAAATTGCATTTAACATTAGTTTTCTTCTAGTAAATTTATTCAAAATAATTTTAAAATTAATGGCTTAGTTTTCTTCAAATGCTTATTGGTTAAATCAATCATTTGAATGCTTAATATTATAATTGTTGAATATTTTTCTAATTCAGAAATCGGTAATCTATTAATAAATTTTAATGATATCAGTTAATTTATTTATTTTAAGCTTTTCACACGTTTACCTGTATACAAATGAAATATATAATTTTTAATGAATTTTCACAAGAGTTCTTGTGTAAAATATCATAAAATAAATATTACTTTTATATAAATATTCTAATCAATTTTAATTGTAAAATAATTGAGCTCCAGTAAAATGTAAAATAAATTATTAAAATACTATTTTTATATTAATAGATATTTTTAATTCTAATTGAACAACAATGTTTTAAAAAAAATTAACAGTTTATTTTGCATCTAAAATTATTGAGTTTATTGCTTCTTATTTTTTACTTTATTATATAGTTTCTCCTCTCAAACCAAAAGAAATATAGAACGAATTACACCCAATTATAAAAGAATAGTCGCCGAATCGTTTTCGTACTCAAAGATAAAAATGTATTGTTTTCTAAAGCAATCCGATTTGAATCAGTATTTACCACTTTTTTATTAATCTTTATAAATGAATAATTTACCAACACTTTTTTTTCAATCGATCCCTGAGAATTTAATATCTTAATGTAAATAAGTATTGCTTATTAACATGTATATTTATTCATCAAAATTCTTTCAAAAAAATTCTAATTTTGATTCTTAGTAAGACATGTAAATAAAAATTAATAAAAAAATTGGCATCCTTTTAATTTTAGTGAATTAATAATGTTTATCAATCAAAACAGAATTTAATTTAAAATAAGCAGTTAATGAGATATTGAATGTTCTAAATTAGAAATTTCTATTTTGTGTTTTACACCAAAACTATTTATTTTTTGTTAGACAAATGTGTATCAATGAAAGGCTTATTTAATATAAATTAAGAGAAAACGCTATAAATCAAGTTCTTTCTCTCTCCCTCTATTTTTTGTTGATGTGAGGAAAAAGTAATTTATCGAAGTAATTATTCAACTAAAAATTTTGTAGAATTTTTTTTAAATTTCTCACAATATTGTGGTTGAGTTTCACTTCAATAAAATATCATGTTATATCTTTGTATTGCAGGGAATATATATAATCTTAATTTTAACTATGCTAGAATTTAGTACGTAATCCACATAATTTAACAATTTAAATATCTCGTAAAGATATTTTAACAAAATATAACAAATAAAAACCAAAAAATATTTTTTAACACAGAAAATGCAGACGAAACAAGAAAACGGCTGAAGTAAATTGAGAAATTCAAGTAGAAAGGAGAAAAAGAAATTAAAATTTATTTTGTGCAAATTGGGTAGAAATACCTTCGAGTAGAAAAGAATGAAATAAAAACTCGCTCCTTCTCATCAGGGTAACAAAAGAGTTTATGGATAATAAGTTTAATCTAAAAAAATAAAAAGTGCTTTGTTTTTCTAATTAATTGTTCATAATCTATCAAATATAGAATGTTGATATTTGGAATCAAATCAATATCAGAATTTTTTCTTTTAATTGTACTAATAGATGCACTTAAAAAGCAAGAAAACTCCTAATTACGATTTTATACTTAATAAGTTTATATATTCTCAAATACTTTATATGTAGTTGCTTTTTTTCTTTCTTTCTCCAAAAAAATGCCTCTGTTTTGAATTTATGAAATAAATATTTTTCTTCATATTCCTTTAAATCTTTGAACTTTTTTGTATCTTACTAAGAAGCATTTGTGTAATATGAACTCTGAATTTCTGGATTATCTTTTTGGACTGTCTTCAAAAGTAACAGAGTATTTTATAGTTCGATAATTATTTATTTATATTTTATCACTGTGATGTGTATTCTTAGATATAGTACTTCAGAATGAGGTACGAATCTTGAGTGAATCACACACACAATGTCAATTTTTTATCTCTTACTAAAAAGTCAGTCATGTAGTATGAACTCTGAATTTCTGGATTATCTGAATTTCTGTAGTACTTTTTTCGAATATCTTCAATAATAACCGGGTATTTCGAAAAGCTCTATTTTTAGAACATGAATAGTTCGATAGTGATTTTAATATATATTTTATCATTGTGATATATACTTAGATATGTTACTTCAGAACGAAGTAAGAATTGAACTAAGTAATGTAATCATAAGTTGTTTTTACAGACCTATTAATATAAAGTCCCAAGTAAAATAACCATAACTGAGGACCGTCTCCACATTTTGAGATTGCTCAGAACTATTGCTTTGTTTTTGCCTCACGTAGAACTATTGTCCATATTTTTTAGATTTGCTTAAAACTACTGCTTAAATGGTAATCAAGCCTAGGTTATATATCAGAATACAATGTCTTATTCTCTGAACTCACATTTGTTGCTTCTCGACAATCGTGCAATAAAATTACCAAGAATTAGCTGAATTCCTAAAAATTTAATTCATTTTTGCATTAACTACATTTATTTTTATATTTTTTGATTGCCTGGGGCTATTACCTTCATCTTGATTTTACCTTCATTTTTAGATTGGTATTACTGCTTAAATGATAATTAAATCGTTGTTGCTTTCCAGAATACAATGCATTCGTGTTCTCTAAAGTTATATTCTTTACTTCTTGATTATCATATTTTAAAATTTGGCAAAATTAGCTGAATTGTTAACAATTTTCTTCATTTTTGGATTGCGTAGGATTATCGCATCATTTTTAGATTGTATTAGGTTATGTGAATATCAATTTGGATTTCTGAGGTCTACTGCTTAAAATGATAATCGATCCCTTATAGTTCCTCAGGATTCAAGGTATTCGTGTTCTTTAAATTTTTATTCATTTTTTCTCGGTTACCGTATTTGTCTCTGTTGTGCATTAAAAATATCGCTTAGTAAGAATTATTACATAAATCAGAAGATGTGCGATAACAACTTAATGAATTCCGATTCTTTGTTTCATTGTAAAAAAATGCTGATTGAAGAATGAATTTTTACAACCTGTTTGCTAAGATCCATATAGCACAGCTAAATTTTGCACATACCAAAGTATTTATTATTTTTTTTCATGATTATGTGTGCCTCTTCCGTAGATTTTGAAAGAGAATCTACTTTTCGAAAATGTTTTAGCATTTTTAAAATGACATTATCGTTTATTTTAATGAACGAAAAATAAAAATATTGAATAAAAATACTATAAAATACTTCTACGGATGATGAGATATAATTTTTGTTTTTATGTGTCATTTAAGCTTCATAATAAAGTTGCAAATTGTAATTCATTTGCAAAATATGTGAAAAATTGTCTGAATGTCCTTCATTCTGCCAAAAAACATATTATAAAATATGATTCATCTAATTTCATTTTCTTTTGAGGGAATACTTACCACATGCCCTTTAATGGGATTGTCGTTGTTACTGATATACTATTACTGATGTACTGAAATCGACAATAAATAAATAATATTAAAAAAATTTTAAATCATCCTAGCTGATTTAAATTAATCATAAAGTGGATGTTTTGTCTTTTTCATTTTTCTTCTGTTTCATTTTTAACGTGTTCAATTTTGGAAGCAATATCATTGAAGATTTGAAAACTAATTATTTAGAACATCTGGTAATTGTCATGATTTTGAAATCTTTTACGCAAACAGAAAAAATTATGATTAAAAAATACCCATCTTTATTACTGGTAAAAATCATGATTGAATTTTTTCTCAATTAATTCGATGTCACTAAACATTCGATGATGAACTTCGCCTTGTTTGCTGCCGCTCGAAGAATGCGATTTTAAAGTAGGCAGCAAATCTGTGTTTGAGATCCATTTTAAACAATAGCCCCCAGTTAAATTGCGTTTCATGCGCAAAATTGACTGCAGCTACTCAAACAAAAACCTGAGCATTTTACATGATGAGCATTAAGGATCTTAGTTTTGCTTGGTAAATGCTGCAACTTAAATTAAGCGCATTGGAAATAAAAATACGAACGATAGAAGGTGCATAATTTATTGAAAACTAATAAGGTATCTGTATAATTATTTTTTAATCTTTGATAATTATCTTCTAATTTCAACGAGTATTTTTGGGTACTCACCTACGATTTTTATAATTATCAATAAATAACTTCGCACACAAAATTAATTTCCTGTATAGTTGCTCAGCTAAATCATTTGAATTTTTCATATAGCAAACTCCACGGAATTAAATATGGACACTTAAAATATCAAGCAAGATATTGATACATTTCAGATAACATTTATGAATATCATACAATACACAATTTCATAATACAATCTTTAATTTTTAACTAATAAAGTATTTAACATAGATAATTATATTTAATAATTTTTGCATGTATTTCGCCGAGCTACTCACCTCTGAAAAGTTGCAAGTTCGGCACTTGACACAACCAAAGACCGTCGTGTTGCGAAAGCTGTTAAAAATTCAATAAGTTCTGATATAATTTAAAGGAATTGAATTTCTATAATCCAAGTGTTTTCCAAATTTTTAAATTTTTTAACTGTTTATTGCAAAAATGATGTAATATAAAAAAAGTACTAGCAAACATATTTAAGTTTTTAAAATTTTTAGTACTTTTTGTTTATTATACTTATTATAGGTATAATACGTCTTTAAATTAAGCGATATTATTTTAGCCATTTTTATCATACGGAATTTCGATAAGCTTTTCCTCAAAACTGCCTAATACCGTCCAGTTTTATGAGTTTCGAAACAGTGCCTATGTTATGAGAAAATTATTTTGTCTGAAAGAAACGTGTTAAACTAGAAATACCCAGTACAATAAAAAGTTGTGAGTGTTGAAATTTTATTATATAAAACAAAATTTAAAAGAGCAAAAAGTATGTAATAAGATAAGAAATGTGCATCTGAATCCTTATTTGTTGATGAATTTTCCAAAAATATAAACCAGAACATGTGATTATATCACTAATTTTAATTCATAATTGCATGTGACTAGTCATAAATACACAAACTATTTCTGTGGAATTAAACCTTTGATTTTCTGTAGTATGTTGTTTTCGAAATCTTATTCCAATTTTTAACTAAAGAATGTGTGCTTGATATGTGTGTGGTTTTTATTTATTTTTTTAAACCATATCTGCATTGTTGCATTGGCAAGTAATTTTGTTTTTATCGCGTGGTTTTTTATTCTTGCAAACACCTTATTTTCTTGCAAATAAAATATGACCAAAAGCTGTGTTTCGTTAAAATAACGTAGTTAATAAATATTACCTTTTTAGTATATAAATGCTTGACAATATTATTGTAATATTAGCAGCAGCATTATAGTTAGTAATATATTCGCAATATTACTGTAGTTGAATAAAATATTTAATTTACTTGCTTAGTAAGGCTTTTCTCTTTACTTAATGATGTATTAATTTCTACTTTGGTCTCTGCCATAGAAATGTGGGCGAAGTTGGCAGCCAAACAGTTAGCAATCTGGCCTTCGTTTCAACAGTTCATGGGTTCAATTCCTGTTAGTCGTAGTTCGGAACCCACTTTTAACTGTACTTCCTGGTCTCGTGTGCAGAAAGTGACTATATTGAGCAGCAAACAAACATTTATCATGGAAACGTATTAAATAATCCTTAAACATATCCACCATGTAGAAATTTTCATTCATGTACTAGTTTAGTAATATTATTAATAGTAATATAATTTGTATACTTGTTTAGATCAGAGATTTTCATCTTTTACCAATAGACCTCTTTTAAAAAAACTAGAGCTCTCGCATTTTTCTCTATAATGAATAAAATAATTAAACACACAATACTTAAAGATGCTTATTTCATTAAGAATGTAAATAAAAATTAGAATAAAGGGAGCATACAGGTTAATATATTATTTTTATATTTTTTCATATTTCTTCAACTGAGTACCAAGCATGCTTGGAAACTAAACATTAGGGTTTGACGTTAGGCTGACCACCTAATCGGGACACGTGCTTCGAGGACCCTTGGTTGAAAAACATGGACTCCGGGCTCGTGGAGGATGCCTCAACATGGTTGTGTGTAAAAATAAAACAAAAGTACAATAATGACGAAATTCATTAAATAACTAGTATTGAAATTGATTCAAATAATAGTTTCCTGTTGAGAATTTAATACTGAATGGTTAGCGCTTTTGCCTTTCGTTCAACAGTTCGTAGGTTCGAATCCTACCTCTGGCGTGGATGCTTGTAGTGGTTCGGAATCCACTTTAAACTGTAGGTCCATTCAAATTAGCCCTCGTGTGCAAAAGTTGTCTGTTAAAAGACGTAGAAGCAATCTAAAAAATTAGCTAATTTATTTCATTCCTCTATTAAAAATCCAACTCAGAATTTGTCCTTGGTGAAGCAGTTCAATTCATCAACTGCTGAAACTTAATTCGTATTTCGAATAACTACGTGAATAAATGTGATATTGTTCAATAGCGTAATTTTTTAGGGGAATATGCGTTTAAAAATATAGGTAAATAAATAATTTGAATAGCTTTTATTTAAATATTCGTTAAGCCTAATTCTACTTGGAATAAATTATGTACGCTGTTTTCTTATAAGTTGACTGATTTATTTTTCTCTGTGGAATTTTTTAAATCTCCAATAAATAACTAAACTATTGTAGAAACACATTTAATCGTTTCTTCAGCATCGGAATTTATGATTTTCATTGCATGCGTCTTGCTTGAGAATAATTCTTATCATTTTCTTTCCCCCCTCCACACTGCGAATAAAACTTGCTTTCATTTAGAATAAAGAGAATTTGAAATATTTTCACTATATTAATGGAATTCTATTCTTCAATTCCACAAACCGTAACTTTCAATTTCACGGTTTGGAAAACTAATTATATTTTTTTTTTACTATTTCTTAACAAATTTATTTAGTTTTGTTTAAATATGCAGTTTTTGCGTCAGTTAGATTAGCTAAAAAAATGAATGAGATGAATAATAGAAAATCCCTTTAGTTGAGCAGTTATATACATAAATAATGGGGCACGCGAGCCCGGATTATAACATAAGATTAACGGATTTGGAATTTTTGCCCATCACCCAGCTCATCCTAATTTTGAACCATTGTCTGGTGAAAAAGTCATACTTGAGCTGGTAACGTCCTCTTCACATGAACACCACACCAGAGGTACGACTTTGGACGTCACATATTAACGTGGGCACGTCCCTAACCCACGGATCTCCAGCAACCCTGTGAAGGAGAATGTGGTCACCCTCCCAATCACTGTCCGCTGCAAATGATGCTTCACTTTGCTGTCTTAACAATAAATGGCGTAAAGCTACTGAGCCACTGGAGCTATTAATAAACATTAAAAATCGAATATGCTTTCATCCTTTTTCCAATGCATTTCCGTCTAGCTGGTAGCCGAATGATCAACGCTCTTGCCTTCGGTTGAACAGTTCGTGAGTTCGAATCCCAATTTGGGCGTGGATGTTTGTTTTGATTCGGTATCCATTTCAAGCTGTAGGACCTGGTCTAATTAACTCTCGTGTTCAAAAAATGACCGTTGAGGGACAAACAGACCAATGCATTTTGATCCAGGAAGTATTGGGAAAACCGAAAAAACATTGGCATTAATATGCAAAAAACAATACTTTTTCAAAAATTGAAAAAAAGTTTTTTTAAAGTTAAATTAAAATCTAAAGTAAAAAGTCCCTTGTTTATATTTTTTCTATCGTAAGCCATTATAAATTTGATAGTTTTCACCCTCCTCACTTAAAATTATCTCACATCTGTGCTCATGAAACTAATTAAGTTCCAGAATATAGTGGTATAAGTAACTATGTCAGTGTCATGTTCAAGTCAGTGTTAATTATGGATTGAATTATAATTACAAAAACGTAATTAAAAACTCTCTTCAATTGTGATATTTCTATAATCGAAAGTTTAGAACTCTTGCCTTCAGTTCAATAGTTCATGTGTTCGAATCCCAGTTTGGACATGGGTTTTTTTTGTAGCTGGGATCCATTTTAAACCATAAATCCCGGTACTGACCTGCTAACTTTTACACAAGATCCACAGGTTTTACGCTTTTACTGATAGCATGAATTATTTTACGCGTTTCGATCTTCTAGGTAAATTTTAAAAAGAAAAAGAAATTATATCTTAGCACATAATGGCGATCTTTTCTCGTTAGCCATGATGAAGGGCGAAAATTAGCACCCCATTCTCAACCCATCTGTGGGAAGAGAATAATAACTTCCCGGACTGTGTGGTCGCAGAGGCTCCGAAAATGCACATGTCAAACCCTTTTCCTATCGGGGGAGGGGGGAGAGGAAGCCTCCAGCTTGAAAAACTATAGATGGGAAAAAGAAATGGTAGAGGTATAATTTTTTTCTTTAGTCACACGGATTAAAACTGAAAAGTTTTGCTGAAATACTTTTCTGAAAGTTGGCAGGTATGCCGGTATAAATTAGCCCTCGTATTCAAAAAACGACTGTTAAATTACAAACCAAACCAAAATGTAATGTTCCTTTCCTTTAGTACTTCTGCAAAAATCGAAAAATGTAGTTAATATTGTTGTTTTTTAAAAATACATTGCGGGATGTAGTAATAAGGAGTAAGCGATACCGTAAGCATTTTTCTTTTAATCCCAATATGTTTCCTTCTTTTAGTTCCAATATGTTCATTTAATCCCAATCACATAAAATGGAAAGGATATTATAATTGATAAGTAAAAAACTTTTTTTTTAATTGGACATTTAAAAAATATACGGAAAGCAAAATAAATTTAAGTGGCAAATATTTTTAGTTATTGTAATTTTTCGCGAATTAAATTTCGAAAGTACTTAAACGTTCTTAGATTACCGCTCATTTGTTATAACTTGTTATACTTTGGTATGTATATATATATATATATATATATATATATATATATATATATATATATATATATATATATATATAATTCTAGTAGAAACATTTCAAAAGTTAGACGCAAGGCATATTCTGAGCCTCCAACCAGAAGAGTCTAGGAACACGTGATTCTTGGCACATGTAATGCCTTAAGGTATATCTAGGAAAAAAAAAAAACCTTTTCGTACCTCCCAATTATTATTATTTTAAGGAGAATTGTTTGTGTGTGCCGCTTCTGTCAGTTTCCGCACGCAGTTAAGGAGTTTTATATACATCGAAATCTATCGTTTTTTTTTCTTGTTTTTTTATTTCAGGAATCGCCTTCTCAGTGTCTATCATACATTGCCACGAATAGAAGTTATAATTCAAGGCTAAAAACGAAAGAAGAAAAATGTCAAAATATTTGCAAGTTAATGCTCTGTGAAAAACCTGTTCTTCATATTTTCAGAAGCAAATGCCCTGGGAAGAGATATATTGCAGAATGAATTATATTGCAAATGTTTTCTGTGTGAAAATATTTTAGTTATTTTTTTGATTTTTCATAGTAATAATATAAGAAATAATGAATGACTTATATTTTTTTGTTTGAAATTGTTTACCTACGAGCATATTAATTAATGAGTCGCATTATTCGTGTTTTCATATGCTTAGATATGCTATGCTCTCTGATTATTTTTTAAACGTAATCTGATGACTAGAAATTAGGTTTGACTTTCAAAATTTATTTTATGCTTAGAATCCATGAAACTAGGCAACAATTTGAGGTACGGAGTCCATTTTAAGATAGAAGTCCGTTTGAATTAGTCCTTGCTTGTAAAAAGTGAACCCCCGTAGGTCGATAAACAAACCATATCAGACTGCGAATCCATGTACTCATAATTTGATTATGCAATTAATTATTTCAATGTATTCGTTATTTCATTCTTTTACGATTATCACGCACAAACGAGAAGTGTTGGAAAAATTAGCTTAGGTTTAAAAAATTTTTATCCTAGATTTTTTATTGTACAATTTCAAGTAGTTTAGCGTTAATTTAATTTTAAACACAAGGAAAAATTGACCGCATTTCCCTTTAGTTTGAAGAACACAAAAAGTTGATATCAAATATAATCTTGTAAATGTGTCTTTTCCATACAAAATATGATAATCGCAGTCTAACAAATTAATGCATGAAGATATGCATATGAAAAAGATTATTTACCGCTATTTTACCCGTAATTTAACTGAAAATATCAAACTGGTACCGGAATTCAACTACCTCAGTTGCCTTTCGTCTGTAGAAGCGAAACTTCGTATTTGGTCATTTAAAAGAAAGGAATGGAGATATCTCCTGATTTTACTTTTAGACTATCAATAAACATAATGAATAGTCCAAGGTGCGCTCATATAATCTATCCAACAGTGTGAAAAGAAAACTTGAATAATTTACCATACTTAGAAATATTTCTTTTACAATTACTTGTGAATAAAAATTTATTCGTAGATTGAATTTGTAAGGCTTAAGATAATTAAGTATTGAAAAGTAACACCTTTAAGGTCTTAAATGGCTAGTTTCAGAATAGAGTACAATATAAAATCAACATTTTTAATTTACTGACAAAAATACTTTTCATCAGTAAATTTACTAATAAAAATATTTTTTGTCAGTAAATTAAAAATGTTGACTTTATATTGTACACTATTTCGACACTTTAGATTGCAAAAATCAGGAAATCTCATATTGAAGGTGTATTCGGTGTCCGACCTATGTTAACTATTGCTAATGCTAAACTTGTGATAACTATAACGGGTTTGCTAATGCTAAACATTGTTGATGACTCTTGGATTACTAACTACACACATATTAGAATTCAAGTTAACTTTTACTATTGTGTACCATATACAAAATTTTTACAAATATTTATAACTAATAATGACATTACCATTAGTATCAGATTATTTCGATTAAATTATCAGTACTAGATTATTTTTACTGACAACTAGATGCGAGTTGAATGCGAGGATCATCATTTTTCTATCGAATTGTAATTAAAATATTTGGTTATGCACCAGATGGAAAATTTTTAATTGAAAAATGCTGTGAAATAATCGCAAAATATAGATTAATAAAAGATATTCGATTATCTTCCATATTTTATTTATTTTTTAATAATTCCTTTCCATTTGAAAATGTATGTCCTTGAGTCCGTTGATAAGCGCTTTTTCAAGAGTTCTTTATCTAGCAACATATGCCAGCAGGTGGCGTAGAAGGCTTTGGGGCAGGTGCATCAGGGCACAAAAAAAAAAAAAAAAAAAAAAACGCTTGCTTTCATTTTTTTCCCCTATTGAATTTCTAAGAATGATTGCAAGTCTAGCTCTCTTCCCCTGTTCTTATTTCTCCCTCCATCATTCACTTTGATATAATTGGAATTTACGTCAGATTTTTTTTCCATCAGAGAGGTGCGTTTATGCAGATTAAATTCCAAGTATTGACAGCTTACCCTTTTAGAACGGTCTTAAGTCAGATAATTAACTTTTTATGTGTATATTTTTTTGTAATTTTGTTCGCTTAAGAAATTTTAACCATTTGGAATAGAATAAAGTGAGATTTAAAAAAGTACATGTGCTAAATCTTATCTAACAAGAAATAAATTATGTAGTATATATATAATTTTTATTGATGACCTTTATTTCTTGTATATATATTGAAAATGTGTTTCTTTTTTATTATTCTTAATAAAATTAGCTCTAATTGTTAATTTTGTTTTAAATCAGAACTGATAAAAGATGTTAAGTTTTCCTTTTAAATATTATTTTTATTCCTTCGCATGCGACATTATGCCCTTAGAGACAGTTTTACCTAAACAAACACAACCCGAGATTTTAAATCTTACTTTTGAATTTTATGCCATTTTCACACTAATAATAAACATTGTTGGGGAATTTTGTAAAAATAATAATTTACTTGCTCGTTGCTGAGCAAAATTTTTATTAGTTTTTAAATATCACATGCTGTAATTTACGTAAAATAGTATAGTTATGAATAGCTTAGCTACTGTAACTTGCTAAAATTTCCTTATGTATTTCTCAAACTCCTCCCCTCCCCCACCAATAAAACTAACATTTTAACAATTCCTTTTGTATTAATGAATAAATCTAAGTTATTAATAAAATCGAATCATAAACTAGTTTTTAGTCTGCAATCAAAATGCTCATTTGTATGAAAGAAATATTTTTAATTACATTTTTTGTAACCTTTTAAAATCAGAATCGTCTTATATTTTATCTATATTTAGTTATGATTCAAAATTTAGTGATTTGATCGGGATTCTAATATTCTTCGATCCCAAGTATCAATCAAGTTAGGTGTTAAAAACTGAAAATCTTGGTTTTGTATAACTGTTATTAGATTCGATATTTATTTAGGTTATACACGTTTGTAGTTGTTGAGAATCTATTTTAAACTGTAGTTTTGGTCAAATTAGAAAGCGAATACCTTCAATCATGACAGGATAGTGCTCATTCTGTACATTTAATGAGTTCTGCACTTTCAGAAGACCAGTAAACTTGCATAGCTTGTGACGCAGGCAAATTTGTTCACAAAGACAATGCAGTTAAAGGCAGCTTTAATGGTATATGACAGTAGAAGACTAAATACAAGTGCCATTACTGATAACAAACAACCAAGTGTGTTGTCAGTAAAGCCTAATTAGTAACCACTAACTGTCGCTCCTCAACTGTCTAGGAAAATGCTGATAGCAACTCGGATCTGGAAAACGATACTCTTGGTACTATCATTGCTTAATTGTTAGTCTTGATGAAATATTCCCTCTTGTTTAAGCACCAAAGAATGATAAATCAATTCATCAAACAAATCCAATCTGTTAGACCAGACTAGTTTCTTGAATTTTTATGTTCTGCTATTTCGAAACTATTTGTAATCATTTAAGAATTTCATATCCCAGTTTGTCCTAGGTGAAAAACCAGTTTCTCCCATGATAAAGTTGAGCAATATCTTGTATGGACAGTCCAATGATTTTAATTCAACAACCTTGATCAACAGGCATGAACCCCTTAAACATGAATTTGACATTACCAGAAGAAATCAATATTTTCGAAATTGTGGAACATTTACAGCATAGTTGAATACTTCTTCGTCGAACTGATGACTAGTTGAGTCAGTGCCACATCTAATTACTACAATTCGTAAAGCGTAAATTACGCCTCCCATGATTTTAATAGATATCCGATTGCTTTAAATATATTACTATGTTTAGTAATCAAGCATTCAGTATATATTAATCTTGTAAAATTATTTATTATAAAAAAATAACTTTTAATAATAGTATTAAAATGCTCGATATATATTTTTGGTGGTATTTGGCAATATTTGTTGTCTTTCTATGGGGAATTCACTGCCCTACATTTCTAAACTTTTTGACAGCTTTAACAGCGTAGAAGATAGGTAAAAATTAAAGAATTTTGTAAAGCTGTTGGTCATCGATTGCATTTTGCCCAGAGCCTCATTAAGACAGAAGCCTATGGGCCGATTCCCCGGGTACTCACATCAGAGGGAACACCAAATTGAATGGAAAGTTTATTTTAGGTTGTCAATCAAAAAGAATCGTTAGCCAAATCGAATAAAAAATTTGTTGTAAAGCAGAGGGGCCCCCAAAGAATTGTTTGTCCCGGGCCTAATTAGGCTAAGTCGAGCCTTGATTTTGTCTTCTTGGATGACTTTTGCATGACGTATTCATGTGTCTGAAGAAAACCAGTCAAATTCTCAAGTATCCACCTCAACAGTCAATGCATGTTATATGCTGAAGTGCATTACCCATCTTTCATTCTTAACAATGTCTGGAGCTTAAATCGATACTTTCAACTCCAAAAAATATGGTACTATATCGAGCCGAAAAAATATTGAACAGTAAGTTCTACAGAATACTTTTGATAAATAACTACTTTAATTATAATTTAAACTTTGAAGATTTTTGGTATAAAAAGAAAATACTGCTGTTGTGATTGCTTTTAATGTCTCTTTAAAGAATAGGAGTTAATAATCGAGTTTTTTCGCGATAAGCTGATCACATAACCAGGACATCGCTTCGGTCAA
Organism: Latrodectus hesperus; assembly: GCA_037975125.1. NCBI lineage: Eukaryota > Metazoa > Arthropoda > Arachnida > Araneae > Theridiidae > Latrodectus > Latrodectus hesperus. The sequence goes on along the minus strand of CM075853.1, from coordinate 118,352,525 downwards.
GAAAAAAGATATGGGCACTATAGGTCTTAGCTCCACGGGACTATTGTGTCTCTGAGTTTAGTTTAGTTGGTGATGTTTAAAATACAAAAATTAACCTCTCTTTTTTGCATGTAATTTTTGTGGTTATAAATGCTTGGAAATGCTGTATACCTTGAATAAAACATTAAGAAATAAAGTTCCAAAAAAAGACCTAAAATATTTGACCATTTAAAAAAAGAATTATTTCGGTAAATTAATCCGAAACAATCTTGCGAGAATCCAAAATTATACATTTGTAATATACCCCGTTTCCAAGTCCAGTAATTCAAAGAACAATGCTTTTAGTTGAAATATTATCCCCAGCTTTTATGTTTCCTTTCATGACAGTTATCTTCCAACAAAGTGTTCAATGTTAGCAACGGAGTGCTTATAAAAATTGATGCAGACTTGGTTGCTGGGCGTGACATATACCCCCGTCTCAATAAAAACGAAACAAAGACGAAAGTCGAGCTTTTGTTCTGGGCAATCGACATTGTTGGGGAGAAACAAAAAAAGTAAACATTACCATGCAAAAATGAGACTGGAATGCGCGATGTTGGAAGTGGACGTGTGAGAAACAGAAGTGTCCCCGCAACATGTGGCATGTTTATGCATTATTTTGTGAACGTGAAAAAAAAAAAAAAAAAAAAAAACGAGGCCAGCATTTACATTGTCGTGCCTCCTCCAACAAGGCTTGCACGCATATATGTTTTCGTAAAACGATGTCACTATAAAAAAATATCAATCGCGTAGTCCATCATTTGTCCTTCTATTCCATTCTTCAAAATGCGTTGTAGTTTTTCTGTGACACGACACAAAAATGTGTGAGATTTAATATAAGGACGGTTTTTGGAAACAATGTGTATTTAGAAATGACGATTTTTAATTTCATAAATAATCATTGTCAATGAATATTCATATATCTCATTTTAATTTTTTTTTTTGCACATGACGAAAATATGTTCAGTTTACAATGTCATCTTTTCACTGCTTTAAAACTTTATGCAATTTATTCACACACACACACACAACATATAATGCAATTTATTCACACACACGCGCGCGCCTAGAGTTTTCATAATTTTTAGTTTAATTAATCTAAGGATGTTTCGTGCCATTTTTTCTATTTCATGCTCCTTAGATTTTTGAATTACCAAGGCTTATTCATTTTACAGTGTAATTTTATCGCTACTTTAAAATTTTCAGTTTATAATACAATTTATTAAATTTAATTACAATTTATTCAAAAATTAGTTTTTATTTTAACAGCTGAGCTGTTTAACATTTTATGATTTTGCAGATTTTTTAAATCCAATTTTATCACCCGAGAAATTATTAGTACTTGGTTTTCACACCGCCTGCCAAAAAAATGACGCCAAGATTACAGCCAAATCGGTATAAATTGCTTTGAAATAGTTTTTAATTTCCAAATCTCCGTGATTGCTTTTATTATGGCATCAGAGAAAATTTTTCCTCGTGAATTCCGCAAAATTCGACATTATATGGCGAGCACTACCACAAATGCTTAAAACTGTTGGCAGAGTTCTGATGCATGACAATTTATATGGTTTAACTTATTGTCTAAAATGTTATATCACCAGGTTTATTATGAAAAACCTTTAAATTCCAAAATAATCAAATTCGGTCTTAAATCTGTTAATTTTGTCTTTTGAATTTGTGTCTGTTGTATTAATCTGTGGTATTTCTTTTAAATTTGTGCCTGTTGTGATAAATGAATGTATGTTGCGATAAATAAATGAAGACAATAACATGAATTTCATGTTATTGTCATCAGTATGCTCATTTTCAAACTTAATGCCAGTCTTTTCCATTATAAATTTTTAACATTGTTTGGTATATTAAATAAAAAATATTAAAAAGTGTAAGAACAATGGCTATATATCAATATTTAAATTATACTGTATCCAGTTTTTTATAATCATATTGGATTATCTAAAAATTATTTGAATGTCTCAACTGTGTTTTCGATATAAAAAAATGAGAAAAAATTTAAATATACGAATGATTAAATTGCTGTTTACTGAAAATTCTTTCATTTTTATTAAAAATTTAAATCAATATTTTTATTGATTTTATCTTATATCCAACTTGGCATCGTCTCGTGAAAATAGGTAGAAATCCTGGCTTCATTAATCAAGGTGACAAACAGCTTAGTTTTTAATTCTATAATTCGCGTGGGTACGATTCCTATTTTGTGTTCAGGAATTTATTGTAATTTGAAATATTTAAATTAAAAGTTCCTGTCGCGCGCGCGCGCGTGCGAATTTGAACTCTATTTAGAAAATGACTGTAGAGTAGTAACAAACAAAACCAAAGCTGTACTCCTAGCAAAGACCATTCATTCATAGAAAAATCCACGAGAACTCTCGTAAATTGCAAATGGGATGACTTACTGCTAAAAACCATTGTAAGTTATTCCTAGTATGCGCTACGGTGAGGCAAAACTGACGATTAATTTAATTAATGTCCCTCACTTTTCCGATTTTGGTACTGGATTCAGATTTCGCAAAATTCTTATTATTTGGCGAAAAATTCAAAGCATAAAAAGATAATCGTTAAAATATGATTTTCATGTCCATGATAAGTTCAGACGAATTGCGAAAAATGTTACTTAGGTTAATAAATGCAGCATGTCGATTTTTATTAGAAACACGAAATGTCTTCGCTTTATTAGAAAAGCGAAGACAAGACTTATTTGGCAATAAGTCTTGTCTTCGCAACAAAAAACAATAATTAGCATACTGCGCAAAATATGAAAAGAAGATTTCAAATCATTTATGGCCTTTAGCAGTTATTGGAAATTGCAAATCGAAAATTGTATGATTTTTGTTGATTTTTAATATTTTATTAATTTTGGATATTTAAGCTGCTTTTCGTTTTGCGTATATAATCATAAGATAACTTACTCAAGATATTTTGTTCGTTCGTTTATTCCCATAGTCATACCTCTTCTATGTGTTGTAAATCGAGTAATTTTTAAAAGTGCTTGATTGACGTAGTTTTTTTTTTTTTTTTTTTTTTTGTCATGCTTCTTTATGTTATGATTTGCTTATTCATTTATGCAAATCATAACATGGTTTTTTTTTCATGGTACGTATGTACCGTTTTTCATGATACGTTTATTTGTCATTTTGAGAATACCGTTTTCTTTGTTCATGCTTATATATACACCAATTGTTGGCGATACTCATAAGAACGCCATTTCGTCGTTGGTGACATTTTTTAAAATGGCGTTAAAAGTGTTGCTTATGTGAAGATTTTACCAAAAGTTGCGAATCTTAATTGTTCCAAAATATCTTTTTTAGTAAATAATTTGTTATTGTTTAGATATTCTTTGTTTGGCGTTTTACTTTTGTTAATACAAAATATAAAAAAAAATTTAATGCTTTTATTGTAAATGGTTTCATTTTAAACCACACAGTACCCTATCCAAAACGTTGATTTATATGTGCCCGAAAATAACTCAAGTTACCAAACGAAAATAAAATTAAAGAAGTTAATGAAAGTTCTCTCCTTTGGCATCTATTATTCGAACAAGTAAAACATCTGCAACTGATTTGTGTTTGTATTCGTTCGCTGTTTCTTTTTTTTATTTTTTAGCTGCCACATATTTCTTTCACGTAATTCATGCCGCCGACTTGAAGTCCATTTACCCAGCTAGTTTTATTTCTCGACAGCTATAATCAATCAATTGTAATTTACACTGAACGCAACTCTCTTTCTACCATCACTTGTTTACGATAAAGAACAACCTTCATGGAGTCGAAAAATAAAGTAGAAAGCGAGTCCATTGAATTGCTACAGCATATAGTGGGATATAAAATATATAAATAAACATTTCTATATAGAATATATTTGATAACGTAATTTATAATAAGTATGACATCAGTCTAAGATTTTAATTAAAAATTGGAAAATTTACTCAAAATTATTTTACTAAATTAAGTGGTTATTTTAGTGATTATATATTTATCTAAATGAAATATTTATGTAATTACGTAGATCTATCAGAAAATAAAAATCTTATAATCTTAAAAATTTTGAAATTTTTTGTAAAAAATTTCTAATATTCTAAAGTGCTCCTTTTTAATTTTTTGCATTTTTAAATGTTTATTCGATTATAATTATCTAATATAGTTTGCAGAGTTCTACATCCTAGTAGAAAGTTACTGAATTTTATGCTGCGAGTTTCTTCGATTTATAAATTGAGTTGCATAAAAACATTTGTCAATTCTCAAATTTATGAAATAAAATATATTGTATTGAATTCATAAATCGAATCTCAATAATATTTACCTTTGTTTGAGAAATTTATTATATGACATTTTTTTAATTCTGCGAAGAAATGCTTTATTGATGATAAAAACCTATTTTTTAAAAGGATTCTTTTCAGTTTGTTCCTTAAAAATTGTTATCAAAACTTCGTTCAAAATCCATGTAGTGCATTTTCTATATAAAAAAATTGCATTGTTTTTTAGTATATGAAATCCTATAAATTTTTAATTTCGAAATGTAATTCGTTTAATTCAGTAAATTCAGAGTAATTTTGAAGTATTTTTCAGGATACATGCACATATTGCAATTTCTACTGCAGAAGATATTATACTGTTTTATAATGTACGAAATCCTGTAAATTTAAAATGTCGAAATCCTAATAAATAAAATTATTATGAAGTTAAATTTTTGCGTCGTCATCTAATCCATGTTTATTCCGTTAGCTTGAAAATTGCTTTCTTAATAGAGAAATGCGAACTTTCAACTCTTCGTTTATCAAATGGTAATAATTGACGCTTGTTTTAACATCCTTCTTCATTTAGGTTGGGATAAAAAATGACAATTCGGACCATTGCCAAAAACTTATAGGTGCTGTGGATCTTTTGCTACCACTTAAGAAGCATGAACTACGTTCTTTTCTATAAATAAATCGTGTTTCTTTTCTTTTTTTTCTGCTTGTTTTTTTTAAGAAGAATGGAAAGTTAAATGTATTGTTTTATTTTCTTAAATGTATCCTGATGGAGTGGTCCTTATTTTTTTCTCATTTTTTAAAAGAAATATTAGTTTCTAAGAACTATATCAAAGTCGAAAGAAATTTTATTTCCATTCACGAAACATTAAAAAAATATGAGATTAAGCATAATATAAAAGTATGAAAAGAAGCCCAAATAAGAGTGTTCGAATGGTGTGCAGGTTAAGCGTGATTGATTGATCTAAATTTTGGAATAAATCTCTCTGATAATAACTTTAATCAGAAAATGCGAGTATTTTTTTAAATGATTATATCAAGCGGTTAACCTCAGAATAAACAAACTTAATCATTATGAGAACAAGCTTAAAATGACAAATACAAAATTTTAGTTTGAAGAACAAAGTTAAAAATGTTAAGTATCAAATTTTAGCTTTTCTCTGCAGATGTTTGTGTTCTTAATAGAAAAATTATATTTCTCTTGTAAAGAAAACTCTCGACTATCCTCGATTATCCACAGTTGAAACAAGTGGTTGTCGTGATTATAGGAACAAAATGGTGAAGACTTGAGCATAGGGCTAAATAATCTTAACTAAAGCTAAATATTTACAGTGAATTAATTTTTGATTTATTTATTCTCATTCGATCTCTCTATAAGTAACAAGGTTTTAAAGATAATCTTTGATTTGTAAGTATCAAATGGGGTAATCATTTTATTTTTTCCGTCTTTGATATAAATAAAATATTTATAACCATCTTTTCCTCAATTTAATATTTCTTTGACATAAAAATCGATAAACAAGGATAAAATTTGTGTTTCGTTTAATATCTTTGTTTTTTAAATTTAATTTCAAACATTTAATAGTTTTTGTAAGTGAACTGAAATTTATTTTTTGTTCATTTTTTAATGAACTTCACCACGCTTATTTTCTGCACATAATAATGTAATTAATTTTTTAGTGCTTATTGAATTAAACTTGGAATATCATCATTATATTTATGTACATTTGATTCCTTTAAAAGCTTCTTATTATCCTTTTATTTTCATTTGTCCATGTTCTTCAAGAAAATTAAGAAATATGCTTAAAATTTGTAATTTAAGATTAGGTAATGTCGCGTGAATATTTAAAAGAAGTGATCAAACAAGCCAAAAAAGTTGAAAGACCAATGACTCCTTTGTGGTTAAGTCTATTTTAGACGCCATGTTATATAAATGATTATTAAATAACAAAAAAAGTATTTATAAAGCTTTCAATGTTACATACATACATATACATAGCGTTGAAGGCGATCCTCGCACTGTACCATTAGGTTAACGGGTTTGGAGTTTCAATGTTACAGTAATATCTTGTATTTATTGGCCGTACCCATGCTGATAGCAGTGTCTTTTGTAATTCGCTGTAGTAATTTAGAAGTAAAGTACATGTCAAAAGGACTTTAGAAGTAAAAACTCAAAATTCTAAAAGGATTTTATATAAGTTTAATATATTTGTCTCAAAATACTGTAACTCTCCGATAAATGTTTTCTTTTCCCCCTTTTTTTAACGCTATAATGAAAAATATTCATTTTTTATAAAATGCTGTATTTTTTGTGCTTATTTTCTCTTATTTTGAATACATTGGTAGTCCTGTTTCAAAATCATAGTAAAATATATAATTAAATAATAATTATGTAACCCAATTTATAATATTTTAAATCTAGTTTTTTTAAATTTTATCTCAAGTTCTCAAGACGAACCTAAGGTAAAAATACATATTGTACTATTTTGTACTGTTTTTCCAACGCTGTATGTAAGGAGATAACACGCTTTATTTACAAAAATATATTTTTTGTTATATATATATTGAAGTAAGAAAGGCCAATTTCTCTCTCAACAATAAAATTGTCCTTTTTACTGTATCGTAAAATACCAGGAATCTTTCAGAGGAAAAGATTTTCCTGAAATTTTATCCTGCTGAAGTTACTATAGTGTAAGATGAAAATCAGAAAAGCTCGACGAAAAAAAAAAAAACAGTTTTATAGGTGGCATTGTGTGCAGAACTTGATTTTGATAAACAGAGTAGTTCGAATCAAAATCAGAAATTTTACCGTAATATTGATGCCATCAAAAGGAATTTTTAGTTAAAAAAAATTTCTATTTTGTAACTATTGATTTAAAAGTAGAAAATAGCTTAAAAGCAATTTTTTCACATCGAAATTAGAATTTGGTTGAAATTTACTCAGATTGGAAAAAAAAAATTACCATTTTAAAAATGTTTTAAAAAATCTGTAGCTTTAAAATCTTTGAAAATGAGAATTTAGCTCTGTTTTTTTATTTATTTTTAAGTTTTCTAGATTATTCTAAAACGTTAAAATGTGCTGCAATGGATTAACACAGAATTCAGTTTTCCCAACAGAGGTTATAATGCCTTAATTTAAGGCTGAAAATTTCATGGACTGCTATAATCATGTCTTTGAAAGGAGTAAATCCGGAAAAATACTTCGCACCCTTTCCAATAAATGTGCTTATCAGAAAAAACTTAGTATCCATCTCCCATAGTTCTGTAGCAGGAATCAAATTTGAAACCGTTCACTTTGAACATCACAATTATTTTCTTGGACCGTATTGAAGGCTAGTAAATTAGGATGTCATTAAAAATCTTGATTTTATTATTACATAAAAAATCCTGCTTAAGTAAGTTCTTAGGATATGTTCCAGATTATTTTGTGATTATGTAATTCATAACGTACTCTTTTACATAATAAATTACATAAATACATTATGTAAAAACAAGGCATACTTTTGTTTTGCATAAATTTGTTAAAAATATAAGTATATATATATATATATATATATATATATATATATATATATATATATATATATATATATATATATATATATATATATATATAAAGCATGTGTATTTATTCAGTTCCCAAAAGTTTTCATGAAGGAATTTATTTAAATCTTAATTTACAATTTTTGTATCATTTATATAATTCCTATAATTGTAATATTAAAATTGCATGACAATATGAGTATTTAGGAGTAAATTAAAATTCTAAACCAAGAAACTTCAGGTACCTTAGCTGATATAATAATGTAAACATCAAATGCATAGTTTCACAAAAAACTAGTGATTAAGAATCTTCTGAGTGTGCAACCTCCGGTGACATTTCAAGTGGTACTTAGAGCTTTTGAAGTGGTAACTCAAAGTGATCTTTTTGCCAGCAATTTAAATCGTCGCGTAAGGCTGAAAATAGCTCCTTTGACCTGACCAATCGATTTGGCAAATCTTCCTTTTTGTTAATTGAATTAATCGCGCGACGCATCTAAATCCCGCATAATATTTTCGACTTGACTGTCAGAAACTTTTCCATTAACGTATTTTCATCGAAATAGATTTGCATATAAATGACCTTTTGACAATTTTTTGTAAGGAATATAAAAATACTATTCGTTAGTAGATTTTTCTTTTTCAAAGATTATGATATTAATAATATATATAAAAAATTTAATAATATATGATGAATAATTTGATGTCCAGGGATTGGTAAACTTCCTGATCACTAGTTACTATCAATTTTTATTTGTCTCACGATCACCTTTAATGACAATCGTTGGTTATTTTTAGGTATGCTGATCACAAAAACTTATAGAAATCACCCCCAAAATTTCTTGGCGAGCCACTTTCGACGGGCTCTTTTAATGCCCAACACTGCTGTAGTCTAATGTAAGACGTTTTTAGGCATCTACAGATCAAATTGCCTCTTGGGAGAGTTTTTTTGTAGATAGTAAGGCATATTCATTGACTCATCGGAAAGAATTGGGGGAATTCACAAAACATCAGAAGCACCCACTTTTCATATGTGATATCGAAATTTAATATAATTTTGGAATGACTCATTTTTATTTTCTATATTTCAAGTTTAAATCAATTAAAGTATCGTTAAAAATATATAGTAAATTTTTTATTTCAAACAAGTATTTATATTATGAGATTATTCATAAAACTTTAAATTAAACAAAATCTTGATTCTCAGTGTATGCTAATGATTTTTGTAAACACAAAATGTTACTTCTAAATCCAAAATTAATCTCTCTTGATTTAAAAGTAATAAAAAGATTTATAAAAGATTATATATATATATGACACACACATACACACCTCTTTTCTGGGTAATGTTGACGAGTTGATTAGGGATGAAATCATCCGAATCAAATGAATATTGTCGTTACTAAATAATTCACGCTTTATTGCACACACAGGTCCCAAAATCTTCACAGAGTAGTGGTCTTATTGATCGGAGTATGAAAGTGCTAGACATTGTTAGGGATGTATTTTAAAGTATCTATTTCCTCCGCAATAACTTAGCGTGCTGTAAATCGAAGTAGAAACATACTTTTTTCAGTGGTAGAAAATCTTTTCTATACCTTATAGATATATTTTGATGATAACTGCGCTTTCAGATGGTAAATTACTTACAAATTTGTTTTAACCTTTAGTCTTCAATTATTCTTTAAGAAATTTTTTATTATTTTTATAAACAAATATACACCAGATTATTAAAAGGTAAGGAAAATTAGAGAAATGTAAAATGATAGTATTTTTTAAACAATTTTCTCTGTAGTTCTTCGTGAATAACAAAATTTTTGCAATCAGATGATCGGAGTTCGAATTCCAAATTAATGTGAATTACAGATGATCCATGTATTTTCCTGATGTTATCGAAAATTATTTCAAATTTTTTCTTAATTTTAAGGATTACAACTTCTATAAAATATTTATTTTATCGCTTCGAGCAAAAATCGAAAGAAAACCAATTCCTTATTTATTGATAAAAAATAGCTTTGAAGGAAATAATAAAATAAATGTATATTTACACATACACAAAATAATAAGAACATCTGGTTCCTTCCTGTTATTCAGCTGTTATTTGTTCAGTAATTTATTTTTTGTCTGAACAATCATATTTTGCTATAAAAATGTGTTTACGATGTTCAAGCTGTTTACTGCCCAGATGTTGAAATTTTTAATTGGAATTGTCCCGAAATGAAAAGTTTCGATTACTGTGTGTAATATGAATAACCACCATGCAAGCTTTTTATTTATTTTTTTCAATGGCGCCTCGTGTATTGGAAATTGTTGCGGTATCTACTGGTGTCAACCTCCAACTAGAAATTTAATCTTTTTTAACACATCAAAAAACCATCGGAAATATTTTAAAATTAATCTCAGTTTGTAAAATTATCGCGTTAACATGTGAAATATACTGTCAAATTATATTGTTACTTAGCAACAACTAGCACTAATTAAAAATGGAATTTTACTGTAACGTAAGAACATATCCTGTGCTTATATAATTTATATAATCGAAAATTAGCTAGACAAGTGTCACCGTTCTATATAAAATAATAAAAGACGCAAAAAAAGACTTAATTCATATCTAAAAGCTTGATTTTTTAATATATTGTAAATAATTCCCTTCAAAATAACGATAGAATGAAGAAACAATGTGAATTTTTTAGTTATCACACATTCATAGATTTTGATATGGTAAAAAATTATTAATATTATTTTCATATTTAAATAGGCTGCAAAATTCAAAAAATATATATTGATTCGAGTAAAAATTAAGTAAAACTATATTAAAACTAAATTAGAAAGAAAAAAATTTTAGAACCTTTTAGTATAAGTAAAAAATAAGATAATTTGAATTGCATAAAAAAGAAAAATAGAAAAACGTTTCTAACAAGAACAATATAAAATATTAAGAAAAGAAGAGAAATAATTAAATAATGGTATAAGTCAAAATGAAAATTAAATCCAGGGAGATATACCTACAATTGGTTTCATCTTACATTTGCAATCACAAGCAAAGTCTGGGCAAAATCACTTCCCGAAATCTATGTGGAATAACCAATATAAAATTTTGGGACAGTAAAAATAAGGTACGCATGTAGATTTTGTGTCATTCTTTGTATGCAACATCTCTCTTCTCTAGAAAATGTTGCTAGCTTTCACTTCGTTTTTCAATGCATTTTGAAATTGTGTTTTTACGTGTTAATAAACTATTTTTATGAAAAATTTAAATTTCAAATTAGACTTAGTTTTTAAAGCAATTTTTTAAATTAAAGTAATCAATTAGAATTTTTTATTATTCATAACAAATTTATTTCAAGCATATTTTGTAAGTAGAAAAAATCAATGTTTGCGTAAATTATATATATATATATATATTATGGTCACTGTAGTTTTGTCTAATCTCTTTAATTATGGAGCATCGTTAACTAAGAAGAAAATTTTTAAGGTATAAAAAAGTTACAAGAAAAGATATTCTATAACCCTAGTGGTGAAATTCGGAAATTCTACCTCAAAGACTGAAAGGAAATGTGGTGAAATATCACTTATAAAGAGTTGTACATCTGTGTGATTTAATCCTTTTAATACATATGACAACTGAGACTCGTGCATTTATTTTGCTGAAATACCGATGACGAGTTTATTCGTCTTTTAATTTAGGTTAATCTTTAATATTCCGTATATTCTCAAGTTAAATCTGGTTAAATTTAATCATTAAATCCGTGAGCACCAGCTTATTTCCCCGTACCTAACCAAATTATTTGTACCTAATTAGTCCCTGTATGCAAACAGTAACAGCAGAGTGATAAACCAAACCGATTTTCCATATTCAAGGAGGTAAGACAGGACTGTACTGTACACATTATATACTGGCAATATTTGAAATTTGTAATATAATATAGTTCAGATATACTGTAGAAATATAGATATATTAGTAGCTATTTTATTTCATATAAATTCTCAGCACAACTTTTCATTCAACTTTATTTACCGTGAACAATTTAAGATTCGTCTTAATATTCCCCCATATAAGTTCTTTCCGATTCTATTTATTAATGTAAATAATGAGGGAAAGTGATTTATCATAATACATAAAATATTTTTTTATTTATAACTCGATTAATTAAGATGGTTAACAATATTTTACTAAATAATGCTTAAGCGTCATGGAAAAGTCATTTATTTTGATTTTCGGACAACTCAACTTTAATGACACATTTATTATCCGAAATGGCATTGAAATTCATTTTTTTTCTGACTCAGTCATTAAAACTCTCCTTCATTTTTTAGAGTTGTTGAACAACTTTTCTCTACAAAATAAATTAATGTTAATGAACACTTTCATATATATACTGGGCATTCATTAACCTTGGGCAAGCTCTAAAGCGCCGCTTCTATTGTGTTAAATAATAATAATTATTATGAACAGTTAAATTCCTATTAATTAACATGTAACAATATAGTTAGTTTAATAACTTTAATAATTTTTAGTGCATATGTGAAAGCTCCTCGATCAGGAAAGTCGGCGCAAATTAAACCAAATCATTTATTTTCTCCTCAGTGCATATTCAATAGGAATTAAAACAAAAAAGTTAATTCTTAAAAAATTTTAAAATTATGAAATTATATAATATTTTTGAACATGCAATCATTTGCATTAGTTTATTTAAAAAATTACTAAATGTAAAGATACTTTAAATTTATTTTTAAATGCAACAAAAAAGAATTATTCAGATGGAAAACGTAAAGAATGATAATTTACAGGCTGCCAGTTATATATATATATATATATATATATATATATATATATATATATATATATATATATATATATATAATATACAATTTTTTTCGGTAAATAGTTTTCTATTGATAAAAAAAAACTTTTTTTACGGGATTGTACACATGTATCTTTTTGAGAATATTAAATTATATTCTAGGTTGAATTTTTATGAAAGAATTTATGTTAGAGTGAGTTAGATTTTATATTCCATACTTAAATCAAAATAGCTTAAAGTAGAAAGAAAAGTAATTTAAAACGGAAATATATTTAAATGACTGGAAGTGTGAGTACCGAAACATCTGTCAGTTCACTGTAAAAACAATGGAAAGTAGCGAAAGAATGAGAAGCATTTTTAGATTTCTTTCACTCCCAAATTATTTTCACATGGCGTTTTCTCCTATTTCCGGAATCTACGCTTATTTTGTTCATTAAAGATTTCCTGTTTTTATTTAATAAATATGAGCTGTCATTATTTAACTTGTCTCTTAACGTGAATATGTGTGAAATAAGAGAATTTTTTATCTTTAGCTTGCAAAATGTACGAAGAATTTGCACAAAATACATCATAAGACCATTTTTCATTAATTAAAATCACAATTCTTCAATGTAATTTAAGTCTCATTTTATTGTTAAAGTAATATCAATTTATAATTTAAATAAAAACCTATTAATATATTATTTTTTATTATATTAATAAAAATTTATCGTTTTGTTCAGATGAGATTAATTGCTAATTAAATAAAAATATTTACTAAATCGATTTTTGAAAGTGACGTACTTGCTGTTTTTGTAATGTATTTTTAAAGGCGAGATTAATTTTGTGATTTACATAAACTCTATTAAAATGAAGCTTAAAATTGGCGTATTTTATTTTTCATTGTTATTTTTATTAAATGGGTAGCATTAATTTTTATTAAAATAAATCTCTTTACTGAATTGATACTTGAGATTGAAAAGTTTAATTGCTCATTATTTTTAGTCAAGCCATGTTATTAATTAGTATTTAAACAACATTTAAAGTATTTAATTTATAGTTATATTTATTCAAGAGGTGAAGTAAAAGTCTTATATATATATATATATATATATATATATATATATATATATATATATATATATATATATATATTAAACTGATTCTTGAAATTAGAGTATTTAACTGATCGTTATTTTTGATATATGATGAAATCGATTACTATTTAAATAAAAAATTTTGAGGTTATTATTTATTTAGAAATAATTTGTTACATTATGGTAGCACACATAATTTTAAGTTGAAATTATTCAGGTGTGTGAGAAAGAGAGACATAGTTTAAAACTGAATAATGACGAGATTTGTTTAAGAACAAAAATCACTCTTAAAATTTTAAGAATAATGAAAAGGTATATATTTTTTCTAAATTTTTTTTAAGTTCTCAAGAAAGTGGATAAATTTTCATCAAAATTTTTTACAAATCGACTAAACTAGAAAAGAATGCGCCATTTTTTTCTAATCTTATTTATGAATTGCACCTATACTTTTCTGTTTTAGCTTTCTATTAAGAGAATTGGCATAAATCAAGTTTAAAAACCTTTAATAAAGATACAGAAGACCCATAGGTATATAGACTATAAATATTTAAATATTTCTTTATGATAGTTACAGTCGAGAGTTAGTGATTGTAACTTGACAATTTCAAATATACAGCTTATAACAACCCACTGGGGATAGTTTTTAATAAAAACATTTCTTTTTTATTAAATTAATTTTTGAAAGAAACAGGTAAGGTAATATTAATACAGTGAGAAAGAAGTTTTCATAATAATTTGAGCAATTATAAAAAAATTTTACCCATGTAAAACTGAATTAAATGTTTCAAAACTAATCGCTTACTGTGGACTTTAAATAATCTGGAGGAGTTTATGGTTTCACCAAATAAAATTACTTAAATTTAAAAAGAAGCATATAGTCAGTCATGTTTCATTAAAAAAATTAATTTTTACTGTATGCTTTCTTTGTAGAAATGTTTTCGTGAAGTAATCAAATTGTATAATGTTGTAACTTTTAAATACATCCTTGCTTTAAAAATATGCTTGAATTATTTTTAAATCAAAGACAATTTTTTATAAAACTTTTTTATCTTATAAAAAAATTAAATTCTAATCACCGTAAAATTTTAAGAAAAGAAAAAAAAAAGCGAGAAAGTGTTTAAAATTTACGACAAAACTAGTTAAATAAAAAATGTTAGTATTAAATTTATGTCTTAAATTTAAGATTCCTGATTTTGCGAAAACTGAATTCTTCACTTTTTTGTGTATTTTAAAAGTGTTTCTGTTGTGTTACTTCTTCACATCATCTGCGTTACTGCTCGTATAAATAGTTTTATTTGGCTTAGAGCCATGTTTAAAAAATCAACATCAGGCGTTTTCACCTGACAGCTTCGCCCAAAGCAGCCTGTATTTCTCTCTTTTTTAAATAAAAGTTAGCTCTTTTTTCGCCCGCCAGGAAACATTTTTTAATATTTAGTTTCTTATATTTTATTATAATTTTTAACTTTTGGCAACTAAAACTTTTTCACTCATCGTTTCAATACTACTTTTAATTTTGTTTACATTTCCTTAATGAATCATAAATTTGACTGATTCCCTTTTAAAATTGGAAAGTGTATAAAAAACTATTTTCACTTTACTTTCACTGAAGCAAACTTACTCTTAAATAAATTTTCACTTGAGGAAAATTTTTTAAGGTTGCTGCACTT
Organism: Latrodectus hesperus; assembly: GCA_037975125.1. Lineage (NCBI taxonomy): Eukaryota > Metazoa > Arthropoda > Arachnida > Araneae > Theridiidae > Latrodectus > Latrodectus hesperus. Next base: position 118,337,155 of record CM075853.1, on the reverse strand, counting down.
TAATTTAGGCTCAGAAATTAATTAGAAAAAATTTTTTGAAAGAGTATTAATAAAAAAGGAGTTTTAACCATTTTTCAGACTAAAATTTATTAACAGACTTAGAGTTCTGTTCTTTTATTTTATGGGGAATAAGCGATATAGTTTTATTTTAAATAATTTTTTAATATTATATTTAATTCCTGATGGTTGTAGTGTAAATCGTGCGCAGAAATTTCTTGCTGTAATAAACGAAGCTACGAATTTTTTTTAACTTATGCAAATTTTTAAAAGAATCTTTGCCAAGTATTTTTATTATTTTAATGAATTGCGTTTTTTACACAATTAATAAATTTTCAATTTATCATACGTCAAGTCGGCCCATTATTTAAAGACGTAAATCATGTGGTTAAATTTTTAAACATGTATATTGAATACATAGATTGTAGATCTACAAATAATTTTCAAAGTGGATTCAATTTTTACTTCGAATTTGAATGTTTGTAGGGGTTAGATATTCAACGTAAATTATATACCCCAGTTTCTAACGTGCGGGAAAGAAAAAAAAATTGAGTGGCAAATTTTTAAATACAGGCAATTTTTTCTTTGTGTGAATTCTTATCTTGAGGGTAATTGGGCACCTTCATTGGCAAATAAAAATTTCCTCAATTTTTAAAATAAAATGCATAATATACCAAAAACACACTTTATTTTTTCTCTGTACTTAAAAATGCGAGAAAATTTAGGAAACATAACCAAAATTTAATTTATAAGAGTTAGCTTTCCTTAAATTTCAAATTATATTAAAATGCAGTAAAACTCCAATTATACGAAATCCATTTATCCGAATCGCTGATTATACGAATTGCTTCCAGAATTTCGGAAAAATAAATTAGATTGAATAAGAGAAGGAAGAAAATGAGAATGTGAAAGAGAGACGTGTTGCTTGAGGAATTCAAAAACATTCTTTTGAAAATTCCTGAATGATCAGAAGAAGTTAGTACTGGAGATACACAGGAAAATTGATTATGAGTGAGATCCTATATTTCAAATTGCAAATGATGGTAAACTTATTTTAAGTGTCGAATAAGAATATGACCTTAATGTCCAAGTTGAAGCAGGCGCGGGAGTGAAGCATTTGCTGACTTTGAAACTACTTGGGATTCCATTCCCAATTGATTCGGTTAGTTGGAGTTCAACTCTATTTCATGTCTGCCGACCGATGGCTGAGTGATTAGAGCTCCTGACTCCTAATCTGGATCACAGGTTCGAATCGCGCTTTGGGCATTGATGTTACTTTCTCTCTGTGATTCTCTGCCTTTTATTCTGAGATGATGTATGAATGTGACCCACCGTATAAATGGGTTTGTGGTGGTATGGAGTGGGTAATGCTACTCGCCTCCGTGACTTGGTTCACAGGTACCCACAGGGAAACGACAAATGAGTAGCAGTTTCCAGCCTTGTTGTGGCGAAGAGTTAACCACGCAATGCCCGCCGTATTTTTTTAAAAAAAATATTTCATGTCTGGAGAAAATAACTCTTCAATTTTACGATGTATCATTTAGTGTCATATTTTTTTAGCACCCTTTAAATCCTGTGTGTGTTATTAAATTTGTGTTATTCGAAACATCTGTCGCTTAACTATCGTACGCTTTCCTTAAACTAATATTTTGATCTATCTTTCATATTTTAGAGATAAGACTCTAGGTTAGATGTTGCTTATTTTATTGTGAATTAATTTCTCCATTTGAATGTCTATACAGTGATTATTATGTTTTCAAAAAAATATGACAAAATTTTATTAGTTATTTTAGTTACTTTGATATATCAGGTCTAGACAATGCTACTTGTTTGCAAAGCAATTATCATTGTTTTGAAAACAAATAGCATTGTCTAGCAATTCTAGCATTTATCATCGATGCAAAGCTTACAAACTCCGATTCTTTCTAAGATTTGCGAAAGTTAGAACAGAAAATGTGTCAAATTTTCACCTTTCTCCCTTTTCGTGTGGACATGCCCACAACAATACACACGTGTTCGGACTTAGTTTCACAACCAAGTTCTGATCAAGTGACATAATTATGAAAACGCTGAACTCGTCGAATGAACGACTCGGGTTGCAACTGCGCGAGGAGACTTAATTGGCGAGGGGAATTTTAACTAATGGCAGAATGTGAAGATTTTTCCTGTCGAATGTGGGGACTCTTTCGTGTGTTTTTGGAAGAAAGTTCTGTACTGGCGGCGTCAAATACTGGAATCTGCATTTCCAAGTAAAACTTTTATACGGCCTATACTATGGTAAATATATCTACTTTAATTGTGGTAAATTTTAACCAAATTTCTGGATGAATATAATTGTTTTATAATTTTATTGGTTTATATGTGTATATTGTATTTTTATTATGAGAGAACCGATTAGTTATCTCTCTAGTCTTCAGTTCAACAGTCAGAAGGTTCGATTACCGCTTCAGTCATGGATGTTCGTAGTAGTTCGGAATCCATTTTAAATGCTTAGTCATGGTTTAATAAGCCCTTGTGTGAAAAAAAAAGAAAAGACAAACAAACCATTAAATTGTGTAAGTCGCAATCGAATTAGCTTTTTAGAGTAAAAAATAACAGTTGAATCACAAGTAAAACAACTAATTCACAGATGAGAGTAGAATTCAGTTTGCGAAAATCTTATTTTGATTATTTTCCTTAATTTTTTAATCTATTTTAGGAATTGATTTAATTATTATAGTTATGCTATACAGTAAATTACTTAATTCCTTTAAAAGAAAAGTTTCCACTTAAAATAATTTTGTAATTTTGGAATTTTTTTGCAGTTGTAAAGGTTATATATATATATATATATATATATATATATATATATATATAGTGGCGAACAGATTTTTAAAATGAATATTTTTCTTAGTAACTGATAATTTTCGTCATTCCTAGAAGGTGCATTCGCTCCATATTTTTTAACCGCAATCTCTTCTCAATTGATCGTTAATAAGCTCGATTGTCTTTTGTCTGTTGCGGAAAGAAAATTATTCGCATCATTTGTCACACTGAAGATCCTGATAAAAAGTTTGCACTCTTCTCTCTCTTTTTTCTGTACATCTTTCTCTTGTTTATATTGTAAATTTAGGTTTCAATCAAGAGATCTTTTTTTTCAGTTTTATCTTAGTATTTGTTCCAAGCGCCAACTATTGCTGTGTATAGGGAGCAAAGTAAAGATAATTGTTAAATTTAGAAATGTTGACAATTATATTTAAAGAAATCTGTCGAGATATGAAAAGCAGTATTTGTAAGAAAACAATCTCAAATCCTTTCAGACTATTCCAGACTTCCCGTTGCCTGATGACAGTACATTTTGAAATTCACTCGCAATCCAATCTCATTGTGTGCGCTCTTTACTTATCTGTGCACCATCTGGTTTTTGGACTAAATCTCTGATTTCTACAATTTCGTTATTTCCCGCATTCTCTTTTATTTCCAATGACGAACCGCTAACATTCGATTTTTTCCACTGACGGTGTTTGTTGTCTTATAGTGTAGAAAACACGTTCTTGTGTATTAACACTTTTATCTTAATCATTGCTATTGATATTTCGAATTTAAAGGGCCAAAGTAAAATTATCATTTTGTTCAATGTCATATAAAAATACTCAAAATATAAAATGCTAATCCAATACTTTAGTACGTTTTGCATATAAACTCATAGATTAGCATGTTTATTATATAACCTGTTTAAGATAATATTAATAAAATTAGTACGAAAACTTTTAATATATTGTGAGAAATGTGTGTCCATGTGATATAGTTTCTATTAAATAAACATTAGAGATTTAGAGGAAATAAATATTTATAGTTACGCTTATGAAATTTTAGGAATAGTTAACGTATTTCTTGACAATGCCGGTAAATTTTTCAATAAAACCTAATGCCATTTATCTCTTTGAATCCATGGAAAAATTTATTCTTCCGTCAGTGTCATCTTTGTGATGAGACAGATGTCCATGATAAGATTAAAAACTTGCCTAATTTCACGCTGAACTAGATCAAATGAATAGTGTTGTTCTATCGCTTCGATACGTTTTCTTGGAAAAACTATTTTTAATATTATACTAAATGAGCAGATGATTCATTGATATAGTGGAGCATGAGTCTGTTAACTGTGACTGTCTTCTGTCCTTCTAGCCTGTTGGCTTTGACCAGTTTCATACACATGAAGGCAACAGCATCTATGGCTTGCTTCATAGTAATTCGCATTTTCTCTATTGTGAACGTGTGATCACCTTTAAAGGTCCATGAATTACATACTTACATGCGAACATTGTGAACTTATTGTGGGTTAGTGATGGGGGCATTGCTGTTCAGAGCATAAAATCCTGGGTTCGATTCCAGTCCAATGTTTAACAGTGGGAACTTGGGAGTTTTCTGGGTTTCCTTCCTTGCGATTCGTGAATATGTCCCACTAACTAAAGAAGTCCAACTAGAAAGCAATTTACGCGGTGGATTTAAAATACTTAATAATAATTTTCGACCGTCGGTTGTCCGTTACGAGATGTCAAAGCGTATGACTGATTACGTATGTTGCATTGAAGAAATTTTCCAACGTTTTCTCTAAGAGCAATCAAAATTATTGTATGTGTTGTGTGTGTCTTGTTTAATTATAATATTATTTATTTCATTATCTTAACAATCTAGAATTTTTTTTATTCTAGAAAAGCATATATTTTTCAAAAAATAAGGGAAAGAAACATTTATTTTCATGTAAACTTTGTAATTTTTATAAATTTTAATTAATCGGATTTTTTTTAATACGAAAGAAAATTTCAAAAGAATTTTTGTTTTTCCACTTTATCCTTTAATTTATCTTTTTAAAAGCACATCAACGTACAATTATGCTATTTTCAATTCAAGTAAGTCTTCTATTTCAATTTTTACTTTTACTAATTTGTGCGATTTCATACTATGCATTCATTATAATTTTAATAAAAATAAAATAACTTGTATGAAAATTTAAAATTTATTCAACAAGTTTTCGGAATGTAAGCTCCTCAATGTATTTGGCTATGGGTCTCAGCTCACAAAACACGGTTCCACATAATAAGTTAAATTTATCTACCGTATTATAGAAGAGTTACCCGTTACACAGAATTTATAATCTTATGCAAAAATGTCTTATTGCAGTATGAATTTAAACTAAAAACAAGTTCCCTTATCAGTCGAAAAGAATCGTTGCATTTTTTTGCTTTAAGTTCTATGGTTTTTTTTTATCTTTTTTTTGTTCAGCGACCTAACGTGATAATGTCTACGGTTTGTGTTACCTTATCACTTATTCGTACCTGAATTCGTGTAACTTAATCTTTATGTATCTTTGAGAAACATGCGCTTGTTAAATACATACTTAAATAATGAATGTTTAATTTCTTACATGAAATGCATAATCTTATTCAATAGATTATATTATTTTCTAGCGTCTTAATCCATAACATCTGTTGTCTCATAGAAGGCAATTTTTTTCTTGAAAAGGTATTCCAATTATGGGATTCGGCGATTATTTTGCATGTCGCTCTGAAGTTGCTTTGTGCTAATCGAACCAAGACATGTAAACAGATATATTTACATTTTTTCTACTGTATGATTTCCTTTATTAGCTAGTTAGATTTCATTTGATAAAATTTTGACTGTATATAATGTGATATATTTAATACTATAAAAAAGCTATGTGCGTGTGTGCTTTTCCGCAATTTATGTTTGCCTTTGTGCTATTAAAACTGAGGTTTTTACATTTGAGATTACGATATAAGTTTGCTTTTTGATATTAAGCGTATAAACCACAGTCTTAATATTTATGCAGTTTTTATTAGGCTTGTGTAAATATTTTCTTTCATATATTTCAAGTCCGGAACAAAATTTTTTGTGGATTATGAATCACTACAGACATTTACGACCAAATGGGAGTCAAACTCGCAAACCACTAAATTGAAGGCTGAGTTTGTGAAAAGAGTTTATCATTCGTTTCCCAGTGTGATATGTAGATCAAGAAAAATTTTGAGATTCGAATGCTTGAATCTCTTCGAATGTTTTTCTTAATACCTATAATTTAAATTTTTGTATGAAAATCTGCCAAATACAAAATATTTAAGAATTAATATTGTTAAGAATTATTAATGTATTTGGAAGAATTTTCTATTAAATACATGCATAAATTTTGTGATATTTTTAATGAATAACGGGATTATAAAACACGAATATATTAAACAAGCACAGCTTGAAGATGTATGTCACAATGCACCATTTCGATGTCGAGCAGGCAAATAATTATGGACTGGAAATCAGACTGTCATGTATTCCATTCCAAAGTCAGAAAAAATGGTTCGGTTCGGAATAGAATTTTAAACTTGGCCCTGGACAACTCAGTCTTAGTGTTTTTTTTTTTTAATTATTATTTTGATTTATACTTTAAAATTATCTGGATCACTTAAACACTTCATAGTAACTAAAAATTCAACCAGAAAATTATTTTTCGAAAATTTTTTTAATTTTATGTAAATTACGTATTTATTGATTAATAGTCAAGCCGGCTTGCGAATGGTTAGAGCTCGGGTCTTTGATTCAGTAGTTCGTGGATTCGATTCCCAATTCTTGCATGGATGTTAATGTTTGAAATCCTCTTTAAGCTGTAGATTTCCATCTAAGTGATCTTCGTGTACAAAAAATGATCGATGCAAATTTATTTTAATTTATTTTTAATTATTTCCTTTAAATTAATGATTTCTTTAAATCTTAAGATTCAATATGTTCTCGTAAGATTCCACAATAATTCTATACTTACTGGTGATTTATTCCAAACGAAACATTCTTATCTTATTAAGTAGTTTGAATCACACTTTGGTATCAATTGTTTGCTTTGAATAAACTTCCATTTCTATCCTGAACTTGTAACAGTTATCGAAATCTTAATATTGCTGTGGCAACCAGATAACTTATTCAATTGTACTTCAGAAAAAGGGGGCGGATCCAAGAATAAATATAGATAATAAAAAAACAGTTCCGTCACATTGTTTTCGGCAATAGTTTTAATCACTTTGGAACTTTGACGTACATTAGTAATTGCGTCAATATATAATGTACGTCAAAGTACTCTTCCTCATTCTTAACGAAAAAAAAAAAATTGGCGACTAATTTATGTAGTGCGCCACATAAGCACCAACAATTTTTGTTCTTTCCAAACTTTAGATACAAATTTAAAAGTCAGCAACGGAAATTTGTGAAGTAAATGCTATTCAATTTACATAAATACTTATTCCAATATTTTATTTAGAATACAGTTTTTTTTTTTTTAGTTACGTCTTGTGAGTTTTTTGTTATTTATGTATAAATTTAACTGAAAATTCGAAATATTGTCACAATGTCACTTAAAAATTATTTCGAACCATATAAACATTATTAACTGTATCTCACTTAACTATCTCAAAAATAATTTGCTTATGAGACAAAATTTCTTATAATGTTAAAATGTCATTTTATTGGGTGTTCACGTCTATTCCCATTAAATACTTGCACGTTTAAGTTTTAATTTATACTCTCAAGTTTATTTTAATATTTTCAAGGAGAGAAAAGGAGTATTTTTTCTTGTGTATTTATATTATAATAAATTCATCGCTTCAACATTACTGACCAGTTTTTCAAAGAAATAAAATATTTTTAGATCATTGTTAGATAAGTTTCTTAAAAAAGCTGAAAAATAATTTTTACGTTTAAAAAAAAAACTTGAATTGAAAAAATGGAACATTTTTTGCTCTTGTGCCAATAAAATTTCTGCGCTTAACGTCTCGTTCTAACTGATATAGCTTCTCGCATCTATGTAAAATAGATTATTATTGATTCTACTTTTAATAGTAAAGAATAAAATTTTTAGCCGACCAACTTGTCTAGTGGTCAGCGTGCCTGACTGCGGAAAAGGAGATCCTGGGTTCGAATCCGGGTTCGGGCATGGATGTACTTTCTCTCTATCCTGTCTTTGTCTTTTTCTTGTATGAATGAGGTGTGAATGGTTGCCTACCCTATAAACGGGTACCTATGGCATGTGTGTAGAGCAAAGTCGTACTTTCACCTTCATGGTGCTCTGATTAAAACGAAAGACGCTCCCAGTTGACTTAAATTCTCATGGCCAAAAGGCATAGCGAGCTTGGCTTGTCCAAGTGTCATTAGTAACAACAACAACATAAAATTTTTATCCCTCTTTACTTTACTGTAGCAAGTAAAAACACTACAAATATACATATATCTACTGTGCTCTGATTTAAAATCTAAGCAGGATTTTGCCTTTCTTCGCCAAACAGCTCCACTTTTTTCGATCATCGTGTAATAATCATATTTCAAGTAACTGTTAGTAACAACTTTAAAATTTTTAAAATTGATATAATTTAATATTGGATACATGCCTGCTTGTGGTAGCCTAATAGGCATAATCATTTTTCTTTTGTCCGTAAGTTAGCAAGTTCGTTACCTACCTTAATTAAGAACCTGTGCTCATTTATCCCTTTTGGGATCAGATGTCACGCCACTTGTTTTTTGAATCAAAATAAATGAATAATAAAACTGAAATTTCTTACTGAAGAGAGAGTTGACTTACAGGTCAAACAAAATGCTATATTAACTGAAATTCGATTTAAAAAATTCGGTTCAAATTAAAAAAGTTGAAGTTTAAATGAACAATTTTTCTATCTGTAACTTTCAGTATTTCATATGACATACTTTTGTGTTTAATTTAATTTCACGATAAAAATAAAACAGTTTTTTTCATGATCTCCAAAGAGGGCTTTGCAACCCATGATTAGAAAAATATTGATTATATGCAACCAGTCATCGTTACTTTAGAATAAAAGGTTAGATGTTCGATTCTGACCCTGTCTAACAATAAATGATTGCTGATAGATTTCTGATTGCTGCAGTTACAGTAAGCAAATTTGGTTTGTTTTTGATGTTCAACGATCATTTTTTGCACACGAGGGCTAATTAGACCGAGACTTAACAGTTTTAAGGTGAGTCCGATTCATTAACAACATGGAAGTCTAAAGTGGGACTTGAACCCAATAACTGTTGAACCAAAGACCAGATCACATTAGGCAAGTAATTATTTTGCAGTTTTGTAAACGATTCTTTTATGGTTTACCATTATGTTCCATTTTATTAAATATTTGGTAAATATTTTCTGCTATTATATTATCTAACGAAGTAAAATCATACTAAAATATAAGGAATTATATTAGAGGAAGTACTTGTATATTATTGCATATGTATAATCCACGAAATATAATAATTATAACCAATGACAGAAGGAAAAATAGTTAAAAGAATTTAATTAGTCTGTTTAATTAAATAAATGGAACACACTTTTTATGTATCGTTCATTTATCATGATATTCGTAAATAGGGCTTCAATTTTTTGTTTTATTTCAGTGTTATTTCCCTACTGTTTAATGATGAAGCATTTACTTTATGCATCTCAGAGTGTTACATTATTTCTTCAATTTCGCATAGTTTTTCAATTCTTTTAAAAAATAATTTTTTTCAGGTTTTTTCCTAAAAATTTGGAAAGAAAATTTGATAAATTCCCTATAAACTTCTGACATATGTTTGTTTCATAGGTTCTACTATTGCTAACTTAGGGTAAATTTAATTCCTTCCATTTTTTTTTTTTTAGGTTTGTTTCAAAAAAATAATTTTTAATATAGATAGTATTTTAAATATAATTTGAAAATTAACTTTTAAATTAGTTTAGATCTTTAATTCCATTTAGTAATCTTTTTTTTTTCTTAAAAATGATCTGCGTTTCATCAGTGTTTTTGTTTACTAATGCGTCTTTTTCCGAATTTACCTTGAAATAAACATGTTTGGAAAAAAAATTTTTTTTTTTTAGTTTAAGTATTTTTGAGTTTGTTTGAATCATAACAAAAAATAAATAAATAAAAGGAATTCTGATTTATATTGTATGAACATTTCATGTTCTCTAAAAGTGTTGAATTCAATTTACTTAGAGTTAGCGATTTTGCGTATTTGCAGCAAAACTTTGCTAGGCTGATTTTTTTCATCTTAAACTATCTTTCCAAAAGGGAGGAGGAAGAAAGAAAGAAAGAAATGATGATAGAGAGAGTAGAGAAGTACTTATTACATTTCTAAAAGATGGAGTAGAATGAAATATTCTCGTAAATAGAAATTACCTAACGCTAAGTAATGTGTTTCTATCTGATTCTCCCCTTTTTTTTCAAAGTTTTTGAGGCCAAATGAGAGAGAGTTCTACCATGTGAAGTCCTCGAACTACTGAAAAACTAATAAATAACCAAAAAAATCTATTACGCAATATGTCGTAGTCACGCGCATCAGTAACAGGATTATTATTTCAACGAGAAAGTTGAGAAGGAAAAAAGAAATAAAAAGACCTGTTCTTAAGCTTTCCTTCAAGGTCAAGGGAAACTTTTCTTTTCACCATCAACAACATGTTAACTGTCGATTAATTTCTATCGTTTATTAGTAAATGTGATATACAATTTATGGGTTGTTGTTTTTTTTCTCCTTTTTAAATATTGAATTTTTGAACCATGTCATTGTTTGTGAATTGCTTATTAAAAAATGTTTTTTAATAAATTTTGTTAGAAAACTCAGTATATGTAGCGAAGAGTGTTCACTTGTTACATATATATTACTACTTATATAATAGGCATCTTAGCTACAGGGAGTCTTATGATTTTTCTTATGAAGGGGAGATAGGGTCGTCTTAGAGAGCCATTTTATACAAGATTTAGAAAATAATGAAATGATATCAATATATTTTAAATACCTGCAGATTCTAAATATTTTTAACACATACGATTAACAAAACGTAAAATTATAAAATTAGTATTTTTTTTAAATATTTTTCCAGAAATTATATTATATTCCTTAAACATGAATGTGTAACCATAATTTCCATTTTTAATTTAAAGAACTAATTGTATAATTCATAAGTTAATTAAACTTTAGATTGAAATATTTTCAATCAAGAAAAGTGAGAAAAAGAGAGAGGTGAAATCGAAATTTTAACCAGTTATAAACGAAGGCTCTGCATTTGTGATTATTTTTGCTCACAAATATATGTGGGGAGGGAGGGAGCAGCCAAATAACATACCTGCTTGATACTTGGATGAGCTTAATTGGTTCGTTTCCAAACTTTTAAATTAATTCTTTTGAAATTGCCTTGAAACTTTTAATTTATATTCATTCTATCATATTATTTCTTCCCCAAATCATACAAATTGAAATTTTAAAATTTCTTGTATTGCCTGTAAACTTTAATCAGTCATGCAATAGATTAATAATTGCTTTACAATCTGTTGGGCAGCTATTATATTTTTTTAACATAAAGACGCGGGTTCCATTGTCATAGGCTAAGATCAAATTGGTAATAAAGCTTATATCTCCACGCCCACCCAGAAGTTCATTTCACGATGGTATGGATATTAAGATCAGAGCCAACTCAGATGTCGATTACGTTACACCATTGTAGTTCACATTTGTCAATATTTCATTCTTAAAATGTTGAATTAAATATACGTATGTGTGTGTACTACAATATTCGGACCATTCAGTTCTAATTCGGGACTTTATACTCCACGCGCGCGAAAAACACTCTTTCTACTAGTCCACGATGAGCTCATATATACAACATTTTATCGAAAATTTGTTCATCCATCAAATACTTTTGCCAAAAAAAGATTACCTTAATTTAGTGATGTCCTAAACGATTATTTTGTCAACGAGGCGAAATAACTAGTCTTGAACAAATATATTTATGTTTTGGAAATACATGTGATTTACTAAAATTATATTTAAAGGGAATAATATATATAATATAAGTTTCTTATTTTTCTCTAGCAAAGAATCAAAATCACTTGATTCTTCTGTAGAGAAAAATTTTAAGATCAAAGGCTTTTGAAGAAAATCAAAAGCACACATTTCTCAGCCTTCTCATCGTATTAGATTGTAAGTTATTTCCATATGAATATCAACTCCTTTTCTTCGATATTTAAAAAGAAATTTTAATTATGAAAAAAAATTAATATGAATTAAAAGAAAAGTTTATTTTAAATGGGCGCTTTTCAATTCATGAATAAAAAATAAAATTTTATCAAATTAACAAAGATTTAAACAAGTTTTTTTTTCTGTAAAAGAATTCCATTTTAATTTGAGAAAATTTTATTTCAATTATGAATTTTATTCCCATGATAATGATAGTGCGAATTCCACCTGATCTTGATTTATATTCAATTCTTTAATGTCAAGTCATTGCCTTCTTTTTTATCGCCAAACTTCATAAACAGCCAAGCTCATTACACAATGTATTAACGTTTATTTGCCAATAAAGACTGCGCTGATGGCGTCCAATGCATCATGCAGGTGAAGTTGCTCTCTGCATACATTAAACTTGACATTATCTCATGCTATAAGATTGGCCACACCCAGTCGTCGATTGGTTTCTCGTTTCGATATCGTAGAATACTTGTCTTTGCTGGATGAGACTGCTCGCGTTTCAATAAAAACTAAATATAGCATTTTATGTGATACTTAAATTAGAATTTTTTAAATTTATTTAATGCGATTGAATATGTATCTCAATTAGAGTTTAAATTAATGAAATCCTGGAAATAAAAAAAATTAACATCATTTTATTAATTATTGTGTACCAGAGCAACATAAGTAAATTCTTAAATATTTTTTTTATATTTTGGATACATTTTTAAATTTATTAGATTTTTTTAAATGTATCAGAATACGTTAAAAACTCATTTAACTTAACAGTACAAAATAATCATTTTTGTAATCTTACTCATGCTGAGTATGATTTACAAAATGACTCAGTATTAATCATGTTGGCAATCGATGTGCGATGACATTCAATTCAATTTTCCCTGAGTTCGATTCCCAGTGTCTGTTGGTAATGTTTTGAAGTTCATTTTAAACAATCATTTCATGTTTAATTAGCAATCGTGTGCAAAAGACCTCATTAATAGACAATCAAGCAAAACTTTCACGTTTGATAAAATTTCCGTTTGTGCCATTTGGAGTATGCTCATCATGTGTTTGGTATCGCGATTCCTCTTCGGGGGTGGATGTTTGATGCAGTTCGCTTTAAACTGTAGGTCACGTTCTAATCGGCCTTCTTGAACAAAAAGTATGGGTGTGACGTGGATTGAAAAAGATGGTGTAATATGACCGTGATTCATGATTAAAAGATACTTGGTGATACGAATAATACGAATCTATTAACCTTAAGATACAGTCCGGTGCTCGTATGCACAGCCTTCTTCTTCTTAAAATTGAGTTTGTATGTCATTGGGCACCTCTGCTTTTATCAGCATTTTGTACCATTAACTCCAAACCCAATGTTTCCTAGTTCCAGTTGCTCAGGTCACCCACTTTACTAATGAAGTCCGATAACCCTTTAACGGAGTCTAGGTGTAACTCTCTAGTATGGATGAAGCCTAAAGAAGTTAATTTAGGGAGGGCAAGAGCCTCACATTCGTAAATGACATGCTCTGCCGTTTCCTCTTGCATATGACATTTCCAGCAGATAAGGTCTTGTTGAAATAGTCCCATCTGGTCAAAAGGTCAGTCATGCTAGGAATAGCTTCCTGACTTTCACCAGAAGAAGATGGTTTAGAGGTCATTTCTACCTCAAGTGAAGGATTCATTGCTGCCCCTTTACAAGATTGCCTCTGAGTTCCCTTTTCTTTTTCAGCAAGGTCTACTTTAGAGGCTTCACCTGCAGATGCAGAAAGGTTTGTTACTTCTTGTGTCTTTTCAGCCACAAAATAACAATTAAAAAACTCAGGTAATATAAGTCCACCCAGCATTGCCTGAGTTACTGGGCAAGGCAAATTACTCTAGAAGTTCGCCAAGCAACTAGAGGCTCCGTTAAGACACCAATACCGCGGTGCCAATTAGCCCTAGGCACGGATCGCATAACACCAGGGTTTACGGGAGCTGGTTCGTGGCCTCTGATTCTATATTCAAGGCTATCCTGTCATTCCTACAGGACATTTGGCTATCCACCACTTGCCGACGCGCCTGGTGGCTGTGCTCAAGCCCCAGGAAGGTACACGTACCCTCTGGTTCCAGGATGCACAGCCTTACATGTGTAAAAAAAGTGAACGCATAACGACTAACCGAACCTCTGCAAATGAAATAATGGTTGATTTTGATTGATATTTATTCTATGTGTATTCATTAACTTCACGTTTCAATTAATATTAGCAAAAAAAAATATTTGCAAGTATTAGCTGCGGGTAGCTCCATTGGTCTCGGTAGCTTTATGCCGCTTCTCATTGGATAAGCAAAAGGAAGCATCATTCGCCGCGGTTAGTGATTGGCAGGGTGACCACATTCTCCTTCAGTGGGTTGCTGGTGCTCCTTGGTTGGGTACGTATCCACGTTAATATGTGACGACCGAAATCCTTCCACTGTTGTCGCCTTGATGTGGAGAGGAGTATGTCCTGGGGCCTGAGCAGCTACCAGGCGCGTCGACAGGTTTTGGATCGCCGAACGTCCTGTAGGAATGACAGGATAGCCTTGAATATAGAATCAGAGGCCGTGAACCAGCTCCCGTAAACCCTGGTGTTATGCGACCCGTGCCTAGGGCTATTTGGCACCGTGGTAATAGTGTCTTAACGGAGCCTCTAGTTGCCTGGCGAACTTCTAGAGTTTTTTTTGCCTTGCCCTGTAACTCAGGCAATGCTGGGTGGACACCTGAGCTTATTAATTGTTATCTTGTGGCTGAAAAGACACAAGAATTAACAAACCTTTCTCCATTTGCAAGGTGAAGCCTCTGAAGTAGACCTTGCTGAAAAAGACAAGGGAACTCAGAGGCAATCTAGTAAAGGGGCAGCAATGAATCCTTCACTTGAGGTAGAAATGACCTCCAAACCATCTTCTTCGGTGAAAGTCAGGAAGCTATCGCTAGCATGACTGACTTTCTGACCAGATGGGACTGTTTCAGCAAGACCCTATCTGTTGGAAATGTCATACGCAAAAGGAAACGGCAGAGCATATCATTTACGAATGCGAGGCTCTTGCCCTCCCTAGATTAACTTCTTTAGGCATCATCCATACTAGAGAGTTACACCTAGACTTCATTAAAGGGTTATCGGACTTTATTAATAAAGTGGGTGACCTGAGCAACTGGAACTAGGAAACATTGGGTTTGGAGTTAATGGTACAAAATGCTGATAAAAGCAGAGGTGCCCAATGACATACAAACCCAACTCTAAGAAGAAGAAGATGTGCTATCTCAGGTGTGACCTCGTTTCAGACCAAGTTTCAGAATTATGCGGCGCTTATTGATGAGTGAGTATTCGAAACCCATTAATTTTGAGATACAATCCAGGGCTCGCTTGCACAGCTATGGATGCACGAATTAGGTGCGTGCACCTATTAAACTCGCCTTGTCAAAATTTATATTATTTAATTCTTTTTATTTGTTTTTTAAATTCATAAATATCTTGTATTATTATTTTTAAAAAAAGAACCTTATCAACACATATCTTTGCTTAAATATTTCAGAAAGCATTTGTTGAATTTCAAAAAGCAAACATGAGAGGGAAGCTCCAAATCTTTTTAATCTTGGCGTAGACTCAACATTTGCTTTTTGTTTCGGAATAAACAATCCCATTCTTGGCGTGTTTTTGTGTCCTTCATATTTTAGTCAGTTTAATCAACTCACTGTCCTGTATCAACCGGATACGATTCATTTCCTCTTGACTTAGGAACTGAGAGATGCATTATTTTTAATCATTCATTCCTTCATTACATGAAATGATGCTCGGACTTTTCGACGCGAGATGCTCCTTACAATTTCCCTTTTGTTCCCTCGCATTTTTTACCCTTTTCGTTTTTACCAATTGTTCATGAGATTGCCCGCGAGACAGTGTATTTAATGCATGCAAATTTTCAGAAGGAACTGAATAAGCAACATGGATATATATTTTTTATTTTTCAAAAAACTCTATCTAAATATCGCAGATTTTTAATTTTCAAAAATTTTAAGAGAACGTAACAGAAAAATTTTACAAAATAAATAAAAGTGTGGTAAACTGTATAATTCACATAGAACTTGCTTTTATTTAAGTACTTTCTTCAGTTTCTTTCTTTGTATCATATTTATATTAACTTAGTGCTGATCATATTTTTAATTTATTTTATGCCACACTTGTTTGATATCATATATAAACCTTATCATTATCAATTTATTAATCATTTTAAATTTATTATTTAGCTTAATTTAAAATGCATTTTATTTAAGTATAGTGTCCATTTTAAACTTTTACTGTGGTTCAATGAAAACACAATACGTACTTTACATATTAGACAAATTTTAACCGATACTTAAAATTTCTTGTGTTTATGAAAGTTAACATGTTTTATGAGACCGAAGTGTTTCTTCAGAAATAATGTTGTAACTAAGTAATATAATACATACCAGTTTCACTGAATTTTTGTATATGTATTTGTGGATTGTTATTCAAATAAATGAAAGTGACATGTTTTAACATGCATGAACTATTTGTAAAAAGAATCTGTAAATTTATATATCTTTTTTTAAATTTTATTTATTTTATAGAATTATTAAAGATAATGGTTGTTTTTATTTAATGTTATGTTATTATCACATTTTTCTTAACATTCTCAGAATTTTAAAATATCATCCTTTGTTAACATAAATAATACCTTTTATAAAAAGGATAAATACATTACAAAATGTTTAGGATCAATGATATTTTGGTTTACTATTTAAATTGTGGAAACTTACAAATTAATCCCTGTTTAATTATATTTGGGAAAAAATCAGTAAGTGTATTAAAATATTACTATCTTTATTTTAATACGCTTATTGAATAATATTTTGGTTTACTATTTAAATAGTGTGGTAACTTGCAAACTAATCCCTGTTGGAAAAAATCAATAAGTATGTTAAAAAATTTAATACTTTTACTGTGTTGAAAAAAAGTTGTGAATTTTACATTTTAAATTTTTTCGTCCTGGTTTTACTTATATCACTTATGCGGGAACTAAAAAGATCAGAAGAGAATTAAAAAAAATTAAAGTGAAAAAGAAACAAGAAAGATATTCGAAGTAATTTGTACGAATAATTTCTAGTTTTAACTTCATCCTTTAATGCCACCTAATATCTAACATTTTTTATTTGAAATCCAAAGCTTTGATAAGAAAAGTTAGAAAAAATATAATTTCTTAAAACATATATTTATAAATTAAGTGAATGACCTTTCAAAAAATTACAAAACAAAATATATAAATTAACAAATTTATCTATTATATTACTTATGGTTTTTATATTATTACATATATTACTGCATGAGTAAAATGTGCTACCTATTAAATTGTCATATTAAACTAGGGCCATTAATATATACGTATATACATATACACACAGAGTGTGACTTAACCGACTAAGCAGTTTTAAGGAGCACTGAAAATTAAACCTGGGTATATATAGAGAAAAAATGATTTTATTTTCTAAATTAGTACAATATATCATTTTACATTCATTTAACTTTGAAAATAATTTCCTCAGGATGGCGGCTGTTAGCATCAATACATTGTTGTAGCCGATCTCTGAAGTTTTGAGCACCTCTTTTACACACATCTTTGGGTGTCGCATTCACCTTGTCAATAATCTGCTCTTTTAATTCTGGTAGGGTGTGAGGGCGGTTTTTGAAAACCTTTTCCTTTAGATATCCTCAAAGAAAGTAATCACACAACTTCAAATCGCATTGCAGAATCCTTCACAAACTGCGGTCTGAAATATCCAATGCAACAGTATGTCACCAAGCAGAAAGTTGCGGCGATTGTTGAACTGCTGTTCTCACCCGCTGCACATTTTCCGGCGTTCTGGTGGATCTGCATCGGCTACGTGTATCTATTCTTAGTGTGCTACCGATTTCCTCCAAATGCGAACCCAGGACCGAATTGTGTTTGCATTAGGAACGGCATTGTTGCGTGGAATGTTGGACTGTCAACTAAAAGCTCGTTATGTAGCGATCACAGATCTGTTGTTTTCATAATAAGCGCGAACGGCAAAACCACGATGTGCACCGGTCCAGACCATGTTGGCTACTGAAATGGGGTCACCGATTAAACAGACCCTATGCATCTACCTAACCCCGCCACGGACCCAGTAGTAATCGATAGAAACTGCTTAGTCTGTTCTGCCGCACCCTGGTTTTAACTGTATATGTTAACAAATCCTGAGTTCGGAATCCACTTTTATCTGTAATTCCCGATCGAATTAGCGTGAATGCGTAGAGCTCGAACTAAAATTAAGCCTCACAACACAAGATATTAAATCAGTATTCGCATTATTATTATATGAATCCTAAATTATATTCTCTCTAGCTTAGCTATTACCTTTATTCGTGTTCATCCATTCTATTACAATCTGAGAGTTGGCAGCCGAATAATCTAATCAGTGCTTTAGTCTTCTATTCTGCAGTTCATGGATTCAATTCAAGTCAAGTGTTTTGCATGAATGTTTGCAGTGGCATGGAATCGTGTTTTATCTATAGATCCCGGTCTGATTAACCCTGGAGTTAAAAATGACCATTGAGCGAGCGACAAACGAACCTAACGAAATATTATTACAAGTTAATTAAATTTAAAAGTACTAAAGATACGTTCACAAAATCGTGTATATTAATCATTATTCTCTTAGTGTAGCTGATTTCTTAAGCTCTCGAATAATGAAAGTTGCGTGCAATGAAAGCAGACGGTTTCAAGGCGGTCAACGTTAGATTGCTATCTCGTTTGTCGCGCTACAGTGGTCCCGTTATTTACTCTTACATCCGACAGTGTCAGACACTAACGAGAATGAAAAAATACGAAATGTTTTAATTTATTTGAAAATGTGTATTTTTTTATTATCTATTAGTCGAAATCTAACTTGTTATAAAAAATGATTTATTTCATTCGCATACACATAAATATATTATGTGACATGTTGTGAGAATAAGTTATTCAATACACAAATTTGTGTCTGTTTCAATAGATAACCTTTTTTTATCCACTTTTGAATAAAATTTCAGAACTTCAATTGTGCACAGATTTTTTTTTCAGTTGGATTGTATAAAAATATTGCAGAGAATATCTTCTAGACGATTATGAAGTTTCATTCACGTTTAATTTTTAAATATTTCTTTCTCTCCAAAATACTCATTTTTTTGTATTAAAAATATTGCATTTGTGTTCTTTATATGAACACATTCAGTTTAAATTATAAAATTAATAATGTGAAAAGTACAACGCTGATATTTAAACAAATTTGATTTTTTATTATATTTATTGCATTCAATCAATACAACAGTTTTCGACTGTTGCCACATAACATTGTAAACAAATGAATAAATTTAATAATTAAATTGATGTTAAATATTTTTTATAAAAATTAGTAATATGGATACCTAGCAATATGTATAAAATTTAAACTACGTAAAATTAAATTATTGAATATTGCATTTAATTCTTTAATGTTTGCATTTAAATATGTTATAAAATATCGTTTTATTATTTTTTATCAATACTTATTTGCTCGCCGTACCCATTAATGCATGAAATAAACACACACACACACACACACACATATATATATATATATATGTATGTATGTATATGTATGCATATGTATGTATATGTATGCATATATGTATGTATATGTATGCATACATACATACAGACACAGCAAAGTGTCATTAATTTAAGCTCCAAATGAAATTAATTTTTAATTTCAGTAGAATCAAACCTTCCCCCTTCATTCTAAAATATTTTGTTCGATAGAAAATAAATTCCATTGTTTGGTGCTCAGAATAATTATTCTCTAATAAAAGCTTCCATTTTAACATATTTTTATTAAACTTAAGCTTATTTTGAATACAAATGAAATCAGAATCATTTTTATCTGGAATTTTTCTCTTTATAATGAACCTGCGTACACTTTAACATTTTTTATTAAACTAAAGCTTATATTAAATACATATCAAAGAATACTCTGTTTTATTTAGAATTTCTCCCTTTTTAATAAATTTGCATATGCAAAATATTACAGTAGTAATGTGACGAACAATTGCTTAACAAATTAATATAGTTAAAAATTCATTGACTAATAATTAATTTACAAAAAAATTTAATCTATTTAATTCTATTAATTGCTATTAATTTAAAATCCACTGTATATTTTCTGAAATTTTAGAAGGTAAGTTGTAGGATTCGACATATTTTGTTATCTGGCAACGATTAAACTGTCGACTGATATTTTTCTAGATTAGACATTTTTCTGGGGGATTCTGAAATATTTTTGACGTTGTTCTTTTTCTTATTCAGCTTAAAAATATAATCGTGAGCTTTTATTTCTTCCTTTTTTCTAATAATTTACATAACCACATTGTATGTAATATAATTACATAGCCACATTGTATAAATATAATTACATAGCCACATTATCACAACTACCATGTATGTAATAAATGTTGCACGAATTTATAAAATATATGTTTAAACCGTTTGCACAATTTTTACTTAAATTTATCGATATTTGTAATCTTCTTACAACGATTAGACAAAATTACTTAAATACAGTGTCATAATTTCAGAATGTAATTTGCCTAGAACTCGATTGAATTAAAACCTTCTTAAGACTTTTTATTTCAGTCTATTAATTCCTTTTTTATTGTGCTTTACAAAATACATTTTCAGATCAGTGCAATTGATAGCTTTACAGTTAAATATTACCTCCTTGTTCGAATATACAAAATACAGGTTTTAGTTATCAGCAATTTTATCTAGAGTAATTTATAAAATACATATTTCAATCGTTTGCAGTTTTATTCAGTGTAATTAAATTATAAAATTCGTGTTTTAATAGTTTGGAATTTTATTTAGAATAATTTATAAAATACATATTTTAAACATTTGCAATTTTATCCAGCGTAATTCATAAAATACGTAATTATTATAGTTAGCAATGCTCATGTCGAAAAGTAACCGTCAAGCGAGAAACAAACCAACCAACTGGATTGTCTCGAATCAGACATGCTATTGTATTTTGTTCACACAGTAGGTGCTGGAAACAGCATAAGTGAAAGTGAAACCGCGCGCGAAAAATCTTTTTCGCTATTCGACGAAAGGACAGGTGAGGGGAAAAAAGGCAAAAAATATCCCAGTAGCATACTACCTTGCTTTCAAACGATCGTAAAGGAATGGCAGTCGGTCGGGGCCAAACTCAAGGTCTCGTGGGGGAAACAGTTCACCCATTGTGCCGAAAGGGACGAGGAAATATTTCTTTCACAACGCTCTTATACCTTTCTAGAATATCTTCTTTTGGCAGAATAATTCAAGGTCACTGATCTTTGTGTTCGCGCTAAATTGCTTTCGGAAGTGATTCATTTGAAACCATGAATACATAGTTAAAAATGCTGTATGCCAGGGGACAGAAATTAATGTATTCGCTTACTTTTTTTATTAATTTACTGAATGCAAGACACATTAAAAATAGACTAAGCCACTGAATTCCATTTAAATAAATTTTAAAAATAGATGTAATTTTGCAAAATTGATGATAGTATTACTTACTAATTTACTATATAATGACACCAAACTCTCACTAAGTAACCTGTGTAGTTTCTCACATAAAAATTATAAGAATGCTACTTGCTATTTCAATATTTTGTAATATTTCCCTTCAAAAATTTTGTATGATTTTTGTAATATATTAAAGATAAAAACAAATACATTTACTGTTTTAAAGAACAGATTGACAATTTTCACAATAGGATTTTTTAATCGAAATATTTAATTATTTTATTGTGTCTTAAACTTTTCTCTTGCTTTGTAAATCAGTTTTGTGCATTTACGTAAATATGAATAAAAAAACTTCACAAGGATAAAAAAGAAAAACATTTATTATTTTTAATATCGTGTATATTTAGGTTTATTTTTTCTGTGTTTCTTACAGAGATATCTTCAAAGAATAATTCTTGATTAGATGTGATAATTAAAGTTGCCTATTTTTTAATTCAAGAATAAAAAAAATTAGAAATTTATGTGCATGGATTATGTTACGAATTCGTATGATGCTTCAAAACACACGCCTAGTTGTAATATGATCATGGGTTCAATTCCACACCGGGTGTGAATATATATATATATATATATATATATATATATATATATATATATATATATATATATATATATATATATATATATATACACACACTTTTAGTTTCTGCAACTAATACTTGCGATTTAATTCTTCGATTCGTGGAGTTAAATATAGCTGTCACTTATTTTTAAGATGAATAGTAGAAGGTGATTAATCTGTTGAATGAAAGACGTTTGTGAAAATATGAGCCAATATTCAAAGTCAAAAGCACTGTACCCTTCAATTCAGAAAATAGAAGCAATTTAATAGCTTGTAACCTTTTCTTTTCATTCTCTGTTTGGTTTTGCCGAGCTGGCAGCCGAATGGTTAGCGCTCTTGCCTTTGGTTCAACAGTTCGTGGGTTCGAATCCCAGCTTGGGCAGGAGTGTTTGTAGTGGTTCGGAATCCACTGTAAACCGTAAGTCCCTGTCTAATTAGCCCTCGTGTGCAAAAACTGACCGTTGAGCGACAAACAAACCAATCTGTTTGGTTTTCTATTTCCGTACTAGCCATTTGATTACATAGTAATATAATGGAACTATGCTGAATTGTTTCATTTACATGTAAACAGATATACTCTCATGTAAGAAGACAACCTTTCTTTAATAAATGTTGTTGGTACAATATATTGTTTACTTATAAAAATATTATTTTATTAGGAATTAAAACGTTGGTGATCTTCACACAACACTCATACTCAAAATTCATCAACAGTCACAAAAATCTGTTCATTCTGACAGTCATCTACAACAGCCTTCGCATTTGAAAGTATTCATTATGCTCATTATTAAGTGTTCATTAAAATTTCTATAATTTCGTATTGAATTAATTTCGGGGAACATTTTGTAAATAATTGGCAGTTTGTACAAATCACTAAGAAGGAAACTTGGAAAAAACTCTCCATAACCCATTCCGACAAGTGTGTGTCCAAAAAGAATGAATACAATGTCCATCTTTCGTTGTTCAGACAGCTATTAGCTGAATAGTTCTCGATCCTCTCTGCAAACGTTCATCAATTCGATTCTCACATCAGATGATTAGCTTCCTAATTTTATTATATTATGTGCATTGTTTTTCAACATGTTGAATGTTAAGATAAGCGCGATGTTTACCAATCTTTTTCTTAGTGGTTCCTAAGCTCAACTTGTGATTTCAAATCCCACCTTTTGGTTTGGTTGTATGCTGTGGTTCGGAATCTACTTTAAACTATATTCCTATTTAAAAAGTCTAATTAGTCCTTTATAAAAAAATATTATCATTTTGTAAAAAGCAAACCTAACCAATCTTTATTTAATTGGCAACACATTTTAACTCCATTAAATGCAATTTGAATTTTTTTACTAATCATTCAACATTTTTTAAATTAAAATTAAAGCGCTATAACATATTAACAGTTTGTTATTTTATTTTACGCCTATTACATTTCCAAATGTGTAAATTGAAATAAAAATAAAAAACAAACTATTAAAATTATTACTATAGTTTAATTCTGAAATATGTGCTACTTTAAATATTAACTTATTTTGGAAGCAAATAAAAGAAACTAAACAAAAAAAGAGAAAAAATTCGTCCTAAAAAAGTTTTATGATTTTTTTTCTTTCAGCTTTTAATGACAATTTTATCAATGACATCTGCATAAATAGAAGTAGGTGTGTGAATGATAATTTTTTCCTACTTCCGTTTAATTTTGTTAGTCTTCATAAAGAAATTTCTTTATTATATTCTTTATTTAAAAGTATTATAAACGAAAGTTATTTTAAAAGTTTGGCATGTTATTTACAAATACTATATATATATATATATATATATATATATATATATATATATATATATATATATAATGACATGACTTGAATATTCTTCATTATCATTAGACAAAAATTCTCTCATCCACTTGTGGTTCTTGAATTTTTTGAAATTGTAAGCAGAAAAAATCCTTACTGCTTAGAATATATTAACTATAATTATCAAAAATTAAATTTTTATAATAATCTGATATTTTTATATTAGGAAAAATCTTGATTTAAGAGATTAATCAAGATCAAGATTTACGTATTACTTATACGAAGATCTTTAAATAATATATATTTAATTCGCCTTCATCATAGAGGGCGCGTCCCCTGGTGGCAGATACCTAATTCTCTAGTGGGTGGTAGAAGGGAAATTAAATACCTTTCGTGGACCAACAGGCCATACCACTCTGGAGCAATGGCACTCATTTTTCCAGTGATTTCGGCTCTTGTAATGATTTGACTTGACATCAAATGGACACGACACCACACTAATGATCAAAGTTAGGAATCTTAACACATTTATTTGTAAAAACTATTTTGATCAAACCTTGATCAGTTATTTCTTAATTTACTAAACTATTTTCGAAGGCCAACATGTATCTTTCTCGTGTGTTTCATTCTTAAATATGTGTAATTCCTCATCAAAGGCGCTATTTTTTTTTCAAAACATAAAATGAGTTACTTTTTTATTTGGGCCTACCGTAACTAATGTTCCTCTTCAACTCGGAAGGTTGCCAGTTCGAACCAAGGCACTGTTGAACAGTGAGAGCTGGATGTTGCACTTGTCTTCATGCAATTCTGTCGGGGCGCGTGTATGGGAGTTCTCCAGATCTAATCCTGAGCCGCCATCTTATTTATCAGCGGTCTCGGTTTGTCTTTTTCTGAGTTCGAATTCCACCTTAGGCTTAAATGGTTGTAGTGTTTTGGAATTTTTCAAACTAGATCGCATACTGATCAAATTGAACCTTATGTGCAAAAATGACCGATGTGTGGCAACGAAACCATCACAAATGGATGTCCCCTTATTGTGACACGTGAATAAAATCTACTAGATATAAAAAACCTCCCTGGGGACAATCTACACTGTGGGTATTGAAATGCCTTATATTAACTTTAATTATTAAACAAGGATCGTCTTTTGCTCCCATCGGTGCAGAGCCTTTTTGTGGGATAAATTTGAAAACCGTAAAAAACAATGTTCTTAGATGGTAAAAACAGAAGATGTATGAAGCTTGGCTCAACACTCCTGGTCAAAACTACGCTAAAAGTATGATCTGTGGATCATCAGCGAGGATTGCCTCTGAAATTCTAAGATGCTGTAGGCAGAAGATACGTTTAATCGTAGGCTTCATAACTGGGCAATACTATTTCAGAAAACACCTCCATAAAATGGGACTGTTTCAGCAAGACCCTAACTGCAGGAAATGTCATACGCAAGAGGAAATGGCCAAGCATATCATTTACGAATGCGAGGCTCTTACCTTCCCAGATTGAATTCTTTAGGCATCATCCATACTAGAGAGTTACACTTAGACTCCATTAAAGGGTTATCGGACTTTATTAATAAAGTAAGTGACCCGAGCAACTGGAACTAGGAAACATTGGGTTTGGAGTTAATGGTACAAAATGCTGATAAAAGCAGAGTTGCCCAATGACATATAAACCCAACTCTAAGAAGAAGAAGAACTTCGATCATTAGAGGCTGTCCACTACTTGGTTTCAGAATTATATTTTACCTGCAAACCAAGCTTATAATGCAAATTTACTGTTATAAACACCACAAAAATCTGCCTTAACCGATTTTTTTTAACGTTACTACGTTTGAAAATATGTTTGTTTAGAAAAAGGGGAAATAATAATTAATCTCAAATTGCTCTAGATTTATTACTTTTTGTAGTGAACTTTGCCAATTTGATGTTGAGTTTTAAAAAATCGATTTTCCAATGATTTATCTGCAAATAAGCTGTAAACAATAACAACAAAGCTGTACTTGCAATTGTTGAGTAAGAAAAGAAAATGCCACTATTTTTAGGGGAAATAATATACTTAAAAGAATTCACACACACAGTATTCTGGAGACACTGTAAACAATCTTGTCTAAACTTGAAAAGGTGATATATGATATATAAGTGTCACGACTCACATTGTTGTGAAACACTAAAACATTATTTTTATCCTTAGCTATTTTTTTGCATTTTTACTCCTTTGCATTAAGAGAGATTGGGATTTTCTGTATTTTATTTAATTCTAAGTCAGGAGATTTTGCTAACAATAGAAAACTATGTACCAAATATGTGGCGGTTGTTGCTTTGATAACTGTTAATGATGTTCCTTAAAACAAGAGATCAATTTTAAAAGTTATTTATCTGCTTCTTACTTCCCCAAATGATAAGCATTTAGGAACCTATTTACTATAGAACCGTGCCTTCGGTCCAACTGTTCGTGGGTTCAAATCACACCTTGGGCATGAATGTTTGTAGTGGTTCAGAATTTGCTTCAAACCTTAAGTTCTGGTATTATTATCACTCGAGTGTAAAAATGGACCGTTGCGCGACAAACAAACCAAACCTATAGAACAGAACATGATTCAGTATTTTTAAAGTTACATGATTCTGCCATCCAGAAAAATCCCTCAACGAAGCTTCCCTTGAAATCAGACACTGAAATGTTAAAATTTACCACAAATAAACATCTATTCTAAAAGGAATTTGTTTGGAAGGGGTTCCATTATTGCTGTATTGGTATACTCAGATTTACTTATTGGTGGGATATAATGCAATTTTTTCACCAATGTTGTTATTTTTTTGTTTTTTATTAAAGTAAGGAATTAAAAAAAATCTTAACTCTTATATTTACTTTTGCAAGTAATATGTGCAGAGATTTTTTTTTTCAATCTTGTGTTATAGTTTCCTTTTTAATTCTCATTAAGTAGCATGAGAGAGAAGAACAATATGAAGGAATTAGGTGTCAATTTAGCAATGTTTTTGCCAACATTCCTGCTCAATGGAATTTTATACAACTACCTTATGTATATATTTATGCTACATGTATTTCTATGAGGCCGTTGTAGCATAGTGGTTAAGGTATCGGCCTTCCAACTGGAAGGGCAGGGTTCGATTCCCAATGCCGCCAAAAACCCACCGAGTTCATGCGATATACGTGCTTGTTAAATTTGTGGAATCGAAAGTCATGTGGTCGGTCGTGGAGCAGTTACCATGAATGTAATAGTGAGGAGAAAATTCCCTCCCCTTCAGATCATGATCAAAATTGAGGGAGTAGATCTTCTGGTGGTGCCATCTATCGAAGGAGTCTTAAAGAAAAGACGTACTTCCATTTTTGTGGGGCTCTGGTTAAACGAAAGACTCACCCTTCTGACTTAATTTCGCATGGTGGGCGGCTAGTGAACTTGGCTTGTCCAGTCGTCATAAGTAACAACATAATATTTCTATCATGTTAAGTAAATTTTTACAAAGATTTTAAAACGGCACTTCGTTATTTTTATTTATTTGAAAATATTCTGTGTTTAAAAGAATAATTCCTGTGCAACTTATCCTTTTTTATTCATGCGCCAATAAGTTCAATCAAAAAACTTTCATTTTACTATAAACCCTACCATTGAAGAAATTAAAAATTTAATAAACTTTTATTATACGGATTTTGTACCCAAGATTTTATTTTACAGAATATCTTATTTGAGTAGTGTTTTCGTGGCAATGCCAAAAAATTGATAAATCTTGTTAAATTATCAATAATTGATAAAATACGATGTGTGCAAGTTCTATAAGTATGACCGCAGAAGGAAACTGATTAAAAAAAATGAAACGTTTATAATGTTTAAAAATGATATATTCAGTTACTTTGAATCGAGTATTTGTTTAAGAGATACGTGCTTCAGTGAAGATATAAAAACCATGGAAACATAATGTTGATTCTAAAAAAAGTTTATGTATTCGTAGACAAAGAAATATTTACATTTATTGTATTAATGAATATTGTTAATGGCTCCCTTAATGTTAGTGACAGAAAAATAAAATAAAATAAACGATGTCGTGCAAGGTTAAAAAAAGTTTTAGATACCATAGCATTGTGAATATGCTGATAAAAATCTAAAGTAGAGCAAAGAAAACAAGTTGTACGAAAACAAAAGAGAAAACTTAAAGTAGTGTAAAATTGTTTAAATAAAAAATATAAATTAGTTCAAAAGGAGAAAATGAAAAGAAAAAACAATGCAATGTTATTTAAATGATTTTATATACATCATTGCATATATTAAATTATGTAACTATGTTAAAAGTAGACACTTCGCACTTATTGCATGAGCTGAAATGGCAGCCGAATGATTATCGTATTATTCGATTCAGCAGCTCATAGGTTTGAATCCCACCTTGAGCATCGATGTTTATTGTGGTTCAGATTCCACTTTAAACTGTAGGTCCTGTCTAATTAAAACTTGTGTGCAAAAAAAAAAAAAAAAATTATCTTTGAGTGACAATCCAAACTAAACCAACTGCATTAATTTCCAAACAGAAAAATATGCAGAACAAAATTATTTAAAATAAAATAATAATAAATAAATAGATAAAAGAAAGCATTATTTCAGGAAATTTGGTGAGATATTTCTGTTACAAAATAATAATGTGTGTGTGCGCAATAGAATTTGCCAGTTTTTATAGAATTTCTTCTGCTTTATTTTGTTTTCTATTTCATACCAAAACCTACTGTTTTCTGTATAAGCAAGGCTTCATTGTTTTGTACTGCAATATTTTACAGAGAATCAGTAAAGGCTATCTCAAAAAATCTTTTTTGATATTCTGTTGGTGTAACGACGCCACAAAGATACAAGGGTACATATTCCAGAATTAGTTCTATTCGTATGTTTTGTGGTATATGTGTTTTTTATATTGAATGATAAGTTTGGTCCATATTATTTTTTATTAAGTTTGGTCCATCCATACTGTAGTGAGTTCCAGTTTTGCGAGAATTCATGACTTATACCTGTGATTTTATCGAACAGATAATTTTAGATACATATTTTTTCATATCATACTGTATTCCGCATTATTTATAAAAGTTATATATTGTGTTTACAAATGTTTACTTGAATATATGTATATGCAATGAGTCATGGTTTCGCAGAGAAAACTGATATTTTGCTTTCGAGAAAATTGGGTTTTAAGAAATAACTCTACTGTTGGCATTTTGGATATCTACTTTCTACTAAACGCCATTTTACACGAACGAATAAAATCTCACGTAAAATCAGCTAAAAACCAATCGAACGGGATGTGGAACGCTGGAAAATACCTAACAGTTCGTGGATTCGAAACTCACCTCGGGCATGGATGTTTTTAGTGGTTAGGAATCCACTTTAAACCGTAGGTCCCGGTCTAATTAGCCCTCGTGTGCAAAAAAATGACCGTTGAGCGACAAACAAACAAGATGGAAAATGCCTTTTATACGATGTAATTAAATATTAAAGTCTAGACTCCTTTCATTCGCGTTTCAGTGCTAAAATGAGCGGCATATTGGGAAAACCGAAAACACGTTCGTTACAATGGAAAAAAGGAATATTTTTTCAAAGATCGAAAAAAATAGCAATTATTTTTTAAAATGATAGTTACCATGTGTAAAAAGAAGGGATTCAATGTTTTTCATATTTTTTCGCTACGCCTAATAGTTATTCATGGTTACGTGTAGATAATATTTTTAAAAAAGGGGGAGGGAGAGAATCGCGCATCTTTCTTGAGATTTCCGCAATGATGTAAATCGTCACATAAATAATTTTATACTGAGTTCAAATGATTGTTAATGTCCGATTAAATTAGCAACAAGTATTGTAAAAAATATTTCTAATTGAAATATAATTATATTTTAAAATAACCAGAAACCAGCATCCTGATATAAATATTATACTCCCAACTACTGCTCTGAATACTACCCCTTATGAAAATTCGCCGAAAATACAAAATAAGCATTTCATTTTTGTAGATTATATTTTGAAATTTAAAGTTGAATTTTTTTAGGCATTTTTACAAGAAAACTTCTCTTAAATCACCTGTTTCGTACAGCAGCGGTAAAAAAAAACATGAATAACAATGAGCTTTATGGAAGTTTTAAAATTTATTTTGCTGTCAGTGACTATTTTATTTTTAGTATTTTTTATACCAACCACACTCGCGCAACGAAGAGGAAAAAATTTGCTCTATTTCTATAAATATTTAACATAAAATTAATGACTTTTTGTAATAGTAATTTAAAAAATACTTTACTTCTGAAATCATTTTCATAGAAGAAAAATGTGTTTTTGGAAATCTAAGTGGGCAGTTGCAATAACACGCTCATTCAAAACATGAAGCGATCACGGTTTATAAATTAGCATTTCACTTTTCGTGCATTTAGGAAATAAAAGCCATGCATTATATTTTACATGGAGTTGCATGGATTCCTTTAGAATCATATGAGTTTCGTTGCTATGGTGATGACTCAATATTACCCAGCTAAATTTATAGATTCTGAAGGACAGGCGATGCTTCTGCAAAGTATATGGTATTATTCTAAAACACACATCAGCTGTGTTAAATGTTACCTTGGCAACGAAAGCTTGTTTCTTTGTTTTGTTTTCACATGGAATGATTTACGCCTGGTTGTTATTTATGAGTTTATTTTCTCCAAACAATGGGGAAGAAATAAATTTATCCAAACTGCTAGTTAAAATATAGTTAGAAGAATCTTACTGCGGTAATGTTGAAATATACGTATTTAAATACGTGAGAGAGGAAAAAAATAATAGTCGCATTTTTTTTTTTTTTTTTTTTGTTAATTTATAAAATAAATTTATATAAATTTTTTCCAATGGAAAATGTTAACTCATCTATTAGATATGGTTAATTCTCTGCGATATGTGATTTTATTTTCAATATTGCAATAGTATGTGCTTTTAAGTATTATGTTAATTTAATTTTATACATAAAGAGGTACTTTCTTATCTTCGTATTCATACATGATTCTTCTATACTGTCTCTGCCTATAATAGAGAAGTTGAATAGTATAGAGCTCTGGCCATCACTTAAACAGTTCGTGGGCTCGAAGTTCACCTCTTGTTTGGATGTTTGTAGTGCTTCGGAATCTATTGTAAGCTGTGCGTTTCGATCAAAATAGTCCTCTAGCTTCAAAAATGACCGTTCAGCGACAATTAAATCAAACCACTATATAGTACCGACTAGATTACTTCATTTTCATTTAGTCCGTGTTACACATTTATTCTTATTAGATTGCTTAATCGCTCTGGCATTTAAGTTAAACAGTTCAATTCTTACGTCGAATATGGATATTTATAGCAATCTGAAATACATTCTGGATTTCGATCTAACTAACTACAGAGTGCAAGCTTAGCTGGCAGCCGAACGATTAGCGCTATTGTTTTCGGTTCAACTATTCACGGGTTCGAATCTTATCTCAGTCTATATTTGTATAGTGATTTAGGATATTTTTTAAACTGTAGCTCTTGTTTTAGTCAACCCTCGTGTCAATTTAAAAAAAAAAGACCGCTGAGCGATAAACTAATCAAACCCAACCAATTCTAGTTTGCAGAAAATAACGCTTATGGGACAATAAAGTTAATGAGCCACCTGAGTTCAAAAGTTCGATTCCTACTGTAGATTGGGCTGTATATGTTTGTAAAAATTTGGAAAAACAACACTTTTGCCCATTAAAACTGCAAAGTCAGGAAGAAATCTAAAACATATATTTATTGGACAAATATTCTATACTCAAAATAAAAATAAAAATTCAATATTCAAAATAACAATAATACTTGGGGACAATGTGCTTCTTTGGTTTTTATTTTACTATGCGCTTCATTGCTTGCACTTATAAGATTTTATTAACAGCATTTATACATTTAGGATTCAATCAAACATATTGGAAGACATGTACATACACAGAGTTTGTTGTTGCACCAACATGCTTCCTTGTACCTAGCCTAGTTAAGCCCTACCAGTTAGATATAAGCAGTGGGGTGGAGTCTTCACAATTTTGAAACAGGGACCAAGCAGAAGAACCCTAATACTTGGCCTGCTAC